>OX244274.1:5155000-5585000 GCA_945867215.1 Epinotia demarniana
CGGCGACCAAGGATGACATGAAAAGGACCAGCGTAGTCACAGCCCACACGTTGAAAGGCTTTGACAGCAGTAACCCTGACGCGGGGAAGGTCCCCCATGATGGGTTGAGATGTCGTTGGTTTAGCCCGAAAGCACGGGATACAACGAGAAAGACGTTTGGCAATAGCACGCCGAGCAGAAAGTACCCAAAAGTTTTGAGACAGTAGAAAATGCACCATTTGTGCACCACCATGCAACGACTTTGCATGCACATCATCGATAATTAACGACGAAAGTCGATGATTTGAAGGCAAAATAGCGGGATGCTTTGCATCGAACTCCAAATCTGAGTGTCGAAGTCTCCCTCCGACACGCAACACGTTGTCCTGTGAGAGGAAAGGACTTAATTTTTTCATAGGCTTTGGCAAAGGCTTGTTATCTTTGAGATTATTGATCTCATTAACAAAACAATCTTGCTGACAAGACTTGACGAGAGTTTGAAGCGCTTGATTCAGCTCTTGTTCACATATTGGACCAGAATATGTTCTTTGCTTCTGCAAAAGACTCAGGAACCTAAGCACAGTCGCAGTTACTCGCAGGATTTTCTTCAAGGAAGAGACCCGGAGTAAAAGCTGCTATATCGAGTCAGTCTCGTTGGTGACAACGAGGGCTGACTTCTTCTCTTCTTGACGTAATTCTGTAGTTACGTCGATTGATGGGGGAAGAGTTTTTAACCGAGGCCAATGATCAGACGAGAGGGACAGAAAACTCGGACCATTCCACCAAAGTTAATGTTCCAGCATTGCCTTTGGAAGCATGCCTCTCGAGGCTGCATCAGCCGGGTTATCATGGGTGCTTATGTAGTTCCATTGTGCTGAGGGCAATTTTCGTTGAATCTTAGCGACTCGATTGCCAACGAAAATTTTCCATTTGGATGGGTGAGATGCGATCCAAGAAAGAGTTATAGTCGAATCGGACCAAGCAAAGATATTCTTGATTATGATCAAAGACAATAGATGAGGAAGTATCGAGTGCACTAAATCTGCCAGAAGGACGGCAGCGCACAATTCCAGACGTGGAAGACTGATCCGTTTGGTAGGGGAAACACGAGATTTCCCGCACACCAGATGGGTAGATAAGGTCCCATCATCTAGTTCTGCTTGCAAGTAGACGACACTAGCATAGCCTGACAGAGAAGCGTCGGCAAAGCCGTGCAATCGATAGGCAACTGCACGCGAGTGCGTTATCTTTCGTGGGACAGCAAAATGTGATAGAGCACTCAATTGGGAAGAAAATTGACACCAGAATTCTACTATATCTTCGGGAGGCTTCTGGTCCCAATCTAAGCCTAACAGCCAAAGACGCTGAATCAACGATTTTGCCAAAAAAATTACAGGACAGAGTAGCCCTAACGGATCAAATACACGAGCCAGCTCTGACAGTATCTGCCGCTTCGTGCATTGATTTTGAGACACATTAACATTGTACTTAAACTGATCAGACGCTGAGTCCCAGTTTAGACCAAGTACTTTCACAACAGAATTATAGTCTGCATCGAACGACGTTGCTTGAGTCACACAATGCTCAAGTGGGATCTGGCTTAACAGTTCCGGACGATTGCTTGCCCACTTGCGGAGCTCAAAGCCTCCTCGGGCTGATAACGCGATTAATTGCTTTTGCAGCTCAAGAGCCTCAGTAACAGAAGACGCACCTGTGGGAATATCGTCCACGTACGTGTCTCTAGATAGTACCTCCGCCCCCAGCGGGAAAGCTTGGCTCTCCGACACAGCTAGCTGTTCAATCGTCCGCAAGGCCAGGAAGGGAGAAGATGAGACCCCGTATGTGACAGTATTTAAAAAGTAGTCCCGGAGTTCCTCATCAGGATGGAAACGCCACACGATGCGCTGAAAGTCACGATGTTTCTCTGACATCACAATGTTCCTGTACATCTGACGAATATCTGCAGTAAACACTACTTCGTGTAAACGAAATCGCAAAAGTATGTGGGAAATGTCCTTTTGAAGCTTCGGTCCCGTCAGCAGTGTGTCGTTTAGTGACAGACCCTCGCCGTCACGAGCGGAAGCATCGAACACGACGCGTAACTTGGTGGTTACGCTTGATGGTGACAGCACGCAGTGATGTGGGATGTAATATGCACCAGAGGTATTTTGGTCAGAGGGAGGCACCTCTGACATGTGACCAATGTCCAGATAGTCCTGCATAAACTCATTGTACGACTTTCTTAGTGCGGCATCATTTGATAGACGCATTTCCAATTTGTTAAAGCGGCGCACAGCGATGGACCGCATGTTACGGAAAGTCGGCTCAACAGATTTGAACGGCAGCTCAACAACGAATTTTCCGGAGCCCTCACGCTTGTGGGTAGAAAGAAAATTCTGTTCACAAACCACATCTTCGGGCGACAGCATTTCTTCGGGGTGATGCACATCCTCAATCTCCCACAACCGTTTTAAATCGTTTTCCAAGTCGCTATGTGACGCGTGAAGCGTTTGGACTGACGAAAGGTTGGAATATAAAGATGGTATACTCTCAAGGCAGCGAGAGCGCCCCAAAAAGACCCAGCCAAATATAGTATTTAAACCTACAGGGGAGTCATTCCCAACCGGAATCATACCCTGAAGGAATATCTCATTCCAAACTTCGGAACCAAGAAGGAGGTCAATTGGTCCCGGAATATGAAAAGATGGGTCCGCGAGTCTAATGAACCCTAAATTCTTTAAAAAGCTAGTTTGTAGTTGCCTCGAAAGATATTTCGTTGCCCTGATGGTTCTCGGGACGGATAGTGCATTGGACGGTACCCAATACAGACGTGGAAGCGTTACCTAGGCCAAAAACCGACGGCGCGTTACTCGAGACAGGTAAACCTAGGCGATTTGCTAGGCCTTGGGAAATATAATTGGCTTGACTGCCAGAGTCAATCAACAAGCGCACGGCGTGAAAGGAGCGCCATCTATCCAATATATCTACTTGAGCCGTTGACAGTAGGACAGTTTTATTTGACGACGTATTTGTAGACAGCCCCTGTACACCTAAGGCATTAGAGGTGGCGTTGGGATTGGATGAACTTGGTTTGCGATCTACTGTGTCTTGAAAGTGTAGTAATGAGTGATGACGGCGACCACAAGTTCGACACGAACCTTGTGAAGGACAGTTTGACACTACATGACCTATGCGCAAACAATTGAAACAAAGCTGTTTATCACCAACTACTTGTGATCGACGCGCAACCGTTAAGTTTTGGAAGTCCGGACAATGTGCGAGAAAATGCTTTTTGGAGCAGAATTGACAAGGCGGAGATGGAGGCAGTGCCGAAGAAGTAGACTGGTTACCCACCAAAGTCGTTCGCCTAAAGCGTCGTGGCGGTGTCGTGACGTGGTCGGATCGCATGGTGTTCACGACGGCTGGGTTCTTGGAATGTGTCCAAAAGAAACCGAAAGGCTTGCGCTATGTTATTCTGTAACTTAACAGTTATAATAGACTGCCACGCTAAAAAGGCTAGCTGGCGTTTATTCTGATAGCGCTTCACCAAAGTTTCATACGCCATATCGTAATTGTCGGACGATATAGGAAATGCTTTTATTAGGTTTAACGGTTCACGGTTCGGTTCCGGTTAGTGTGTGTGTGTGTGTGTGTGTTTGTGTAAAATCGTCTCAGGATTCGACACGATTTTATACTTTCCTGACGACCGGTTAGCCACCGTGGGTAGTGACGCTGCCTACGAAGCTGGAGGTCCTGGGTTCGAATCCCGGTAAGGGCAAATATTTGTGTGATGACCATGAGTATTTGTTTCTGAGTCATGGATGTTTTCTATGTATTTAAATATTTATATCTATTATATATATCGTCGTCTACGTCTACTACGTATACCACAAGCCTTACTGAGCTTACTATGAGACTAAGTCGATTTGTGTAAGATTGTCCCCTTATATTTATTTATTTATTATAGATTATTATTATTATTAAGTGAAGCCACGGAATAAAAACTAATCTTTGCCCAATACGAAGGTCTATTTATTCTGTATACAGGTGATTTTTTTAAAAATTGGATGAGTAACTCTGGAACTACTTCATCTCAGATGACCCACTACATCCAAACTTTTAACTTACACGTTCACAAAATAATTAGGCTCACCAAATTTACGTTTCTAATTATACTGTTGGGTCTGTGAGCTGTAAAAGTCGCGACCTTGTCTTTTTATGAAAAAAAAAATGAAAAAGTGGCTCGGCAAAAAAAACTATGTAATTAACGGACCTTCTCACAAAACATCACGAGAATCCGTTAAAAAATGCGAGCTTTTTAGGGCGGGTTGCATCGACTTACGAATTCAGACCCATCAACGTTAAATATGGCGCTGACAGCTGTCAGTTCATAGAAACTTGTCAAACGTTCCATACATTCAGATTTTAACGATTACAGACGGTTTGGTGCAACCCACTTTTAGAGGGATATCCGGAGATCCGGACATCTGGACATACAAACGATTTTCGACCCAAGTTGAAGCACAGAACTTCGTTCGCTTCGGTCCCTTGTTCTATTAGTAGATATGCATATATTTACTATAAGGCATAAGCAAAACAGGATATGTACCTTACCCTAAAAGTAATGTAGTAACAGCGGAGCAGAAAATTAAAGGAAAACAAGGAAAAACCCTTCAGAAGGTTATCTTCAATCATTTTATAAAATAACACACTTTCTGTAGTAAAATTCAAACACATTTACGTATGGTCACTGTTAAACCATACCTGCACCACCCTGACATTTGAGGAACCATCAAAGAAAAATAATAATTAAATCTGAAGAAATATTTTACAGAAGACTGCTGCCATAATAACACCATTACTTACTCTGTAGATATGTGATATTGTGCTCCTGACCCCCTAGCACACTAAGTTTTATGTCGGACATAAAACATTCGTCCCATTCTGGCAAATATGCGAGTGCAAGGGGGACGAATGTTTTATACCCGACATAAAACTTAGTGTGCTAGGGGGTCTGGTGGTGAGTAAGGATGCTAGAGTTCCTGGGAATGCGCTGTCTCAAAGGTGACGTTAGTTACTAACAGCAATGTGCACAGTTTGAAAGCAATGTCGCTCGAACTGCTTTTGTTTTAAGACTCATCTATCTATTTATCTATTCAACCCCTATCTTTCCAATGTGGTGTATATGCCTCTTCTTTAATACACCACTCTTCATGGTCCATTTTTTCACGTTGGGGGAATGTTAAAAGTATGCCCGGCCAAGGGAGATCGGATGGGCGTGTGGGAAAGTAAAGTAAAGTAAAATCTTTATTTGCAAGATTTTAGGTCAAGACAGATCACAAACAGGTACATTAGAGGTATCACAAAAATCTACCTTAAAGGCATGCAAATTATAAAATCATCTTAAACATCATCTTAAATGCCTAGGTACTTATATTCTAGGAACTCTTTAATGTTGTAGAAACATTTATCTTCCGACCATTTTTTTAAAGCCTAGTAGCTCCAGACTACCCACTAAACCCCCAAGGATTGCCCAACCACGTCGCTGCATTTTGCTCTAACCCTTGCGACTGGCCCGTTTGTGCGGGCATGACCAGGGAGAGCGCCTTGAGACAATTTTGGGGCGCTACAATCCCGTGGGCTTATTGGATGGCTAGGGTTCCCCAACCCTGCCACTGCACTGCCGCCTAGTCCACTACGGCAGGGAGAACATATGTGCATAGCGAGGGCGTGCGTGCCGCGCTCTCCGACTGCAGATAATAGGAGCGGAAGGGAATCTCCTTAATTTTGTGCTAACCTCATCCACAGAATACTTGCCTTTCGACAAGGCTAAGGCTGCGTGATCTACAGAATATTTTTCATAAAAACTTATTTAAAACAAAATTTTCCAGATTCAAAAGGACAGGTTTTATGAATATTACAAATGGGTATCGAACAAAGTCGTCAATCAATCTCGGCTCACTGATGGTTAATTAGTTGTGTCAATCAATCACTACTCAATATACACGTGCTAGGAAGACAAACGACTTTCGGAACTTGTCCAACCCTGCACGTGTAGGTCTATATTACAGTGTGGTATGTTACTCTAAATTTACTGATTTGACAATGAAGTTTTAACTACATTCAAAGCAAAATAAAAATATATTTAAAAAAATTAAGTTGGTACACATTTCAGAGATTACGTAGACAAAGTTGCAGATAAAACTAGATAAAATTTTCCGTCATAACTAGTACATTTGATGGCGTATTTCACCATAAACCGGAAATGGGACAATTCAACTCACAGGTGCATGGTTTGAAAATATAAACTGACAGGGCACTGGCATTTCTTCCAATTGATTTAATACCTAAGTGACTGGAACAAAAATGATTAGACTGTAGGTACTATAGGTATTTTAAGGTGCTACTGAGCCGAAACGCAACGGGTTTATCTTGTGTAAAAAAAACCAAATGATACAATCATGTACAGAAATCACAGTGATACCCACACTAGGCAAGCAACGCCTGTATCGTAGGTTTCAAGTACAAGAAGAATGGCCAGGAGCACGCGCCGACAGGGTGGGGGGAGTGACAATCCCATGGACACAGTGAGTTCAGTGTGCGTATCGTCTCTCGGAGGAGAGGACCTCCTGCCGCAATCTCACATAACTGCTCCAGCGCTAGACTGCCCCCCTCCCCCCGCCCTGTCGGCACGTGCGACACGCGCCGCTCGGCGTGAGGAACGGGCGCGGGTAGTGATACGAGCGACACCGCCGCGAAAACACTCATCCTGAAGAAAAACTCCCGAAGAGTTCGAAGCATGTCGCCCGGAGTGACATTGAATACGTGAGTTGAATCATGTCATTAAAAGTATTATTTTAACATGTCTCACGAAAGATTAAATTCGATTAGTGTAGTTAAGAAGCTGCTTTTGTGACCACCTTCTCTCAACTTCTATCTTTTGTCGTTCCCTCAATGCAGAGAATCGTGACATGCTGTCTTTATGACAAGAGTTTCCCATTGGCTCCCATCACCTTCTTTATGTTTGGCCTCGTGCAGATGTAGTGGCAAGGATGCTCCATCTGGTTTACTCTAGATCTAGACCAGCATAGTAGTGTGCAATACTTTGCATTGTCAAATTATTTTCATAAGTATGCAAAATTTCAGCTCAATAAAAAACCGACAAGTGGCCGAAAAAGTATTTGTAAATTAAAGGTTATATATATATATGGGTATGATATATAATATGTTCAAATTCCAAAACCGCACTTCTTACAAATGATGACCGTCTTTAATAAACTTCCAGTGGAGCTAAAAATTACCACCAAAGCCTTTTAAAAAACAGTTGATTGACTCGCTGGTGATACAGTGTTTTTATAGTACAAGAGATTTTTTACAAAGCTAGTATAGTATATGATAAGATATATTATATATAATGTAAGTAGAATAATTCGTTAATGATTGAAATTTTACATATTATAAAGTAATTGTAAAATTTGCATAATAGACCTAAGATTATAGTTGTACGCCTCTGTGAGGCAAGATGTGGAGAACATAAATCATCTAAGTAACAGCTCTGTAAACCTATAACCATGCAATAAATTAATTTGAATTTTGATTTGTAAGCTAAATTATTCATACTAGAAGACTATCAATATGTATCAGTTTTACGTGGCGGTGTTAATTGGTATAGTCGCAATTCAAAGTTATTCATATTATTGTGGCTGTCACAGGACGGGCGACGCAAACGGGGCTGACCTAGAGAGATGGCGGGACGACCTGGATGTATTCAAAGTCAAAGCCAAAGTCAAAGTCAAAATATTTTTATTCGAAGTAGATTCTTACAGAATACTTCTCGAAGGTCTAACATTACAAGAATCTTATAAATAACATTCATCCAGAGGTGGAGTCGTTACATTAGTCCATTAACTATCCATTAACATCCATTAACTGTCCATTAACAAACTCTCATTTATTTAGATATACTTAATCCATCAATTATAATTCATAAATACTTATTTATTTAATACTTCACAATGATATCGAAAGTAAAGATACCTACGCCTGTCCGAACAATATTCGCTTGACATACGATATACGATGTGACACCTGAAGACTAAGGCACGGTGGCCCGCGATTGCCCGTGGCGGGCCACCGCATTGGACGAATTACTCGTGGGCGTTGGGCCTATCTTTACGAAGTTATATATATATCTATGATTCTTCAGCAATTGGGCGGAAGAGGCACCTAGTAGGGACGCGAAGATCACGGGGATCACTTTTCCCTGCAGTGGGACTCTCAAAATTGTGAGATTACGTTTTAAATTAAAAATATCGATCCCCAGCAACCTTTCATCTTAATAATACACTAACTGTCTACGCGGCTTCCGATCCAATAAAAAACCGATCAAGGGCATAACAGGTCTAGTGTTCCGATAAGAAAAACCTAAACTACATTTGTATGGAGCAGGTCGCCCCAGTCGGCCAACGCTCCATACAAATGTAAAAAAACGCATAAAAAAATAACGTTTTTTCTTATCAAATCACGATACCTGGTATGCCCTTGATCTGTTCACACCCTATTTTTGGTACACTCTGTATAAACCTACAACCATACATTCTACATGAAGGTGAAATAATTCTTGAAATTGGATAAGCCGTTGCGGAGATTACCCAAAACATGCAAACTTACAAAGCTACAATCTCCCAGAGTTTTCCTCTTTATAATATTAGTATAGAAATACACATTATGTAATAAATCTACATTAATATTATGAAGAGGAAAGATTTGATTGTTTGTTTGTATTGAGTAGGATTAATCACTAACAATCGATTTTATAGTCAGAAGTTCAATTTAATAAAAATAGCCTAGGTACTTTTTATGAGTCGGTAATTAATGTTATGTTTGTCGTTACATATTTTATTAACGACCCAAACCCGAGCAAAGGAGTCGGTAATAGCAACCATAAAATACTATTACCGACCCATATGAGTCGGCAATAGCAACCAAAAGAAACTATTACCGATCGGTAATAGTATATAGTATATTTACGATCGGTAATAGCTCCTTATGGTTGCTATTACCGACTTCTATGGGTCGGTAATGGTTTCTTATGGTTGCCATTACCGACTCCTATGGGTCGGTAATAGCAACCATAAGAAACAATTACCGATCGATAATAGTATATGTTGCAGCTTGCAACACCGACGCGCACACTACGCCCAATTAGATGACAGCATTCCGCGCATGCGCACTGCAGCGCCGAAGTTTATAAATAGAACCACGCTTGCCGCCATCTTTCCTTTTTGCATTGTATACACACACGGCACACGCGCGTCTAATACGTACTTTTGTAATAATCAGAAGTAAAAGCTTTAAATGGTAAATTAATTTTTAACTTTAATAAATTTAACTTTAATGTCTCCGAAAATACTGGACCGATTTGAAAAATTATTTCACCATTCGAAGCCAACATTATCTCGGATGAACATAGGCTACTTTTTACCGCGGGAAAATACTTCATTCCTACTGGAAAACTGGTAATCCCTGCGAAGCCGGGCCGGGCAGCTAGTATAAAATATATAAGTTAAATAAAAGCGCAAACACTCAAAAGGGAGACTATTTTCTCCCTTATTCTCTGCAGTATTGGGAAATTTAATATTATCCACACTTCAACACAGTCATGTCTGCGATGCAGGATGACATCACTGACAGCCGACCAATATTCAATGGTGGCTGGAAAATTGAACGTCCCAGGCGGGTATTGTTGTGAAAGATTTGAAATCTCGTTCTGACGGCCAGTGTACTGCAATTTCTTTGCATAACTGGACTGACAGGTGAACAATATGTATTTATTAAACTGGCGATGGATTTATTTATTTAAACTAACACAGTAGCTAATTGCAAGCACGTAGCACAAGAGGCGAACTTGATGCCAGCAGACATTTCCTTGCTAGTCAACCTAATAGGTCGAACGGATAATAATCATAGCCGTAGTGTACAGTGCAGTATTTTATACCGTGTGTTACCGGCATGCGGGCAATTATTAAAACTGATCATAATATGTTCCATTAGCAATTGTTTGCATGTATTTGCAAATCATAATTATGAAAATTAACTGCGCAATTGATTTTCCAAAATACAAACCTTCAATGGACTAGGTGTATGACGCCGTACTAAACAAAGTATGAAGAGCTGTCATTTACACTTACTTGTCAATTTACTTTGCTGTACATTGCTGGCAATTTAAATTTTGTGAGAAAATTTATGAAGTCGGAATTATAATCAATTATTACCCTACTACCCTACTTTATCCTACTTAAAAAAAAGCCGCATGCCGGTAACACACTGTATAAATAGCTCCTATAATAAATGTCATAATTTATATATTATACTTAAGTCATTAAAATCACCATAGTATTTTTCACTAGGTTACAAAAGGTACTAATATGTATATATATTAGTAAATCTTATTTTATATATGAGTATGTATTTGATAAAACTTTATCTTGGATTAAGTTTTCATTTGAATTTAAATGCCTGCACCTTCTTGTTTCTGTTTTATTACTGTTTAGATTACATGACAATTCCATTGTTTCACTGTCACCCCATCGTATTAAAAATAGTCTAACACCCACCGACTAAAATTGTACGGCTATCCTCTAATTAAAAAAGTTAATTTTATGTAAATTTATTTTTTCTGTGCACACATATTTTGAGTTACAGTCTAGATCTGAACATATTGTATAATTTGTATTTTTCTATAGCCTTTAACTTGTTTGGTGAGCCTAAATAAATAAATAAAACAGCTTCCACGAATGAATGAATGAATAAATGTCTGAATGAATGTCGTTTATTCACCATGCGATTCTTGATAGATAGGTAACAAACTGAACTAGTAGAATGCAGCAAACTGATACCGGGCTTATTAGGCATATCTGGGAAACAACCGGAGACAACTATCGTGTAATCCTTAGGGGACTCTGGGGCTTGTTGTAACGGGGGAAACTTAGTAATACTAGGCATTTTCCGTAAATCGACATCAAATTATTTTCCGTGAACGTAACAATAGCGTAACTCCAATCGAATTTAAATTTTAAACTTTCGTGAGACATTTTGAAATAATACTAAAATCTAAACGGTTCAACTCATTACGGGCGACATGTTTCGAACTCATCGGGTTCGGTGTGTCGCTTGAATCGCTTGGTGATTCAAGCGACACCGCCGCGAAAACACATCTATAGCTCACAGAGCCTCTATGAATTTTAAAATATTGTAATGAGTAGTTACAACGACTATACAATACAATACAAATATTCTTTATTGCTCACCAGACATAGTAGACGGTAGAAAAATAGTGCCAACAACGACTGTCTTCTAAATCCACCCCTCACTGGCTGAAGACCATGTCTCCAAGTCAGTTGTCCAATAGTGTGTCACCACTTTTTCAGGTTTTCTGCTTGGTGATATGAGACGTCGGTGGGTGAAGTTTAAAATTCGTAACGTTTTGAACGAGTATTCGACGAGCATTTTTCCAGACGTAAAATATCATTTAGATGTACCTACCTAACGTACGTACTGGTAATTTGATGGTTCAATATCCACATAGTGATACCATGATATAAATTTGAACACGAGGGAAGCAGCCAGCATCCAATATGAAATGAAGCGAGCGATGGGCATCCCGGCATACCTGTAACGAGGGGCATCCTACAGACGCGGAATGTAACAGATTACCGGCTCCAACAGTCTTCAACAAACTTTTTCATTACGTCGCGCCAACACAGTGCACAGACTCGGAAAAACAAACGATGCATAATAATATGCGCTAAATAGGCACACTGGATGTCGACTCGCGGAAAACGCCCAGTATAACTAACTAATAATATGCGCTACATGCTTCCACGGTTACGTTTATGCATGCACAGCACAGCACACAGTAGGCACAGCGAAATGTCATCCCGCACGAATGTGGAAAAGCCCAACTGGGGAAGTACCTCCGCCTTGCAGAAGACCACAGCCATAATAACACTACTATTTGCTCTGTAGTAGTGTTGTGTTCCTGGAGGTGAGCGAGGTCGCCAGAGCTCCCGGGGATGCGTTGTGTTGAGAGCGAAGGCATTTGTTCCTTCACCTGTCAACACGGCGAAACCTCAAACATATCTAGAGTCGGCAACGCCTGTGATACTCCTTTGGAGTTGCATGCGTCTATATGTTGCGGTATCCGCTTACCATCAGGCGGGCCGTACGCTTGTTTGCCAGTGTCGTGGTATAAAAAAAATCAATTTCGCTGTGCCCGTATTAATTCGATGACGTTATACTTAAAATGGTAAGGCGGTATAAGAAGTAATCAGTGCCCATGTTGCAGTGCCGTTCATCAATGGCGTGCCGTTAAAATGTCGGTCTGTGGATGTTCATCAATCTAATCAAATCTCCTTTCTACATAGGCATACTTGCATCTACACGATTTTTTTGTAGCCATGCAATGAGATGGTTTTTTTTTTCAGAATTTAAGGTGGCTTGTAACACATTAGTGATCCCTTGGGTAAAATTTTCACCATCCATTTAAATTAGTGGCCGAGACAGATTGTTCCGATAGCTCAGTTGGTTAGTAGCGACGGGCCATGACTGGCTGTGGTCGCCGGTTCGATTCCGGCTAGGAGCATTACATTTTTAATTTTTTCCTTTAATTTAAATGTATAATATCATGTAGTTGGGAAACTACAATAGTAGCATTACAATTTGTCAAATGGTCTCTGAGCGGAATGGAGTAAAGAGAGGCAGAAACTGAATATCTCGAAACTAAATAAGTTACGTAACTGTCCACTGACTGCTGTAGGCTTTATACGAGACGGTAGAAGCGCTAAAATCCGCCTAGATGTGTACAAGTTTTCTAACTAAGTACCTGCAGCGAAGAGTGCCAATACTTGCCAGCTGAACAAGATGCGGTCGCCGAACTTTAGACGGCTATTTTGAACTGGTTTTCATTGATTTTACTTTAGCTTCTAACACGTTTTCTGGATTTCGACTGCTAGTTTAAGAGATCTTTGGCACTGTTGCTTCAATATGAACATTATCTTCGACTGAGTAACTGGAGCCAGGAATTAATTAGTGGACATACTCATATGAGCCGTGACACGCCTCACCAGCACCAGCGGCGCTCAGCGAATTCGCGCAACGTGGCCAGACTTCATCCGACATGTGGCGCGACTTTATTATGGAATCTCGTGTCACTTGACTTATAGGATCATTTCCGACAACTTTGCGACACTGCGGCTGACTTTGAAACATTTTCTTCTAGCATATTTCTGGCGTCATCCAAAACAATTGTGTTACTATGCCGCTGGAAGAATATATTCGCAAAGTTGTAAGCGCAAAGATAACAACGACGAAAAACTTGAATAAAAAATATACCGGTTCTATGGCATGAACACTACACCCAGGATTCTCCATTTAAATAATCAACTTATATACATATATAATGTTGTTTTTGTTATTGATACTGAATTAAACGATGTGTTGCTCTGTAACCAAAGTTTTATTTCAATGAGTTATATTCTACTACAATACTACACTATCATTAACACTCTGAACATAAGGAAACTTACCTGTAACCAAAGAAACGACATTTAACGTTTATTATTCACAGTATTAATTCCTTCATAAATCCTATATGATACTAATCTAAATAACTTAATAAGTTTTAGTCTCATACACGATAATATCTTCATAACCTCTAAAACTATCAACTATTGACACTGACAGCAATGCTATCTTGTTCGGACTGACAGAACGAGTCGCGGCAAAATTCAAAATAAAGAAATGTCATAACTATTTCTTTACATCTCCCCCGCAAGGGAAGAAAATTTTCAGCTAAATTTTCGTGAACACCACTCTATACTTCGTCAGCTTGACATTCAATTTCAGAGACTGGTATCAATTTTGTAACATGGAAAAGATTTGATTCAATTTTCCTGTGGCTCGTATCTATCCTGTATATTGAACTAGAAACTTTTCCTACATTCTTATATGGCCCAATTCTTAGTTCGTCCAACTTCTTCCTGTTTAACTTGTTGGCATTTTCCACATATACCTTTTCTCCTACATTAAATTCATAGTACTTCCGGTTTTTATCAAACATTGTTTTGTTGTAATCATGAGATTTCATGGTATTTTCAAAGGCAATTTTCCTGTCTGTAATCCAATCAGTATGTGTCCTTTTATATTTTAATTCTGTTGGTAAAATTGTGACATCTGTACCATGTAAGAGGTAGGTAGGTGAGAACCCGGTGACTGTGTGACAGGTTTCGTTATATTTTTTTACGCATTCATGAGCTATGGTTGTCCAGGATTTCTTATTTTCTTCTTCATTTATCCTGCATCTAATCTTATTAACCAATGTTTGGTTTAATCTTTCATTTAAGCCATTTGAGAATGGCGCATTCACTGCTGTAAATACCAAAGGTATCTGCTTCTCTTTTAAAAATGTCTTAAATTCTTTCGAATTTATTCCTGGGTATTGGTCGGTTAAAACCATGCCAATGTCCTCTACATCTGTTATGCTCATGATCAGTCTTACACAATCATTTGCAGTCTGAGTTTTCGATGTTAAGATGAATGCATACCGCGTAAAGTGATCCACTAATAGATGCAAATATTTCTTTGTTGATCTAGAACCTCCGAAACCTCCAATTGTATCTATTGAAATTATTTCAAATGGCTTCGTGGCCGGACCTAGATGTGACATAAAGCCAAATTTGTCATGTCTCCTTGATTTGTTTTTAATGCATATTTCACAGGTACTACAAATCTTTTTTATATTTTTTGCCAAGTTTTTGGTTGTAAATAGCGGGCTCATTGTCCTCTGCATCTGTCCAATTCCGATATGACATAAGTCCTTATGTATTGTTTTTAAAAGTTGTATGCTAAATTCTTCTGATATAATTATTTTCTCTTTTTTCTTAACCTTCTTCCAGTAAATCTTGTTTTTCTCAATTAACTGGCTTATTTTTTTTTTTATTTCTTCATTTTTATACTGATCCTTTAGGATATCGTCAAGTTTCATAAAGTTCACCACTTTGAGCTGCTCATCTGTGTTTTTATTTGGGTCCAATACGGGATTCCTGCTAAGGCAGTCTGCTTCTATATTTTGTCTTCCAGGTGTATATTTTATTTTAAATTCGTATTGTGAAAGATAATATGTCAAGTCGCCAAGTTCTTCGTCCGTTCTTGATTTCAAGTTCATGTTCTCTAGCGGTTTATGATCTGAATAAACCGTGAATGATTTTCCTATTAACCAGTATTGCCAGTACTTGACTGCTTCTTTTATAGCTAGACATTCTAAGTATATGGCTTTTTTCTTCTTCTGTGATTCATTAAGTTTTTTTGAAAAGTATGCTACTAGTTTTTCCTTTCCATCAGGTTGTACTTGTTTTAGGATAGCACCAACACCTTCCAAAGAAGCATCAGTGTAAATATTTATAGGCAATTCTTGGTCAAAAATCTCCAGTACTGGTTGAGAACATAGCAGGTTCTTTATGGTGTCGAATGCCTTTTGACACTCTTCTGACCACACGAATTTCTGATTTTTTCGCAATAAGTTATGTAATGGGTCTAGTATTATTGCACTCTTAGGTATATATTCATGATAAAAATTAATCTTTCCTAAGAATTGTCTTATATTCTTTTGAGTTTTTGGAACCGGAAAACTTTTTATCGAAATCAAGTTGTCCTTCACTGGTTTAACGGAATTGTTCTGTATGATATGACCTAGATATTTTACCGAGTCTGAGGCAAAGGTACATTTCGTAAATTTTAACCTAAAACCCTCTGTCTGGATGGCTTCAAGCAATTGCGTGAGATGATTCATATGCTCGGCAAAAGTTTTTGAAAATATGAGGATGTCATCAATATAGTTTACGGCGAAATCAGTAAGCTTATACTTCCTGAGTATATTACTTAAAATCCGTTGAAAAATCGCTGGTGAGGTCTTAAGTCCAAAAGGTAGACAAGTCCACTGGAAATGTCCCTCCTGTGTTACAAATCCTGTCTTTTTCCTGTCTTGAATTCGCAAAGGTATAGACCAAAAAGCAGAGTTGATGTCTAATGTTGAAAAAAAATTACAATTTCTGGTCTTCATCATTAAGTCTTCAATTAGCGGAAACGGCTGTGCTTGAGGTATTATTATTTTATTTAAATCTCTGAAATCTATACATAGTCTGGATTTTCTGTTGTCTTCTTTTTTGAAGGCTAAAGTAACCGGTACAGCAAACGGACTGTATGATTCTTCTATTAACTTGTTATCTAATAATTTTGCGATTTGCTCTTCTATCTCCTTTTTATCTTCTAATGTGCATCTGTAAGGTCTCTTACTGCAGTATTTATCTACTACCAGGTCTATTCTTGCTTCATATCCGTTGACAGTGCCCACATCATATTTGTTTTTTGCAAAAACTGACTCATATGTGCTCACTACATTGTTAATTTCAGACTGTTGACGTTCATCCAAATGATTTATTTTTATTTCGAAGTCATCTTCTCTTATGTGTTCATTGAAATTAATTATGTAGTTATCTGTAGTTTTAATATTGTTTTCATCTCTAATTTCCCTTTTAGAATTTATTGTATCTATGGGAGTATTTTTTTCCATTTTGTTTGTATTTTCATATCTTAAGGGTAGTTTCTGGGTTATTCTCAAGTCTTCATTTTGTATTAACCTGAACTTTTGTATTAAGTCAAGTCCTATTAAAAAATCATACTTGAAGTTTTCTTCATCCATAATATATACATCCACGTTTTCCTCCAAGTTTTAGATTTTTATTTTCAAATTTGTCAAACCACTTGTCTTTTTCACACCATAAATTGTTACTAAGTCTGCTTCGTTCAAACTGTTTCCCTTTCCTTTTATTTTCAATAACTTAGAATTAATTAGGGACACATTTGAGCCTGAATCATAAACTCCGTTTATTTCTAACACTTCGTTTACTAGTAGTTTGATATTTATTAATGGTGTGACTGCTCGTTTTTTTGATCAGTTTCATTCAACTCCGTTTCGATCACAGAATTGTTGACATGTTTAATGTAATTTTTCCTTAATTTATCTACTTCTTTGGTTTTAAACCAGCACAAAGCTTCCGGGTGAAACCGACTGCCTTTATTCAATTTCTCACAAATTTTACATGGATTTTTTTCCTCATTTTTATCATGTGTCCTTATTAAACTTCCATCACCAAATTTTCTTTTAGGCAATAATGTTTTTTTATTTACCATATGTACGTACTTGCTTACTTCGTTAAATAAATCCACTGTATCTTTAAGTGCTTCTCGATCAATTTTATTCAGAATAAATTCTGGCAAACCAGCCGCTATGAGATCTACTAAAGTACCTGTATCAATCGATCTTCTCATATCCAACAACAGTTTTTCTTTTCGTATGGCATAGTCCAACAGTGAGCCATCTTTGTATTTAAACAAAAGTGCATATGTTACCGGGCTCCGTCCCTTGTTTGCAAATGATTCACAAAATTTGTTCTTCCATGTTGACCACTCTGAGTTAATAGTCAATTTGATGATCATGGAACTATACCAATCCACACAGCTCTTGTCCATAAACAATCGGAGTAATTCAATCTTTTTTTCGTCTCTTGTGACATCAAAGCGTATGCACTCTTTTTCAAAAATATCAATCCATTGTTTGGCATTTGAGTTCTTACTTGTAAACTTATCAATTACAAACTTTTCTGCAATATATTTCAAGTTTTGCTGTTTTGACTCCTGTGTATTTTCCAATAATTTTTCAAACAACTTTTCCAATGAACCAATTTCTTTTTCACTCACAGCGGTAGCTTTCTCTCGGTTTATTTCTTCTAAAAACTGATCTCCAAATTGTAAATTTCCATCTTCGTCAATGTAGGTTTTTTTCAGTTCTTCTGTCAATGTAATCCAAACCCTTCGAGTTTGATATCTTTTTGTTAAACTGTTTTTCACCTTACTGTAGGCTGATGTTTTCATTATCTCTTTATGATGACCAGCTGCTTGGAATGTTTCTGGTATAGCATATACCTTCTCGTCGCTCGTTGTCACTGAGGTTATGGCCAATACATTAGATTTGCCATCACTCCCCGGCGACACCGTAAATTCGAAACGCAACTTTTCCATTTTGTACTGACTCCAATAAACAGAAATGTCGTTTTATAATGTTGTTTTTGTTATTGATACTGAATTAAACGATGTGTTGCTCTGTAACCAAAGTTTTATTTCAATGAGTTATATTCTACTACAATACTACACTATCATTAACACTCTGAACATAAGGTAACTTACCTGTAACCAAAGAAACGACATTTAACGTTTATTATTCACAGTATTAATTCCTTCATAAATCCTATATGATACTAATCTAAATAACTTAATAAGTTTTAGTCTCATACACGATAATATCTTCATAACCTCTAAAACTATCAACTATTGACACTGACAGCAATGCTATCTTGTTCGGACTGACAGAACGAGTCGCGGCAAAATTCAAAATAAAGAAATGTCATAACTATTTCTTTACACATATTTTATCTTATAAAAATCAACAAAAAGAGAATTTTAAAGTCTATTCTAAACGACGAAGAAATCACTTACGCATAATACTTACTCAACTGCCCCTAAACCTACCCTCAGGTAAAGTTACAGATTCGACAGGCACGAATGTTTTATGTCGGTGATAAAATGGTCCGCTGTCCAATATTTCCTTCATCAATGACTTTTACAATCCAACGGTTCAGGTACACGTAAATCTGAAGATACAGTAACTATTATACAAACTACATCTCAACTATCACCTCGAAATATTATCACAATTTCTTTATCATAATTATTCCAATGTGAGAACATTCTCACGTATAACATCAACTAAAATCTTTAATAATGTAAACAGTATAGGATTCATATAAAAGGCAATGAATGTCGAGTTATCATTACGGTACCTGCCATTAAGAGCGGAACAATGCTACCGGAAACCCTTATTATATTATTATACTTCGATGTTATATCTCACCTTGAGAAGAAACCTCGTACAGAAGTACTAGTCAACCCTGAAATCCGGATGAAAGATCTCGATCTTCAAGATCCGATAAGATCAAATAAATTCAAAACTATAATGGATATGGACCCCAAAAAGATCCCAATAAAGAATTACCTTCGAACAAAAACAAAACAGTACATCGTCGCAACACCAGGAGTTCAAGAATCGGAGTCTCTGAGACAAGCTTGTGACAATTTCAAATACCACGATTGTTTGAAAACTATGGATAAATGCAAGTGGTACCTTGAAGAAGGATGGATAGACATGACAAGCGAACGGCCGAGAAAAAAGTTTACCACATCTGGACGCCGAAACTCGTTTACGACCACCACGGATAACGTTTATATAAGTCTAACAAATATAAACGTAAAACTTGTTCCACCTGGTATTCCATACAGAAAACGTTTAGCGGAAGTACTTTGACGTTATATGCTAAAAATCTAGTGTTTTATTGAGTAAATGTTATAAAGTTTGATTTTAAGTTTACAAGTAATCCCAGATTTATAAAATCGGCTCAGTTATTAGTTTGAAACTTAAAATATTGTGTTCAAACTTATTACAAAAAGTCATTATCAATTTTTTACGAGAAGTCGACTTCAAATTCGCCATTTTATTAAGTTTCTGTAGTCTGATAACTTCAACAATGTTGCTTAGGTACGTATACTTATGTGTATATATATATATATATATATATATATATCTATTGTATTATAATCATAGAATGTTAAATCGTTGGAATTACAAAAGAGAAAACACAAACAAATCCCTTTTATCGTGGCACCATAAAGAATTATCATTATTATTTTAATCTAAACGTCGTCCACCATACTGTAATGATGTATCCATACATAAATATACCCTATTCAATTTTCCCCATGAAAAACTCACGTATCACGATACCAGAACGTCCTAAAAGTAATAAAATACGCGAGACGTTTATCACAAACGTCACCAACTGAACCTTTTAGTCGGGCAAATTGGGAAACAATATCTCAAACCCGAATGACCGATAGGTAACGTCCTAGGGGCTCAACCAGCGTTTTGTCATACTAATTTGGAGACAGTTTCTTCCCTGGGGACAGCATTAATTCTCCCACGAACGCAATATGTCTCCCGAAAGTTTCCAATTTACACAATCCCATCGTAAATCTGAAGAGCTTTGTCTGAAATTTTAAAATATTAGGGACGGTGCCGAAGGAAAAACGCGAGAGATACCGGCTCGGAACGTCCCGGATTACTTTAGGGTTGAATGATTTATATTGTTTAAATTCCGGTGTTAAAATTTGATGTCTAACTCGTTAGGGCCGTTTCTGAAGAGTATTAACGAGGCTTCGGTTTGACTCTGCAGTCGACCCTTTGAGATATTGAGACGTGCGTTCCTAAGCGACTGTCAGTAATCAAAGACCAAAGAGGAGTGATCGAAATAAGCACAGTTTTGTGAATTACCTACATTTAAAATTTCGGCCCAAGCATGCTACTATGTTTGTACATCAACGTATAATAATGTTTCTAATTAGATTATTTTCGACAGAAATCCAAGTTCCATTTCTATCTCGCAGCATCATACATAAAGTCAAAAATCCGCAAGCTATAACCAAACTTGTGGTTTCAGTACAAATAGGTCCTTAGCGGGCAAACTTGCCAACTCCTACAGAAATAAGCTGAATTGACGTAAAACTCAGCGAGAACTTAACATCTGCCATTCCAACTTATCTTTCTAACAACAAATGTTAATCAGAGAAACAGAAAGTGGCGAAAAGTTTTAAGTTGTTCGTATTACCTTAAGTCTAAGCTGAATAACATTATCTCTTTTGTGACGCACAAGAATTTAATGAAGCACTGACCCAGCATAGTCCGCTGGTTGCAGAACCGGTCATTGTGGCCTTCTGTGGACTGGCGAGAGGCCTATGTCCAGCAGTAGACGCCTTTTGGCTGATATGATGATGATAATGATTATAGAAAGTAAATCATCATCATTACATATTGAAGAGCCAGACTCTTGTTGGGGGAGTAATCTCCAACCTATTGAACTTTTAACTTATGCTCATAGTGTGATGGTTTCTCGTTGCCTTCCACACCGCAGTTTGCGAGCCGCGTTTGTTTCACTCCTTGATATCTGCACAAGGCGCCATACCAAATTTTTATCTTCGTCCTCTAGTCAATTTCAAATATATTAGTTTTCTTTGTGCGTCAAAGCGAACCCCGGGATCCTTTAGGGCATAACCGGGAGTAACGCTAGAAATCTTACACAAATGGACCTAGTCCCAAACTAAGCAAAGCCATTCTATATGGATACCAAACAACGTTAAACATACTTATATAGATAACTGAACACAAAGAAAACATCCACGACTCAGGAATAAACATTCGTGATCATCACACAAATAAATGCCCTTACCGGGATTCGAACCTCTTGCTTCTAAAGCAGGGTCACTACCAACTAGGCTAAAGCGATCGCCTACTACCTACTAGCGTCGACTAGTGCTAATGATGTCTGGTAAAGACATCATTAGCACAAAGAACGTACGTTGTGACGGACAACTGAAATGTATTTTCAATACTAAAAGTGCCGTTTAGATCTACCTACCTGACGCGCATACAATGCGTTACGTGATCGACCTGTAGGCGATATATGATTGTTTTTATACTACCAACAACAACAACAACAAGACACTGGGAGGAGATAGACACATGCAAACAGACCAAAGAGATTCTGCCAAAACGCGACAACAAACTCACAACCGCGCTACTGAGGACACATAGAAACCAACTACGCAAGATAGTAGGAATAATAACAGGACACAACACCCTGAATAGACACCTCCACAACATAGGTATCATGGACAGCCCCATGTGCAGAGCATGCATGCAGGCAGAAGAAACGACCAAACATATTCTACTGGACTGCAAGCAAGTAGAAGTATACAAGAAAAAGCACCTAGGGTCCCCGGACACACTACGGGACGCAGTCAAAAACACAAAGGCACTCACCAACTTTCTGGAGGAGCTAGGGTGGTTAGAGTAGCGCTATCCCACCATTTCACGCAAAATAGGCACACTGGATGTCGACTTGCGGAAAAGAGCCCAGTAAAACTAACTAACTAAGTATACCACCAACAAGTTTACTACGGTTTGACTGATGCTAAGCAGACGCTGTCGCCTATGGACGCTTGTGCCACCAAAAAAAGCCCAAACGCGCTGCCGATCCTTCATCGATTTGAGAATGTTGTGTTGTTAGCTAGCATTGGATATTAACATCATTTGTCTCTGCTTATATTCTCTATGCAGGGCCAGATGATGCTTGTATTTCTTCTTACCATTAGGCTTAAACTGACCTATTGGATTTCTCATCCTGTTTCATATTCACCGTAACAACGCTGGTAACAATATCGGCGGAGCTGTACGGAGAAATTCAGTAAGGCGGAGTAAATTGAGCAGACGTTACGGATTCCAAAACCTTTATCAGGTTACATTACATTGGAACGAGAAATACGCGGAGCTGTGATGAGGAAAATGGATATGGATATGGCGTGGGTACATCCAGGTTGTACCCACGCTATATCCACCATCGACATTTTCTGGTTAGTGGATATGGCACATAACGTAGGTATTTAAATATTTGACTTAAAAGTTACATTTGATATTTATGAATATTAGATATATATGCTGTTGTATTGTTAAACTACATTAAAGTTTGATATTTTAATATATTCAATTCAATGACATAGTTGTTTGTTCCGTTGCTAACGATAAGACGAGACCTCTTTATAAAATCTTGTACAGGAGGCTATAGGTATAAGGCATGTTATACAACATATGACATTTAATAAGTACACATATATTCAGTAACCGTAAACTTTTTGTTATTCTCTTTTTTCCCAGATGCACATAAGATTAGGTTAGCTAAAATTGAAATTCATTAATTCCCGAAAAAAGCGTGACATACTCGTTGTTTTATATGAAACGCACTCACCCGATATGCCATGGAGCTCATGTCTTCATATTACGTTAGATATCGATGTGGGCAATGATGTTATATAAAAAAGAGGTAGATACGTTGTCTATACGAAATTCTGTGTTTAAAAATGGCCACCAATTCTGACAGAATACGTTTCAAGTTGGTGCAATTGACACCGTTTTTGTGTGCACCTTTTGGAGCGCTTAATATCGTATGTAAGTACCTCTTTTTAACACGCTTTTATTAGGTCGACCTGTATGTAACCATGTAATTTAAATATTACATCATTGGATATGACATACAAGATGATATTACCTTACACTGGATGTTGCATAAAGGGAACGGAGAAGCTGAATAGTTTTTATTGTTTTACAGTGGGAACGATTACCTGAACTTTTGAACTAAGGTTTTTCGGAATGTTTTTAGATTAAATCCATTGTTATGCCATCGTTGTTTTTGTAAACGGAACAATCCACTTTTTCTTTTTGTCATTCTGACGGCCGCAACATACTCTCGATTTTTCTCGCACTATTAAACCTCTCCTTCTAAGTGTTCTAATGAAAGAGATAAGGATAGTGCGAGAAAAATCGAGAGAGCTCGCGCGCCGTCTCACGATAGCCGTGCTGGTCAACCAAGAGACAACAGTGACAGAGCTAAGTAGTTAGAAAAAATACTATAATATTGGATAAAAATTGGATTCCTATCCTGCTACAGAGATAAAGCTATTTCATTATTATGTATTTAGGACTGCCGCATCCAATTCTGCCACCTCCTGCCAAACACGATAAAAACGTCTGGACATTGATTTCCACAAATTGGTTCCGTGAGTGTATTGCTGTGTAAAAAACCTTTACATATTTACGCTAAGTGGATGAAATGGACGCGGGCCCTTAGACCTCAAATAACATGATTACTGACTGGTTCTAATACGATTTAATTCTTGATTTGTTGTATATTGTATGGCGGTTTCACACTGGTACCTTCATATATATAATTAATTCTTGATTAGGCACAGCATAAAAGTAGGACGACTTTTATTTAGTCGTAGTTAACATTAATTATCTATATCTATAGAATATGTCGTCCTGTTCAACCAATAAAACAAGCAAGACTCATTGCGCTTACTATGGATTTCCTCTCTAACTCAGACTTTATTTTTGATTTTCCGTTTTGTTTAAGTCTAAGTATTGGTCTACCCGCAAATTCTGCGCTTGGCTAATTGTGCATAAATAACCTTCAGTTGATACTTACCACACCGTAACTTGTTTTAAGCTCCCCGCACCGTGCACCCACAAATATATCTTGACGCCGGGATTTGTAGTAACCAAGGGTAATCAGAGGTCTAGTTTCCTTAGGCATGACGGGTGAAAAGAGACGCATTAGCGCATTAAGAATAACAGCCCAGTACCGTATTCGTAATGAAAATTTATAATATTTATGCAGGAAGTGTCTCAAGACGAAAGTCTTTGACCAGTGTGTGTTGCCAGTGATGACATATGGCACTGAAACGTGGTCGCTTACTATGGCTCAAAGTCACCCAAAGGGCAATGGAGAGGGCCATGTTGGGAGTTTCTCTGCGTGATCGCATCAGAAATGAGGCTATCCGCAGCAGAACCAAGGTAACCGATATAGCCCTCCGGATTGCTAAACTTAAGTGGCAGTGGGCGGGGCACATAGCACGTAGAACCGATGGCCGTTGGGGCAGAAAGGTTCTCGAGTGGCGACCACGTACCGGAAGGCGCAGCGTGGGTAGGCCCCCGACAAGGTCTGATGACCTGGTAAAGGTTGCGGGAATCCGCTGGATGCGAGTGGCGCGGGATCGGTCACTTTGGCACTCTTTGGGGGAGGCCTATGTCCAGCAGTGGACGTCTTTCGGCTGATATGATGATGATGCAGGAATTTGACCTGTACGAATAACACTTTAATCGTCTCAGTGCTTTCAAATACCACCAAATGTATCGGAAAATACCAAGTAAACTTTCAAACAAACCTCTATTTTTCCACTAGTGAAACACATCAATGTAATATTTCGTTCAAGTTTATTTTCCTTCCGTATAAGCGGATTATTGACGAGTTTATTGTTATCTTTCCTAGACATAATATTGTTTCCTAAACAATATAACAATTCCCAAATAAAATATGTCTTTCTGTGATTTTATAAACATGTTTCATGGGACATATCATATACGAGCTTCTGCCCGAGGCTCCATCCGCGTTTATATCTTAGCTCCATACAAATATTCACCCCCCCTTTCACCCTTTGGGACATATGTAGAGCGCCGGTGTCTCATAAGAGTCTTTAGTGTATACGATTATCTCATCATATACGGTGATTTCCACAAGATACCTAAGTGCAGTATTTCCAGGGGCATGTCAAAAATTCAGGGTAATCCGCCGCAAACCGGAGTAATCCAGTTTTTTCGTGTTCTGTTTCATCCGACCGGATTTACTTACAAATCCGCAAACGCAAATGAGATAGAGATATACAGTAAGTATTTTTCGCGGGTATTTTTCATTTACGCTGCTGCTGTATTTACTTTGTTGGTTTTCTCTTTGGTTTAAGTTGGTTGTCTATTGGCCAGGAGAGGATGTGGCCATGGGAGATAACTATTTTGTATTGTTGGCGTAAAACAAATTACTATTTCATTGCCTCGGTTGAAAGATACCGCTCTAACGCAACTATGCAATACGTAGGAGCAAGAGGTCGGAGTGTAGCCTCTCACTCCAACGTGGGGCGCACTCCAGCCGCTGCTGCCGGCGCAGCGCTGAAAGGTCTGGTGCCGTAGACAAGGCTACAATCAACAAGCGCTAACGCCAATAGAAAAGAATAAAATGTATGGGAATGACAGATGCCGACGAAACACTTTTCGTTAACATCTGTCATTCCCATACATTTTATTAGTTTTCTATTGGCGTTAGCGCTTGCCGATTGTAACCTTGTCTAGGCCCCCTGGCCTGGCTGCTCATTATGCTTGCAATGGTCAGCGTTTTCTTTTGCGCCTAGACGCTCGTTTCGCCATACGTAGACGCGCGCTACATTTTGCGTTTTAAAAACCAACATCCCATCGTAGGCGTTTTCGCGGCAGTCCTGGCAGGGTCGCCATGTAAAGATGGGCGTAGTGATACAACTTTTCACGTTGAGATTAAGTTTCTAATGTATCTATAGTTACAATAGGATGTAAGATATATAGGGTTAGGGTGTGGCAGTGTGAGTATGACACTACACTTATACGACCGTTTAAGTAAGTCAATGCTCGTGGAAGTTGCGACAACGAGCAATACCATTCCAGCGCGGGCTTAAGATGTTTGCTTTTTTATTCATTGTCATTGTGGATAGGACATCCATCACTCCCGCACTCGCATGTACATGTCAGAACGTGACAGATCTCTGATCGACAACGATAAGTGATAAAATGTCCACCATACTACGCCCGCAACGCCACTCGCAACACACATGCGTCAGTACGTTGCGTGCGTATTTCGCTTCATAATTCTGGGATTGAAGCCGCCACGAACTACGCAACGAGTATAGCGTGGAAGCCGAGGCGTGAGTTACGCGCACAGAAAAACGCTTAGTGATTTTTCGTTGAATTGTTGAATACTTTCAACAATTTCTTAGGATTCCTATTTATGGACAGGCAGATCGCACAATACTTTTAATGACGGAATATCAATTCGAACATAATTAGTTACGGGTTACGGGTATTGCTTTTCAGCAATAAGCCGCCTGTTGTTGTCTTCCTCTACCTACATGTTATTGTATTGTTTCTCTTTCTAAGTGGTTTGTGTGTGAGAGGCGTTTAATATTTGTATTGTATTAGTTTATTACATATTCTTTTCGTTGAACATCGGCAAACACAACAATATGAAAATTCACAAGATACCAACGCCGCTGCCGACCAAATCGAATGACTCTATGTCCATTTTAGCGAATAAAAAAAAGCTTATTTTATAGAATTCCGAACAAATTGAGTGATTTAATTGTACTAGGTCATAAAGAAATACCTCAATGTGTGCCTTTCAAAGTTAAACTAAATTTTATTTCTCAACTGGCTTCCGCCCGTGACTCCGTCTGTGTGGACCCGGTATAAAAACTAGCCTTTATTTTAATCCAGGCTATAACTACTACTATATCTTCGTCAATTTTCATCCAAACAACTATCTAAATATCAAATATTGATACATACAAACTTTCGCATGCATAATACTAGCGGCCGCCCGCGACTTCGTCCGCGTAGATTTTTGATGATGACAAAGATATGAAATAGGTAAGTGAATTTTATTCTTAGTTAAAATGGTCTAAGTAGACATTTACATTTCAAACAGTGGCAGACACTGATATGCGATTTTTAAAGAATTTTTAACGATTTTCCAATCAGATTATGGGAATTGTTTGCAGAATGCTTAATACTTATTCCGTCAGTTACCTGATGCTTTAATCTAATTTTAATCTTTGGCAAAAATGACTCTGCAAGATATAGAGCGACGCATGGATTTGGAGCTAGAAAATGGGGATCTTAGTTATTATGAGTAAGATTTAAAAAAAAGCTAATTTTGGTAAGGCTGTTAAAACAATCTTAAACTCAGCACTGGAAATCGAGAAATGGAGACAGGTTAATGAAGAGTACATCTCTTTAAAAAATCCAGTGTTCCCCGTACAAAACCTTCAACCTTTTTTAACCTCCATTGGGATAGAATTTTCTTAAACGCTGAAATTACTTTTTTAGTATTTTAAAAAGTTAACTTTCTACAAAGTTTCAAGTCTCTAGTTCAAAAAATAATGTTTCCCCCATACAAACATTGCACTCCCATTTAACCCCCTTAGGGGTAGAATTTTCTAAAACGCTGAAATTACTTTTTTTATCTTATGAAATGAAATGAAATTTGTTATTTGCTTAAAATTATATACGTATAAAGATGGTATGGTAAATGGTAAATAATGTCCATATAATGTCAATTCCTTATAAAAGTAGGCATGTAAATCTATTTATTATAATGTACATGCATGGCAAGGGGAGGATATTGAGCCTTTTAAAAACAGGCTTACATGACTCTCTAGCTGAAATACCACTTAATGCTTAATGAATGCTCTTTGAATTTCTCGTAACCTTAATAAGTAATCTTTCGACAAAGTTTCTAGCTCAAAAGGAAAAGTTTCCCTCATTCAAACTTTGCACCCCTATTGAGCCCTAATCGAGGTAGAATTTTCTAAAACGCTGCCTGGCGTTTTTTGTATTCTAATAAGTAATCTTCCTACAAAGTTTCAAGTTTCTAGCTCAAAAAATAAAGTTCCCTCTTCGCACCCCTATTTAACCCTCTTAAGGGTAGAATTTTCTTAATTGCAGAAATTATTTTTTTTGTATTCTAATAAGTAATCCTTCTACAGAGTTTCAAGTCTCTAGTTCAAAAAATAATGTTTCCCCCATACAAACATTGCACCCCCTTTAACGCCCTTAGGGGTAGAATTTTCTAAAACGCAGAAATTCCTCCTTTGTATTTAATAAGTAATGTTTCTACAAAGTTTCAAGTTTCTAGCTCATAAAATGAAGTTACCTCCATACAAACTTTGCACCCATATTTAACCCTCTTAAGGGTGGAATTTTCTTAAACGCAGAAATTGCTTTTTTTGTATTCTAATTAGTAATCTTTCTACAAAGTTTCTAGTCTCTAGCTTAAAAAAAAGATTCCCCCATACAAACTTTGCACCCCTATTTGATCCCCTTAGGGGAGGTATTTCCAAAAATCCCTTCTTGTACCTAGCCCACGTTATAAAAATAACCTAAACTTACAAAACTCTAGTTTAAAAAATAATGTTTCCCCTATACAAATATTGCACCCCTATTTAACCCCCTTAGGGGTGGAATTTTCTTACCACAGAAATTATTTTTTTTGTATTCTAATGAGTAATCTTTCTACAAAGTTTCAAGTTCATAGTTCAAAAATTAATGTTTCCCCCATACAAACATTGCACCCCTATTTAACCTCCTTAGGGTGGAATTTTCTGAAACGCTGAAATTACTTTTTTTGTATCTTAATAAATAATCTTTCTACAAAGTTTCAAGTCTCTAGTTAAAAAAAATATATTTCCCCATACAAACTTTGCACCCCCATTTAACCCTCTTAGGGGTAGAATTTCCAAAAATCCCTTCTTATCCGTTGCTTACGTCATAAAAAGAAGTCCTGGTGTAATTTTCAAGTTTCTAGTCCCAGTAGTTTCGGCTGTGCGTTGATCAGTGAGTCAGTCAGGACATTGGCATTTATATGTATATATTATAGTAATAGGACAATAGGATAATATTATTATAAAAATTTTGTTCACTACCTTATTGTTGGTATAAATTTATTGATAAAATACCTACCAAAGAACCTCAGCCAAAGAACTTAATATACAAGAGAATAACTACAGTTATACAATGGCAGTATGAAAATAACGTCTGCAATATGCCATACGTCTGACAGTATGAAATAAGTTGTAAACTACATCAAAATATTTTCAGGGAGCTCTTATGTGATATCGGAATTAGAAAAGAAGCCAAAATATCTAAAACTAGAATTTTTGACACAGGTTTATGTTTTCAATTTCCTGTCCCTTTACACGATACGTCTACGATTTTCTACCTTGTCCATTTGCAATAGAGTCCGTTATGTTTTGCGTAGTTCTAAAAGCCGGGTACTTGTTAACACCTGGTCCCCGAATTTGACTGATCGCCGTCCCTTTTGATATGAATTTTTATTTCGATTATCAAATGTGGCTGGCTATTGCGTGTTTTTACGTTACGGGTACCATTGGAGCATGATATTACGTACTCAGGAGTTTTATACGAAAATCTTGCGTGGGTGCTCAGCGAGATTGACAAAATTACGTTTATTTTTGCGTGTTGCTGTAATATATTGAGTAGACAGATTGAGTCAGAAGGTGGCCTTGGGAATTCAAGACGTCACTGACGTACCCCATTGAGTTTGGGCTCATTAGAATCGTCTCAACGAGTGATTGATGACGCCATACAGAAAAGCACAGTTTGCAATAAAAGCTTGTACCACGGTCATTCTCCAGACAGGCATTTTTGTATGTCCTCGCACTTAAAAAATATAAATGTATTGAATTTAGCAGATTTTATATTTTTGGATCGTAGAAGGTACTTGTATTGAAGTCTACATGAATTTTCAAGTACATATTCAATAACCTTCTTGGACAAAAAAAATACCAATACCCCCTTCTCCTCATTAACACGTGGTGTCCCACTTCCGAAATCACTTACATACTTATTTTCCCTGATGATATATCATAGGAAAGTTGAACGAAAGAATTTTTATTAAATAATAGATTAGATATCCTCTTTATAAAAAAAGTATTACATATATTTAATAATATATAATTAAGATATGAAAATCTAGAACTGTGTCCCGAGACCCGTCCTCATGCGCGCGGCGCGTTAATTCTTGTTCATACGAGTCCATTGAAGTAAGATACCTACGTCGCTAACACATTTCGCGTAAGCCGTCAGTCGTGCCCAGACCCCCGTGGTGGAGAGACGAGTGAGTGTTGTGCGGACCACAGACAACGAACGTAAGTATCTCATTCACGCATTTTGGTATTCGAGAATTCTCATTAACACGTTCAAGTTTTAAAAATCAACCAATAACTCTAAAGCTCTGTGAATTATTGTATACATTAAGAAACTCAGTATTTACTAGCTACTAGATCTTCCAGTTTATTACATCTACCTACAATGAGTTATATTTTTTTTAACACTATATCCTCATTCACACGTCTCATTCACGCGTAAAAAGTGAACGCGTTAATGAGAATATCTAGAAAATATTCAGTTTAAAAAGGATTTTGATATATAATAGTTGCTTTTATGAAATGACCAATAATGCGGCGATAGGAAGGAGGCGTTTAAGACGCTCAAATATTCACCCTAGAAAGCCAGAAATTCTCATTAACGCGTCGACTTTCTCATTAACGCGGCTAAAATTCTCATTAACGCGTCGACTTTCTCATTAACGCGGCACACAAATTTTAAAACCTTTATAGTTAATTATCCGCTAATAATAATTAAGTGCCACATAAACATTTAAGTTTGAATGGTTGATTTATCACTACATTTGATATAAATTTTATCAAAAAGCAAGTGGGAAAAAAAGCGACGCGTTAATGAGACTGAGAACACCAATCTGGAGAATGACCGACCAATAATTACATTTTTGACGGAAAAAGATTTTGTATTTGTGCTGGAGGTTGCCTTCCTGTCTATGTATATCGTAATAATGCATATCGTCGTCTATTACTGAGACAAACTATATTGAGTGTTCTACTCGACTGTTATTGATGTTAGCTGATCAGTTATGTTATATGTCAACCCATAAATTATATCTGTGTTTTGTCACCGGCATAGTTATTGGTCGATGTAACACTTGAAATGGAATAGTTTATGTGTGAACTATTATGTAAACATAACGCTTTATAGTTAGGTGTATTAAATTCAAATTATAGCTCACCTCAAAAATGATTATGACGGTACTTACCTTTACTTTAAATCTGTATTGTTCAAAGTATGCCCATCCATATAGTCTAGCCTACCAGGGTTAATGCGTCAATAGGGTGGTTTTATTTTACACATTCCGTGATTTCATAAATAGCAATTAATGATATATCATTTGATCATCTATACTATAAGTACTTATACCTAATATTATAATGTACGTTTCTCACTGAACGAGTCGGGCCGGCGCGCATTCTATTACATGCAAAGGAATTTGAACCGTCTATACAGCAGATACAATTCATATTTGATTACAATCCCCACCGACCGCGTCGGTAGCTGCCGCCTCGCAGTGAATGCACGATTCATTCAAATATGAAATGTAACTACTGTAAATTTAGACGGTTCAAATTCCTTTGCATGTAATAGAATGCGCGCCGGCCCGACCCGTTCGGTGGGAATCCATACTAATATTATAAATGGTAAAGTGTGTGTGTGTGTATCTGTGGACACACACAGATAGTAGTGTGTGTGTTTGTTTGTTTGTCCGTCTTTCACGGCAAAATAGAGCGACGAATTGACGTGATTTTTTAAGTGGAGATAGTTGATGGGCTGGAGAGTGACATAGGATAGTTTTTATCCCCGAAATTATCCCCAAGGGGGGTGAAATGGGGGGGTAAAAGATTGTATGGAGCTGCGATATAAACGAGTTCCACGCGGACGGAGTCGCGGGCAGAAGCTAGTCGTACATAAAGAGGAAATGTCTTTCCGATTGTTTCTACGTTCGTATCTTTTGGGTAATCTCCGGAACTACTAATACAATTTCAATATTTCACCTGCGTATAGAATACATTTGCCAGATGGGCACAGAATATGATTTATCCAACGGGTTTGCCCGCTTTTCTAAATACGCGGGGAGACTGGGCTCTACCTGCCATTAAACAAAAATTAAACAAATTTTGTGAGACAATCTAGGCATCAAGAGAATTGATCGAGTCCGAAATACCACACTGCGTTCTAGAACTAGAATAGCAGATGTGGGCAAGAAGACTGCCCTGCTTAAGTGGAACTGGGCCGGTCATGTTTGCCGTATGCACCCACAAAGGTGGGCTCATGCGGCTACTTGGTGGTTGCCACAAGACGGACACAGGCGGCAAGGTGGGCCAAGGCGGAGATGGCGAGATGACTTGGACGCAGTTTCAAGTGATTGGCCAAGGATCGCGGCGGACAGGGACGAGTGGAAATCCAGGGGGGAGGCCTTTGCCCAGCAGTGGGAAACTCCAACAGGCTAGCAAAAAAAAAATCTTACACAAGTTGAACCATCTGCAGAGTAAGCTTAATGAGGCTTGTGATATGGGTACTAGATGACGATTTATTTCATGGATATTATATGGGTCGATACATACAAAACATGGGCGATTTTTGTAGGATTGTCACCAAATATTTATTTAATATTATTTATTTACCTGCGTTACTCTATCTTAAAAAAATTACATAAAGTACCTTCTTAAGTACCGAATAATCAAATCCTCCTTATTCATTTCCACGCTAAATTACTAATCGTAAAGTTTAATTTTCTGATCTTGAACCACTTGAAAAACCTAATATTGCTTATAACTAAAGGCCCCTCCTTTATCAATTATGAACATCTTGACTATAAATTTAATTTAGACAACAAGATGCAAAAAGCCCTCTTTGGAACATACTTGAAATATATTGCGTCTATGTTTAACTTGTTTTCTGAATTTTAATATTAAACCTATGCTATGCCATAAATGTGGTTTTTCACCTGGGATACGAAGCTTTGTATGGACGACAACATCAACACGCGACGGCAGAGCTACGCATCGCGTCATACGGAGATTATACGTAAGAGAAATATGTGATTATTTATAAAGACTTAGATTGTTTAGAGTAAATAAAGAACCCAGTAGTTAGAATCCCCATAGTAATTATTTACACAAAACACCCTCTCATAGCATTCATTTGATATTGTAAACATTAAAGTAAAATCCCAGTACAAATTGTATTAGAAAGAGAGAGGAGATGTTGCCTATGCGCGAGCGCAGCGCAGACTGGCCGCCATGGAGGGGAGGGGTGTATCGCGCCAACATGACCGTAACGAGAGCCGCGGCCACCGAGCCTGAATTAGAACTTAGTACGGCGCATTTTCACTTTGTAATTAATATGTTTACGTTTATACCTTTACAACGGCTCATCGTATCAGAATGATTTATATATTGTTAGAAAGCTAATTAAAAGTTCTATTAAATGTTTAAACTTACAAATAAGTAAACTCAGTAGGTTCAGCGCAAATGATGAATAAGTGTTAAGAAAGGGACCGAATTACGGTTTGCCCGATTTCCATGTACGATTATTCAAATAAGAAAATATTTACGAACCCTACTGTACTTCTAAGATCTCAAGCCATATTAGAACTTTGTAAATCAGCTTAGTCTTCCGCCCATTAATATGTATAACATCCCAATAACATCTTGCAATGTAAATTAGTCAAGTCAAAGTGGGCGTAACCTTTATTGTCTCACTCAGCACGTCTTGCTCGCCCACTAGCAGGTATAAATAGCAGGTACGGCCCGGAGCAAATTAGTGTCAATCGGAGCCTCCTGGAAGTCACAACAAGAAGAAGAAGAAAACTACAAAGTAATAGGAAGTTAGGGACTTGTAATCAAGTCACTTAGGGCAGTGATAGGGCAGTTAGGGAAAAGTAAATAAAAAGTCTATTTCTCGTTATTCCTTCTTTTATTTTGGTAACATCGTTTACCCAAAGTGTCTGAGGACACGGGCGAAGCCCAAACACACCATTCGGGCGCCGAGTGGTAGTACGCGCTGTCCGTACACATAGGGGCGGAGCTCGTCCGTCGCCGACTTGTGTCACGGAGCGTGGTCGACGCACTGTCCGAGCACATAGGGGCGGAGCTCGTCCGTCGCCGACTTGTGTCTCGGCACTAGGTCATTCTTAGGTGACTGTGAGGGGCGAGCATTGCCGCGGCCGGTAGCGCGCGCGCTCACTCGCCCGGCCGACGCCGCCGAGAGCGGACATCGCTCACACTTTGGTATTTTCCGTAGGTTGTCAATAGTGAACAATGACGCCTCGTACCACGAAACTGAATATATAATAAGGACATTTTATTGATTCCCGGTAATGGCATTTTTTTGTTACTTTTGTTATATCGTGGTAGCGGGAGTCCCGGCGTGAAGGGATATCATACTTTTTCGTTTGTGATGTACGTGCCATATTAATTATCAGTGTCAAATGGAAGAGTGTCTGTAGATAATGGCATTTAAAAAAAAACACCTAAAATGTTTAAGTTTAACGTTTGAATGTGACATAATTTATTTTGCTCAATAACAATGGTTGGTATAGCCTACAAAAAAACAGTTTTTTTTTATTAAGTAGGTATGTTAACCGTGTCGAGTTCACAGTCAGAACTTATCGCACTACTGTCACTTGACTCAACTTAGAAGATCTAGATTGATCTTATCTTAGGATCTAGAGATCCTATTAATATAAATGCAAAAGTTTGGATGTTTGTTACTCAATCACGCTTAAAGGGCTCAATCAATTTGGATGAAATTAAGCACGATGACAATTTATAGGGTGGATAAATATAGAATTTTTTCGGCAGTATTGATCGGCAGTTTTGTTCATAAAGCAACCATTTTTTTTTTTCAGTTTATTTCGAAGTAACTCTGAACCTATGACTTTTTATCCTTCATTGCAAAAAGGTTTGAATTCATTTGGACTACATACATACATACATTCACGCCTTTATCCTTAAAAGAAGTAGGCAGAGCACATGAAACTTATAAGTTGCATGTGGAACATATATGTTCCAGCGCCACTTTTAGCATAAATGTGGGTACAAAAGATCGACAAAAAGTGATAGTGCAGTGACAGGTTGCTAGCCCATCGCCCACAACACACTTTAACCCTGCTCTCTCAGTCGACTTTTACGACACCCACGGGAAGAGAGGGGTTGGTGAAATTCTAACCCGACACCACACGGGGACACACAACACACATTTGGACTAACTTCGAATAAATGATTAATTTAGAAATTTTTATATCGTTTCCTATAAATTTTATCAGTTACCTAGAATAAAGCAGGAAAACAGATGGCGCGGGTTAGATTACAGTTATTTTTCGTTGTATTTGTTCTCTGTATCTCTGTGTATGTACTTTACCCGAAATGAAGACGAACACAGGGAACTTCACAGCAAATCCGAAAGATATTATCGTACAACAAGACTACTTAGAAAACGTAATTGTTTGAGGAGAAGATATTACAAAACTTGAGAATGTGTTACATGTGCACGCTGTGTGTACAGTGCAGTGCAATGAAAACATTACATTATTAATAAACAAATATTTTAGTGGTCCGTGCCTCGAAATCTGTTTGTTGTCCTTCTGTCTGTCTATCTGTCAAGACACTTTATCTCGGGAACGCGTCGAAGTATCGAGGTGAAATTAAAACTATATACTCGAGTGTAGACTGGGTCCCATGAACCTGTGAAAAAATCAAACCTCCAAATTAACGATACGGCCGGACGATACGGCCGTTGATGCTGCAAAAAACGTATATTTCGACACTCTCAAGGGAATCAAAATTGCAGGCTACTTTCTTTTGACCTAGAACTATGATTGCTTGTTTCTCTAATTAGGTAATATGATAAATTAAGCGTACAATGACACACATGGTATAATAGCAGTGACATCCATGTGACAAATAAAAAAAATAATAATAAATAAATATAAGGGGACAATCTTACACAAATCCACCTAGTCCCATAGTAAGCTCAGTAAGGCTTGTGTTATGGGTACTAGACGACGATATACATAATAGACGTAAATACTTAAATACATAGAAAATATCCATGACTCAGAAACAAATATTCATGCTCATCACACAAATTTTTGCCCTTACCGGGATTCGAACCCAGGACCTCTTGCTTCGTAGGCAGGGTCACTACCAACTAGGCTAAGGCGGTCGTCAAAAAAAATAAAATAAAAAAAAAGTAAATAAAAATATGAAATGTCCTAGATAGAAGAGGACTTAATCACCAGCATCATCATTATCAGCTTGTAATCATCCACTGCTGAGCATAGGCCTCTCTTTGAGTATTAATAACAATAATAATATTGTTGTATTGTGAGTCTTTGTATGCCGCTTCGACCAGCAAGTGGTCTATTGTGGCAGCCCTTTGTTTAGATTTCACCGTTAAGTTCCGTTGCCTCTAAGAAATTCCAGATTCTTTGGGCGGTGATAAATATGTTGTACCTCTTCTGGGTGCACGATGTGCCGCCCTAGGTAGATACTTTGAGTCTGTCTAATCAAACGCTAGTACAAGGTTTTGCCCGCGACCTCGTCCGCGTGGAACTCGATTATATCGTACCTCCAATCTCTTCTTGGTCGATACGTTCTTGTCAGAACCACAGTATAGAAGACAGTAAATAAACATCGAACAAAGGTACATCGCACGGCTGCACACATGCGCGCGTGTTCGGTACGCACGCACACATAGCCTTCGGGAATGATGGAGAATGCTTCAATCGGGGCCGCGGCGCCGTTGCCGTGTTCGCTCGCTCTCACTCGCTACCGTCCTCGTCGTCATCGTCCTTTCGGAAACGTGTGTAATGTTGTGTATATGGGGGCCTTAATAACACTAGGCCAAATCCGGAGCTATCTTTTTTCCAAATACCAAGGGATCCCGAGAAGTAAGTAACTTTTCTTAGTGTATTCATTTAAATTACAATGAAACGTTAAAACAATTGTTAAGTTTGATTTTACCGAATGCCGCCGCGCGACATGCACGTGCCGAAAGCAAAGGAGGACCGAATAGGCTAGTAACTAAGCACCTACCAACCTAGTGCAGTTAGCAACTCTTATAAGTACTTACAAGGAAATATTTTAGGTATAGTATTAGTGGTATTAAAATATTCGATGAAGTGGGAAACTAAAAACACATACCTAACTATCTATAATATTATTACTGGGTACATACAATTTTGTGTAACAGAACAGAACAGTGTAACAGAAATACTTTGCATGCTTAAAAGCAAAATTAGTATTATAGGTATGCCAAGCCACAAACGTGACACAGCCCTGCGCAGTAGGTAACGAACGCTCCTAAACGGGCTCAGATTACCTACTGTATTATAAGAATAATACAGTAGGTAATCTTCTATACTGTGTCAGAACGGTCCATGAGTGTCGAGCAGATGTCACTCGCCTCACGATTTCCTGTCATTTCGGTCTATTCTCAGCATTTCTGGTACACTCATAAAATTGACCGCCCACAGCAGATTTTATCTGGTCTGTCCATCGCATGGGTGATCTTCCGCGCGGTCGGGTACCCTCCACTCTACCTTGCACAACAAGACGCTCGATGGAGTCGCCTCCGAGTACCTCGAATACAAAAAATAAGATGTACACTTTTTCTGTCCCGGCCCGCATCGCGAAGATTTCAAAGTTTGAGAGGGCAATTATTATTTTATTAATTCCTTAAGAAACTTCAAACAGTATGAAGCACTATGACGTAATGAACGCGAAATGGGGCGCTGTTCGACTTCGTTTTCTGAGAATTTGTGACATTCCTTATCAATTTTGAGACATGGCTGTGATATAACGAATTCGGCTATACGTCCACTTACAATTTCACTTCAACTATTTATGACTTTTCTTTGTACCTCAGTCGGTAGTGAAAGGAGAATATTAATTTGTAACACGCCTTGCAATTTAGATATTGTTTTGGTTGACAATGTGAATTTTAAGTATATTTTTGATAAAGCAGCAGTGGGTTTTTTAAATAAACAAATGTTATCGTGAATGTAGCCATAATTGGTCGTCATGTCACGAAGTATCATTTAAATTAGTCGAATTGAGTCCTTATACGCCGTGAAGGATCTCGCAAAATCCGATTAATACGTTGTGAAGAGGTTCTCGGCAGAGTTTCCATTAAATTGTATTTGTTTGACTTGTTTTTGCAACATATTGCAATGTTTGAAACGAAAACGAGACTTGACGAAAGGTAGTTACAATTATGTTGTGATATATACGATGCTACAAAAATCTGACATGGATTTCCATAAGCGACTTCCAGGTCGCGCTATATCCCCCGTCCATTTGGACGGGGCATGTAGCAGAACCTACAGCCAAGCAATGGACTATAAGATTGACTTTTTGGATTGGCCCTAGTGGGAAACGCTAGATAGGAAAACCGCTTACGAGATGGGAGGATCATCATCATCGTATCAGCCGAAAGACGTCCACTGCTGGACATAGGCCTCCCCCAAATAGTGCCAAAGTGACCGGTCCTGCGCCACCCGCATCCAGCGGACTCCCGCGACCTTTACCTGTTCAGTAGCCCACGATCGAGAGTAGTGGACTTGACGTGCGCAGGAGTTCATGCAGTTTTTTTTTAATGTATTTACTATAATTTACTTTATAGTAAATACATTTTAAAAAAAAACTATTTGTGCAGCTGCATTGATTGTAGCTAGTAGCTACAGAGGTGCAGTTTTATTGTAACTATGTAAAACAATTCGTTGGTCTCTCACTTTGACATTTATTGTGTTCATGTGACGTTTGTGTAATTATTATTTATTTATTCTATTTAACTTTTAAACTAGTGTAAAAGTATAATATACAGGGTGTGGGCTGAAACAGGGTCAAAAAATTAAACGCTAGACTATTGGGCGTGTGAGCACTTATTATAATCTTAATTGAAAATTATATAGTTTTTTTTTTTATTTAAAGCAAGTTCACGTGTATTTTTTACCCTTCTGGGGTGATACAGGTAGTTTTTTTTATTTAAATTTTTAGTGCTTAAAAGATAAAAAAAATGTTAAAAAATCACAAAAATATCTTTTAAAAACAAAAATCCATAAACTAATATGTCTCAGTACATGATGTTACCTCAAAATCTGCATTGACTGCTGTGCTATGATCTCGTGGTGCCAAGATACATTACTTGGAGGTCATAACTTTAGGTCGACATTAAATAAAAAATAAATTGAATAAAATAGCCTTTATGTCCAGCATAACATTAAAACATTTAAAATACTTGCATATGACTCAAGCGTTTTTTTTTTATTATTTTAAAAAAAATTTTTTTTACTGGAAGCCCTTTTATGGGCAAAGGCCTCCTCCAATCCCTTCCAAATATCTCTTTCAATGGCCTTGCGTGGTACGTAGTACGTAATGTGGAAGTAGGTCAACATTACTCCGTATTAAAAAAAAATTGGACACAAGGGGTTACTTCAGATGCTCTAAGGAAGCGTCCTTTTAAATATTTGCCCCTGTTACAGCCCACACACTGTATATCAGTAGACAGTATAGTACTATGCGCGCACAGAAGCGATAATAGGAGGTACGAACCAGATTCCAAATGAAAAAGGACGCCTAATACGCCGTGCCTAATAGGGGTTGCAGTACCGGTACCATTTCAAGATCCGGGCTGAGGTTTCCGGTACTGAGCCTGATGCTGCAGTACCTACTGAGTTTTAATAAAGATAAGTCTCAAGTTTAAGCTCAAATGCTAATCGGACACCGAGTATCCGCACTGCATAAAAAAGAACAACGCTTTTTCAGTGGGATAAAACATTTGAAGTAAATGTAAAGGCGAGTGCATGCCGTTGCTTATTCACGAGACACAAATGACCCGGACAGAAATGCATAATGTGTAGAAACGGACTGTTTCATTAAGACAATGGGTTTAAATTGCCGCGGTTAGACAGGCAGTGTGCCTGCGACGCAAGCCTCGAGTTCTAGCGATAGTGAAAAAAAAACTTTCATCATCTCCATCATTACTTAAGAGCCTTCCTCTTGTCGGCCAGTAACCGCCGCTTCTCTGTCCATTGCTGGCCAATGGCCATGGACAGAAAAGTGGCGGCGGGGCGGGCCTCTTGACTTCCTCATACTCGACATCAGCTTTATCCTTTACTTGGCTAAGATATGTTGGCCTACGCCTTCCTCTGCCACTTTTGCCATCAATTTTACCACCTATGATGTCTTAGAAGAAGTTTGCGTGCCGTATCTAAAAAACTTTAGAAAGTAAAAAACGCCGTATATCACAGATTCTCAAGCATGATATTCTATTATAATTATATATATATTTTTAATCCGTTAACTAGTTTGGATACCACAGACAAACACAATACATCCTTCCATATTAAGAGTCGGAGGCTAAAATGACTAGCTGGTGGACTTAGGAAGATGGTGAATTATCTAAAACGAAGCAAAATGATCTTGAGTGTAGATTGTTTTCTCTTGGTTCGAAAGAATCGTATTAATTTGAGATGATATCGGTGTCTTTTTGAAATGAACTGTCCTTTTATATCTGACCTGAATCTTGTGCCTTACGTTGCGTCAAAGTAGACATGCCGACAAAACAGGCATAGTTAATTCTAGGCCGGAAATAACGGGCATTAGTCAACGGGCCCCGGACGTGTATCTGTGACGTACCTAATTGTTGACCTTTGCAAGCCCTACTATAATTAACAACCATGCGTATAAGTATATGTAGCTATAGTCAGACGGCTTCACTCAGTCCTCGCCTGTGCGGCGCACAGGGCTTATTAGTTAAAGCAATGACGCGTAATTTCGATGTCCGAGAGGCTCCCGAAGCGTTGTGTAACTGCCCTGTGCAACCCAAACTAAGCCAACTTGGGCGAGCGGAAAATGGATAGGAGGTAAAAAAAATGTCGCCAGGTATTCGATTAGGACCAGCATATAATTTTTTTCATATATTTTTTCTATTTCCACCTCAGTCCAAGTTGGCTCAGTTTGGGTAGCGCAGGGCAGTTCTATAACACTTCGGGAGCTCAAATACCGCGAGCGATCCGGTTGCCTCTTGAATACTCAACTACGCACTACGCATCATTGCTCTGAATGAGAGTTGCGCAGGAGGCGAAGCGCCCTCACGCCGCGCGCTCCCCTGTTATACCCCCTGCGCTTCGAGGACTGAGTAAAGCGGTTGGACTATACATACATAAATACTCTCACGCCTTCATTTCCAATAGGGGAAGGCAGAGCACATGAAACTTATGTTCCAGTGCTTCTAGCATAAATTAATGTGGTTATAAAATATCGTCTAAATGTGATATCGTTGTGATAGGTTGCTAGCCCATCGCCCACAACACACTTTAACCCTGTTCCTTTAGTACGACTCTTACCCATATGAAGAGGGGGGATGGTGCTATTCTAACCCGACACCTCACGCACTACACTATTCATAGCGTACCTAGCGTATTATTCGACCGCAATTATTTTCAAAATGGAATAACTGTCATTTAATATAGGTACCTACACTTTAACTTAAATAAGTATACCTAAGGTAAAATAGTCACATCCAAACCCATTACGTAATTACGATTTGATTAGTAAATTCGATGACCGAGCCAGAAGGAAAGGTAAACCTTGTTGGGATTAGAACGGTTTCCTCGCGATGTTTTTCTACACCTGCAATTTGTTTTATCAAAAACCCACACAGCCCCTCAGCCCACGCTTGCCTTACACACGGTTACGAGTAGCATGAGTGAACGAAGTTGCTACCATATTGCACTAAAACCTTTCCAGCTTCAAAACTCATATACGAATCACGATCCAAACCATGATCAGAGATAAATACACGTAATTTACGATTTTTGTTCCCACGGGAGATAACATAGGTAGCAAAGTTACCGTTTTACGACTCAAAGGCCAGGTGAGCGGGTAAGTCGGTTTTATGGCCATTATCTCTTCGGTGCTCGTACTGAATAGGGGATGGACGCGGATAGCCGAGAGTGCTGCTTTCGCTATTTATGAGTACGATGTTTATACGATACTTACTGTCTGATGCGCGTCTTCGCCCGCCTATTGTAGAGAATGCAAGTAAAGCCGCGGGATTAAAAAACACTGGACTCACGCACCAAGGGTTCCGTACAAAATTTTTACGGTTGCTTTGTACAGTCACCAGCAATAAGATCTGCCACAACATAGCACGCAAAAATATCTGACACGACTCTATGTCTAATGCCATAAGGACGTGTCAGATATTTTTGCCGGCTTTGTTTCGGCAGATATTGGTGCCAGTGACTGTAGGTACCAAATTTCAAGATTATGAGGTCACGGGAAGTACCCTGTAGGTTTTGATTCCCTTGCGAGTTTCGAAAATTTGCGGATATTTTCGGAATACACGGCTGTATCTTTAGATTGCGTTGGCTCAGAAGTTTGTTTTTTCCTTTTGAGGTACGGAACCCTAAAAAACATTTAAGTCAGACTTCCACCATTCATAGTTAGTAAACAATGAAATCTTGTACTAGTGTTAGTATGTCACAAAAACAGAGACTTACATAACTAAACAATGGCTCCATGCAGTCTGTGCCCACTCGCCGGCAGCATGGGGCCATTTTCGCGTTCCGAAAACGCAATATTCGCAGTATAGCGTATGTGTATTTACATTGACGACTGCTTTAGCCAAGTTGGTAGTAACCTGCCTACGAAGCAAGAGGCCCTGGGTTCAAGTCCCGTCAGGGCATTTATTTGTTGGTGAGTACGATTATTTGTAGGTACCTGAGTCGTGGATGTTTTCTATGTATTTAAGTATTTATTTATCTATATAAGTATGTTTATCGTCGTCTAGCACCCATAGTACAAGCTTTGCTTAGTTTGGGACTAGGTCGTTTTCTGTAACATTGTCCCCTTATATTTATTAATTTATTTATCATACTGAGTATAGATGTGTCGGTAAAAACTTAAGAAAGGCCCGTTTTGTATCTAGTTGTGAAGTGACCTGTTCGAGTGGGCATCAAAGATTTCAAATTAGTAACACTAACAAAACACATACGTACCTATTTAAAGAATAAACAACTACATACAAGAACGGCCTTTAAGTTTTTTCCACTTACATAAGTGTAGGTACTGCAGATAGGTCGGGTAATCAATTAATTACTCACTGCTGCCCGGGAGTCTTCGCCCGCGTTTTGCAAAACACGTTTTGCGAAATAAATTATAGCTTATAACCATCCAGAAAGTTCATTCTACACACAGTTGAAAGAATTTTTGTAATCGAATAAACGGTTCACATATACATAGTTTAAGATGCAATTTTTTGAATAACGTTAGGTACATACTATTATCAGATTTGTTGTTGTTTGGTTTCAAGCTTTCAACCTACAAAGACTTAATTTACTTATTTTAGTTTTGAGTAGCATTTTCTCTTGACATATCACCATTCAATCATTTCTTTGGAGATTTTTGTGATTAAATTATCCTGAAATATAGGACTATAATTTTTCTCAATTTTATCCTTGTGTTTCTTTATCAATCTCTTCAACAATCTCTCTGTATGGTTTTTCGCTCTAGGGTGGGTACCACATTTTATAGCTCGATAAAAGTTGATGCTTGCAGCTGTCATCCCGTAGAATTCTGAGACTGTGAGATGTTAACGGACGAAACTTACTATTTTTGAAATTTGAAGGAACTGGTCTAGAGCGATTTTCTACTTTTCGTTTTTTTACTTTAGAAAAACTGAAGAAAAAAAAAATATATGTAAATATCTTAAAGTTAAATTATATTTAAAAAATATTTCAGAAAAGGTAGTTAGTATCACTAGTTATTTGGAATATCTTACTCTCCTTTGCCATTTTTTACACACGTGTAGGTAAGTAATAGTAGCATATTCAACTTAATTATTTTATTACAAAATAAGGCAACGTGAGACCAAGCGCATCTGTTGCAGTGGGTCCCGGGTGGCATTTCCTGGTTACTGTCCAAGGGGGAAAAGTGGTTCAATGTAGGATACTAATGGACTTTTACTGCTTTATTCTTTTGGAGAAAAACTGGAATGTTCAAAGTTTCCAGCATTCATTAAATCATGGTTATCTTGCGTCTCGTTTTTGGGCTCCGGCCGAATCCGTTTGTTTTCCACGATTTTCCTTTGTTTTTGCCGAGTTGCAGAATTTTACAGCATCGTGCACTACCGAATACTAAACTTTGATGTTCGCAAATCAGACATTTTTATTCTGAATTCGTATATTTGTCTGTTATTACGTCTTACTTGTTTTTTTTTATGTTATAGGAGGCAAAGGAGCAGACGGATCACCTGATGGTAAGCGATTACCGCCGCCCATGGACACCTGCAACACCAGAGGTGTTGTGAGTGCGTTGCCGGCCTTTAAGGATGGAGCTCTGGGAACCTTACTCACCATCAGGAACACAACACTACAATTCCTACGGAATAGGCAGCAGTGCTATTATGGCTGTGGTCTTCTGTAAGGCGGAGGTACTCCCCCAGTCGGGCTGCTCCAGATTCAAGCGTGATGACATTACGCTGTGCCCTACCTCTCTCAAAACTCTTTTTGCTCCGAACCTACCTCTTTACTCTTACCTACCTCTTTGACCCCTCCCTTGAACACAGGGGTGATGATTGACTGTTTTAGTAACTTGGGGAAAGTACCGTGGTCAAAGCTGAGATTTATTAGATGGGTAATGACAGGCACTATTTCTATAGATACGTGTTTCAAAAATGCTGTTGATACGTTGTCATAACCTGGCGCACTATTGGATTTCATGTTTCTTATTGTATTATAAACTTCTTCATAGTCAACCGGTAGTAAAACAAATGATTCTATGTGTGTACGGGAGGACATAAACGGTGGGCATATATGAGAATTTGGTGTAATTTGCAGTGCAAGATCTTTACCGATGTTAGCAAAAAATGTATTAATGAAATTTGCTGACGCAGAAGGAGTATCTTTCATATTAATTAATTCTGTCTAAAGTTTGTTTGGTTTATTAGAGTAAGTTAGTAATTTTATGTTTTTCCATAATAACTTATTATTATTAATTGATTTTGCAATTAGGTCACGCTCATATTTTCTTTTTAGTTTTTTAATAAGGTTATTACAAAAGTTTCTATATCGTGTATATGTTATTTTTAATAGATTATTATGTGGGTTTTTTCGTAGTTCTTTTTGTAACTTATCACGATGACGTATACAGCGTAGTAACCCAGGCGAAATCCATGGTTTTATGATTCTTTTACTACTAGGTATGACAGTCGTTCTTGTATTTTGTTTTAATGATTCAGTTAGCTGATAGATTAGACGTTCAGTTACAATATTAGGGTCCTGACAATACATTAATTCAGATAGATTTTTGTTCTGTAGGTATTTTAGAGCAGCTTCGAAGTCAATTTGGGTTTTAGTTTTATTTATATTTGGTCTATTTTTTTGCTTGGATATGGAAAGAAAAGTAGTGAAATGATCGGTTGTCGTCGTTTTAATAATAGCTATGGTGGAGGAATATTTAATTTTATTAATTTTAAGAATAAAAATAAATGTAATGTACTACTATGTTATTGTTTGTTTCAGAACCTGAAAATTAAACTGTATTAAATGTGTGTTGTTTGATGCGCATTTTGAAACTGAGATTGACGGACTTATGTGAAACAATAAGGGTTCCTTGTTGACTACGGAACCCTAAAAATATAGTCCTTCCTTGAAGACAGCCTTGATAATCTGGGCTGGCTTCTGGTTGTTATTTTGAATCTATTAATAGATAGCAATGAGATCATTGAACTCATTGCCTACCTTCATCCCTGATTAAGTTCAATGACTTACCAAAACAAGAAAATTCGTATGTACCGAAAATTATAATTAAAAGTCGAAAGTCGGCGGCAAATAAAAGGAATTTTTAGAGCAAATGCGATAAACTGGAGCCTTTATTATTATTACGTGACTGGAAGAGCTGCCGAAATTATCCCATTACAGTTAACGTTCACCGTTATTCGCCATCTTTGCTGACTTTTTTAATTTATCATGTTTTACGTTTCTTACTAATGTAGCGAGAACTACGGGTATTTTTTCATTTCATTACGCTTTGCAGTGTTTTTATTTTTTATATACGTTAGTTTTATTTGCTTATTATTCACTTCCCTAAAATGTATGATTAACGTGGGTGCCAAAACCATTTTTTAAGTAAAATGTTGCCCAAGTGCTTTCGCACCTAAAACCGGATTACATCAAATCGCCATTAGACAAGCAAGCGGTAAATCTCGAGATTAAATAACAACAATATCTTATTAATCAATATCCTATCGAATTTTGAACAACGTCATTTGTGATGAATATCAATCCCTCCGGTGCATTGGCCACAGTGTAAGAATTTCCAAGCGATCGTACTGTCCAAGAGTCAGAATTACCCAAAGGTTTTAATGTGCATATTCTAAAATGACCTCTTGCAATAGTGTTCTAGTGACAGATTTACCAAGGGGTCAAATGTGTGGTACTGATGTTGCCCCAATGATTGACACTCTTTATGTTTTTTTTTTGAGTCCCATCATGTATCACATTAAAAAGAGTGTTTGTGTCACTGATACTACGTCGAGGACCGTTACATACATATTTTTTCTTTTTAACTTTTAGGGTTCCGTACCCAAAGGGTAAAAACGGGACCCTATTACTAAGCTCCGCTGTAGGTCCGTCCACCCATCTGTCACCAGGCTGTATCTCATGAACCTTGATAGTTAGACAGTTGAAATTTTCACAGATGATGTATTTCTGTTGCCGCTATAACAGAAAATACTAAAAAACAAAATAAAATAAATATTTAACGGCTCCCATACAACAAACGTGATTTTTTGCCGTTTTTATAGATAATGATAAAACCTTCGTGCGCGAGTCCGACTCCCGCTTGGCCGATTTTTTATGTCTTATGTCAGTTGTTTTGTTAACATATCGTACCTAAGATAAATGAACCTCAAGGTCTTTTTGCTCTATACATGTCTATTGGTACTCTGTGGGTACCGTATATATTTGTTTATGCGACTGTTTGTGTTGTTCTAAATAAAGAAAAAAATATATAAGGTCAATGTGGTGAAAACCGGCATACTTCATTTTTTTTTTACTTTGGAGTGATCTAGCTGCGTTAATTATTCACCTACGTTACCGCTTGTAACCGCATACGATGAAGAATTTCATAAATAATAGTTAAGCTATAGTGACAAATCATTTTAATCACAAATTAAGCAAAAAACAATAGTATTTTTTTAAATTCGGCGAGTAGACGGACTTCCCGTGTAGTTTAAGGTAAGTCCGTCTAGTAATGATATCAGTCATACTATGGATGCTTTTATGTTCGTATTCGAATCCTTAAAAAGAATGAAACAAGAGAATGAAAAGTGTACTTTCAACTTGTTGCATATATTTCGTAAATGGGGTGGTAAACCTTTTTTGCCCGACTGCCGAACGAGAGGAGGGTTATGTTTTTCGAGTGTATGTATATATGTATGCAGGTATGTATGCATGTATGTATGTATGTATGTATGTGACTATGTCTTATTCTTTGGCACGCCCTGCAGCCTAAACCGTTTGACAGATTTCGATATACGAGGTGTCGTTGGATACCTCTTAATCGTAGGAGTCGCATAGGCTATAATATTTGTAAAAAAGCAGTCAGTTTTTCACGAAAAATCTTTTGATTTCACTTTTTGGCAAACATACTCACTAGTTTTTGGGTTTTCTAAATAAAATATAATCGGTAAGGGGATTTGTTTGTGTGATCTACACATATTTATTTCTGAGTCATGGGCTCATGGGTGTTTTCTATGTATATATGTCTTTATCTATATAAGTTTATATATGTCGTCACCTAGCACTGATAGTACAAGTTTTGCTTAGTTTGGGGCTAGTATTTATTTAATAATTTATTTATTTAATAGGTATTTTTTTATTAATATTTTCGGTGATATAGTGCTGAGGGTGAGGAACACATTTTCGTACTAGTATCGAGATTAAAATTGTTAATAAACACAAACATCATGTGCAATGTCGAAAGCATTTATCTACAGTAATCTTATGAAATCGTAATAATATTGAAGTCGTAAAAACAGTTGGTAACCTCTGATTCAAGGGAAGCCCGGCATATGACGGACTTGCCTTGCATAGTAGACGGACTTTCAAACTTAACGATATTTTAATGTGATAAATGACGGAACGTATAATTACAAAACTAAGCCAATTTCTGATAATTTAAACACAGAATAAAGATAGCCTGTTCATATATTACTTACTTAGTTACTTTCTCGTACAAAATCTTGTCATTTACTATTTTTACCAATTTTACTACCAGACACCGTCACACTAGCACTTCGAGTTCCATACACGTAATGACTTGTTTAGGCAGATTGCTCTGAAGTTCGTTGTCACAGCGCCATCTTTTTTAGAGTGAGGAAACTAGCGCATAAAACTGCTTTTGCGACTGGACGCTAAAGCGGGAAACGCCTTCAAATTCAAAAGTTATAACGTGTCGACGGACTTGCCTTGTAGACGGGCTTACCCACAGTGGCCTTATTTGACACATCCCATGCTTGAAAACTAAGGGCTCGCCAATCCCTGGTAGATTCACCCTAAAAGGTCCTAGAAATAGGCAACGGGGTTTATAGGTATACCGTTTAACTTAGTCCTTGCCTGCGCGGTCTGTGAGTGCAGGGGTATGACGATAACGGGGCGCGCGCGGCTGAGTTACATGGTAGGACCGGACGGTATGCCTATTAGCGACATTTCCAGAGAATCTGATCCAAAAACAAATGACTTTCATCGGTGTTGTACTGGTCGAGCGCAGTCGTTTCGCATCGCGAGCTGTCAGGTAACTATGGATAATGTGGAATGGATGTCTCGCCTCGACCGCCGCCAGCCATACTCGCCTAACAGATAGCGTGGCGTGGCGCGCAACATTACACCCGTGCGAAAACGTGGTCTCACGGCCGTATACAAAAGGAGTATTGCAAATCACACTTATTCAATACGTCTAGACGAATAGAACAGACCAAAAGGTTTTTTATACGAGTAAGTAGGTACCTACAGAACGATGTTTTATTGGTCCGTTACGCTATTGTATTCTTGATTTACAACTTATTATCTTTACCGCATTGGAAACCGCACGCTTTACAATAGTTTATAAGGTTTTAACAGCTGTCAGAATAATAATATGACGTAGTTTAAAGCAAATAGTCATTTCATGCCACATTTGTTTTTAAGGACTTATTCAAAGTTGTGTAGCTGTCGGATAACACTGCTTCAGTTTCCTTTCTATTATCGTGAATTGATAAAATGCTGAAGTTGTGTCCATTAGTTTTGGTGTCTGCGGTAGCGTATGTATATGCTGCTGTAGCCATATACCCTTATGAACCAAAACCAGCAGAGTTTGGTGAGTCACTATTTGAAGGATGTTTTTATTATGGAGATTTTAAGATTTTTTTTTTTTAAGACGACACTGGTGCAATATTAACCGGCTACGTACTGGCCACGGCCGTTGCGCTCAATATAAACATCGTTGCGGTTGGGTGGAGTCGCCGGCTTGCCCCTGCGGTGCCGACATACAGACCATCCAGCACATCATCGAGCACTGCCCCTTAACGCGCTACGCCGATGGCCCCCCTGAAGACCTGATCGCCCTTAGCGACGAAGCCATCAAATGGCTGATTGGCCTTAATATAAACTTATAGTGATTGTTATGTGTGTCACTTTGTGTAAATTTGCCATACGATTAAATAAATAAATTATGGAGATTTATTACCCTACTGCGGGGCTAGCCCAACTGGCGTCACGCGAGATGAGAAACACACTGATCTGAACTGAGATCTACCCACCTCCTTCTAATTCACACAGTGCGAGTGAGACTTACATCGCTTGGTCGCGCGACGCGACTGAGTCTCAAATTTTGATAGCCCCCCGAAACTGATTTTGGTTAACATTCTATACCTAATAAGCAGTGATCGTAACTTTCGATTCGATCGGAATTGATATAGACAATATCAATCACAACTGTTAATTAAGGTTAATATTAACGTCACAAACGCTAATTAAGCATTAAGATTTAAATTCTTTATACCAATTCCGTTAACAATACTACGCTGCACCAAAAAAGCTACAAAAGTAACCTACGATCACCGCTGCTAATAAGCTCATACGTTAGGTCAATTAAACACGTGTTCGTTTTCAAATTAGACATTGTAGTAATTTTTCGCACGCAAGACACATTATTTTAAATACAATTTTAATGACTCCAAAGAACAATAAAGAACCATAACTACATAAACAAAATATAATACACCGACGCAAAAAACATAATTCAGAACCATCTTGGACAGACAAACCTATCGATTAAAAAAAACCATTTCAAACCTGGATCCTCAGTTTAGGACCTACGGTGCTTCAGACAAACATACAGTTACCTACACTTGTTAAACTTATAACACCTACTTACAGCGGGGGTTATTTTTTTATATAAGCTAAGCTTTTTACGTTACGGATGTTAAATGGAAGTAGTGTAGGTACATTTGTATGGTTTTTATAATTTTTTCTTAACATTTTTTTTACAGAGAACCAAGAGGGATGTTACATAAAAGACTTAAACAGGGTATTGCCTTATAAAGAACCATATTATCCGAAAGAAAATGAGAAATGCTTAAAATACACATGTGGAACCAATAATGAAACACAATTAGTATCGTAAGTACAACTATTTTATGTAATAAATGGTTTAATAAATCAGTATTGTGATGTAATTTTGCAAGGAGATAGTTTATTCATATAAATTGTTTTTATGACTATTTGATTCATGTTTTGATGTTTGCAATAATAGTACATTACGTACAAAGGGCGGTGAATTTGAACAACTAAAATAAATAAATAAAAAGCCTTTATCTACAGACATTAACATATAATTAATTTAGTAACCCCTCACTCCACTACTTTTTAAATTTTGTGTCTGTCTGCCCTTCTTCTTCCGTCTTGTTCAACGTTGCTCTAAGTGCATCTTACCATTTGCCTTATAAATATGAAGAAATGAGAAGAAGTTCTCATTTCTTCTGGGGTCTCCTCTTCTTTTTTTTTCTGAGGTACAATTGGGTGACCGGTTTGCTCGACTTAGTTCTAGTGATAGAAAACAAATTACATTATGCACAGATGTGGCGCATTAGGGTACCCTGACAACTGTCATTTGGAATACGACTACACTCTCGACTACCCGAAATGCTGTGGAACTCTTGTCTGTGACCCGACCACACCAGCTACCACCGAAGAACCATCTACCGAGACCTGCGTGACAGTTACTGCGCCTTGCGAGCGCCCCAGACCTGCACCGAGGTCACCGAAAATCCCAAGCGGTAAAAAATATACACTGCCTGTGGAACCTGATTGTTAAATAAACGTTTATATCGAAATTTTAATTTCATTGATTTTGCAGCAGGGAATGCATATAGCGGTATTACCTATTTTCTTACAAAATTCATTCAGTTTTGGTAACTCCATGATCCTTGCGTTTGAGAGTTATAATTAAAATTTGACGTTAGATGCATATTATTTTTTGTTTTACCTTTATTCAGACCCAATAATTCTTAATCTTGAATAAAAGCATTAAAAGTGCTGAACCGTAGAGAACAAGCTGCACAATCGAGCAGTTTAAGCGCTAATGGGATCCTGTTGTTTTACCAAATTTATTTTGATCAAATTTCATTTCCCAAACAAATTTTAGCAACTGTTTTGTTTGCCAATGCAAACTTTGGCACGATTAAAAATACCAATATTTTCATTACGTCAAATTTTCATTCAGCAAAATATTATTACGAAGAATTACATTATGGCATGTGGTCTTTTAGCAAATGCTTTAATAAGGCAAAAAAATATTAGACAATAAACATTTCGTCAAGTTAATGTTATGGCAAACTATAAAAAGACAAAAAATACAATTGTTTGGGTTATGACATTTTACCAAAATACTATTAATAAAACGGCTAGGTCCCTTTAATAAAAAAATGCACGGTTAAGTAGGTCGGTAGGCAAAGGCGTAAAATTTTGTTAGTGCAGCCAAAAAGGGGGGGGGCTCGGGGGGCGAAGCCTCCTAGCAGTAAAAAAAACAAACAATCGTAACAATGGTATTATTTGGTAGGTTAGGTTAGGGTTAGCTTGTGTCCCTTAGAGAGGAAATAGGCACCCCGCGAAGCGGGGTGACGTCGACACGCTGGCGGTTAGGTTAGAATTGCGACTTCTACACAAATTAATTTTCCCTACCCACATAACAAAAAAGTTGTTATTTTATTGTGTATCTTATACACCATTGAAATAAAGATGCAAATGATTTGTCATTGAAGAGTTCCCCTGCTGATTAACCGACGGAATAGAAATGTTCAACTAAATATTGACGATGATGTGTATCATTTGCCTAATTTTGTTTTGGTTAAAACATATTATGCCAACTAATATATTTGACTGAATGAAATTTGGTCAAAGTACCAGTTGGTAAACGAGATATTGCCTAAACATGAATATGCCAAACATAAGGTTTGCGTAAGAATAATTTGTCGAGTGTTAATTTGGCAAACGATTATTTGGCAAATGAAATTCTACGAAAAATGTTTTGGGAAGTGATAATTTGTCAATTTTTTTTTGGTAAAACAAGGGTAACCCAAGCGCTAATGCAGCACTACACCAGCTATTTCAAAATCCTGTGAAGACATTAAAGAGCTCAAGGCTAGATAATTTGGGGCCTCTTTTGGCATTACAATAGCGGTATTTCCGTAACACAGCCATAGTGCAACCAGCTTAATCAGCTTTAAGTTGTATAGAATGATTCATCCAGCTTTTCTGCAGCTAATGTGTTATTTGGGTCCGTCGTAATTTCATTGTATTCCAACCGACTCATCCCATATTTCAGCGTCAATACATAGAAAAATAAATCGTGAATTGAGGAAGATACTTAATTTAGGTATTACGAATACCGTTACACATCCCTGGTTTCCAATAATTGCCACAGAATAATTAATAGTACTAACGTAAAGGTACAGAAGGTCCACTGCCTAAGTAATGACGTTAGCTGTCATTTTCGGCAATAGTAAATCATACAGTGGGATAAAGGGTTGGCGACGTATCACATTAACTGAACATCCAAAAAAAAATTTGCATTATTTATTCAAACATCCGGTAACCAGAGGGCTGGCAGCTATTCTGGCCAAAGGATTAGCCTAACAATCCAAAGAGGCAACGCTGCCAGCCTTCTGGGCACCGTGACCAATGACGGGGACCTGGGGGCATTTACTTTTTATAGGTTTAGTTTATAATATAGGTTTCACATCATCAGCCTATATACGTCCCACTGCTGGGCACAGGCCTCCTCTCATGTATGAGAGGGAACAGGCAGTAGTCCCCACGCTGGCCCAGTGCGGATTGGGGACTTCACATACACCTTTAAATTTATTCGCAGATATATGCAGGTTTCCTCACGATGTTTTTCCTTCACCGAAAAGCTAACGGTAAATATGAAATCATATTCCGTACATAAGTTCCGAAAAACTCATTGGAACGAGCCGGGATTCGAACCCACGACCGCCGTTTGACAGCCGCATGCCTGAACCACTGGCCTACCGTTGCTTTAATATAGGTTTAGTTTAGTTATATTTCGTTATAAATATTTTTAAATTACTTAAGTTTATACCTTAGTTGCTTTTGTTGTTATCTAAAAGCGTAAACACATAATAAATAAATAATTTTAGTTTATGTTTGTTATCGAAATATTGAACGAAGGCCGGAAAGTCAGGATTCAGTAATAAAATACCTACATGAAAACCGATTAAGTTTTTACAAAACAGTTCATATTTTTGCAATGGGATTACTGCCCCTGGCGGGGGGCGCTGGGTTATGAGTGATTGGCGCCTTCATTTTCAACATTTGAGTATATCAAAATAATCCACGTTACTAATGCAAGTTGGAATGTGGAAATGTTATAAAAGTCTGTGATAAAATACATTTGATTATTATTAGAACCCTATTAGGATTTCGCCAATATTCTGCTATTTTAATAAAAATAAACCACAAATTAATCATTGTGCACACATTTTATTTTAGTCGTAGTTGAACATATTGCAAATACAATTGTACGATCTCGTCGTATGTTGCCAGCACGTATATCATGGGACGGCCGCGGCATACTTTCGATTTTTCTCGCACTATACCTCTTGGTCTATGTGTTCTAACAAGAGAGAGACGGAAAGTGCGAGAAAAATTGAGACAGCTCGCACGCCGTCGCATGATAGCCGTGCTGGTACGTTGCTACAATGGTAGCTGAATTCAAAGATTATGCCTCGATAGGTGGTTCTATAGTGTTTGGAGAATCGTTGGAGGTTGGAGGTGCAGTGGTCGTGTTACAGATGACCTCGCTGCAGCAGTCGGGGTAGTTCTGAGACAGGTCTTGAACTATGCGGCATCCGGGTTGTACAGCTATAACACCACATCTGAGGGAAGTTAATACAATGTTATTAAAGTGTTTAGATTGGCAAGCTGAAGCCCTGAAGGTCCTTGATTTGAATCCCGGGATGGGCAAATGTTTGTGTCAACAGCATGAATATTTGTATCCGAGTCTAGGATGTTTCATATGTACATTTTTAGTATTCATACGACTTTGCTTTGACTTTGACTAAATAAGAGTTATCCTACTGTCGGAAGGAGTATTTTCCATTTATTTCTGTCGTACGCCAGCCCTTTGATTTGCTGATACGACACGACACCATTTTCCCCCTAATATTACTTAATTAATAGGTCTTTAAAAATACTTAGTAAAAAAAAAGTTCAATAATTAGATTCGTTTACAGTATAATGACTGATTATTTATCTACGCCACTATTCACAAATCTACTGCACTATTCACAAAATGTCGCTTATTTCTGCAACTTTAAATATAGTATCAAAATTTGATTGCTCTATTATTATAAGGAAGAACAATAGCATGTGTGTCACCGCGCGCGCATAATTTAAAACCATTTTCCTCATATTCTCACTTTACAGAGGCAAGCATTTCTTAGAAGCTGCATGTGATGTCAGATATGTGTAGCCCTATTCCATATGAGATAAGTAAAAAAGTGCTTTAATCGTGATGCGATTTCAAGGAAACCCATTGTGAAACGCAAAAACATATTGTTATGATTGAGAAGCAATTTATGATCGAAATAAGGAAGACTCTTCTAGGTAGATTCTATGCCGCTATTGCCGCTACACGCCTTCCTAAGTCGTTGTAAGAAGGAACTGATTGAAAGAATTAGTGGCTGAGGCAGATTGTTCCGATAGCTCAGTTGGTTAGTAACGAAGGACCATGTATGCCTGTGGTCGCCGGTTCGAATGCAGCTCGGACCATTACATTCTTTTTTAATTTGAAATTTATTCGTCAGCAGTAAGCAGCAGCAGCAATACGAAATTAAGTAATTAACTAAAACTAGTACAGACAGACAGACCGATAATAGTTCCCTGTGGTATCCTTGATAAACGAAGTAACGTGGAAGCGGTATATATATTATGTGATTTTATTTTTACACAACAGATTTAAAAAAAAAATACTTAGGTATATCCAAATCCACCACGATTTCACATATTATTTTTCCTTCGAATTTTGTTTTATTGATCGTATTGTGTCTGTATACCTACAAAGACAAAATTAATGATATAGCAACTGATATCGAACATTGCATGTCTACCCACTGTGGTTTTTGTAACAATTGTAAACATTGTCATGCTTAGATTTAGTTTTATATTATTATGAGAAATAAAGTTCTTTAAACATATATAGATTGAAATTGTATTACTTACGAATACCAGTACGTTTGGTTCGTCGTTTGACAGGTATACACCTCGCATTTTCCTTTTGGGTAGTAAGGTTTGTTATAAGGCAACACTCTCTTCAATTCGGTCAGATAGCACCCATCTTGACAAGCTGCAACATCATGTTAAGACATAAAAAGAGAGCATGCGGCATGCACAGGTACCCTTATTCGGCAGTCGGGCAGCCCCATAGTGGAGACTACCCACAAGCCAGTCATGACCTGTAGCCAAAACCACTCTGGCTGCTACACAATAACCAGCTCCAAAAAAAATGCACAGGTACTCATCCTCCTAGCGTTATTACCTACCGATTGTGCCCGAAACCAGCTCAGGGTCTGCTTTCACACCACTAATCCCAAGATTTGGCATAGGCAGTAGTTTTACGAAAGCGACTGCCATCTGACCTTCCAATCCAGAGAAAAAAAGCGGCCAAGTGCGTGTCGGGTCACGCGCAGGGTAGGGTTCCGTAGTTGCCCGCCTGCCACAGAATGTACAGGTACAGTCAGCGTCATATAGTTAGTAGAAGCCAGAGTAGCCAAATATTTCGTAACACACCCTTATTCTTACAGCAATAAAGACGTGTACCGAAATATTTGGCTACCTTGGCTGCTACTAACTATATGACGCTGACTGTACGAGCCGGAATTCGAACCCACGACCGCCGCTTGACAGCCACATCTTTCGGCGGATATGATGATGAATTCGGATAAATAATAAATTACTTACCATACTTGGCTGGTTTAGGTTCATATGGATATACCCTTGCCGCTGCAGAAACGTAGGTCACAGCACAACACAAGACTATCAAGCCGAGTAGCATTTTCATTTTAATATAATTGTCTTATGTTTCTATGAACATATGATATGTCAGAAGTCCACCTCACCAATAACGGCAATGTAATGTGATAAAAACAACTTGCTTTATTGCATTTAACTATTAATCAAGTCTTTTTGTTGTCACATATATTAACCATAATTTAAAATGTCATGTACTTTTTGCACCTGTGTTAACAGAGCTAGGAGACTTGGTTTGAATAAACACCAATTAAACGACAGCTTTAGCATCGGTGGTGCCCTGCCTACGAAGCTGGAGGTCCTAGGTTCGAATCCCTGTAAGAGCATTTATTTTTGTGATAAGCACGAATATTTTGAGCCTGAGCTTTGCTTAGTTGGGACTAGGTTGATTTGTTTTGTGTAGGTAATATCGGGGTCTCTATTGTTTCCCATAAAATTTAAGATCCGATTTTTTCAGTCCATAACGTTTTCCACCATAATTTTTTCTAGTCATATTGTTGAAAGTCACAAAATTTAACAATATAAGTACATTGGAGTTCCAATTTTTGCAGGTCATCATTATTGTTAGTCATAAAATTGGTTAGCCATAACGTTCCATGTCCCGGTGGTATGCAATTACATAATGTTACAGGCAATAATCTAGTTTGTAATAATTACAGTAAGGTATTTTTTCGCAAGTCATAATGATTGGTAGTCATCTGATTAGTTAGTCATATCATTCAATTTCACGGTGGTGTCAGTCTTCAACATGTTAAAGCCCATAAACACACTCCCAGAAAAATAATAAAATACATGTTTTTTTTTTACTACCGAACGTTACTGAACGTGTTCTTCCAGACTGCTTTATAACATACCCACATACCCATTAATTATAATTAATGTGGGTACTTTGGCAAAAATAAAGAGTGATGCGATTGAAAGATATTTATGCCGCTCACTGTTTTGTTTAGTGGTCAGAATACGTTAAAATAAGTATGTTTTGTTTTGAAACTTTTTTCTCTAAAATCAAAAATGGCCGAAATATTTGACCCGAAAGTTAGGAAAAATATGTACTTGTCAACATTTCGATGAATGTTGTGTCATTATTGGTTCTGGCGCGGGGTCGCTTAGGGTCACGGTACAACTAACACTCCTCCTCGCTTCGCTCGTCGTCGTTCCTACACCGACCTGCCTTAGAAGTCCAATATCTTGGCCATTTTTAATTTCAGAGAAAAAGTTTCTAATAAAACATGCTTATTTAAACGTATTCTTTACGAAACAGTCATAAACCCTTCGCGCAGTAGTACCTAGTACCCCTTTCAAATGTATGTCTAGAAATGTTTCTGAGTAATTATATATATGACTTTGGATGTTATAGATTTGGTCTCTTAGACGTAATTCACTTTAGGCATTAAAACGATATGAATAGCAATCATTAGTACGTTGAAATATATGCCTTAGAATATGTATGAATAATTATCGATAGACCTTTGATCGTTATGGACATCAATTTCTGACTTTAGTGATTATAATACTTAATATTATGGGTCATTAATGTTAGAACTACAAAACGTTATACTTAACAAAGATTATGACTACTGATGTTTATGTCTATAAATTATATGGATATCAATTTATTTTTCATTTTTCAATTGCTCTTGTGATTAGCTTTAGTTAAACGCTTAAACCTAGTGCTGCATGAGTGTTCATTGTAATTTTTATTTAGTTATTAAGTAGTATAAGATGTCCGATATTGTATGCCCTAGCAGAGTATCATGTACCTACCAAGACCAATGTGACCTTTATGTGCTGATGAACATGATAACAATGGATTAAATGAATATGTATATGAATATGACTATCGAAATTCGGAACAATAAGTTTATGGGAAACAATGGGACCCCGTAATATATTATCGTCCGCAAATATTTATTTATTTATATTTAATATAAAGATAACAAGATTTTAAACACAATTTCCAATATGTTAAGTTAGGTTAAGCTTAGTTTCTCAGCTTTCTTTAACAAAAGCTCTAAGTAAGTTCTTTTTTTTGCATTTCTCACTAAAGGAAGCCTCTTTTATTTGGTTTTTGGTTAATATGTAAAGTTTCAATGAATAGTTATTAATTAATTGTAGTTTTATTTACACGGTGATTTTTTTTCGATTTTTGATTCGTGATCAGGAGTTGAACAATTTTGATGAACAGCCAAAACGGATTTCAATGGATGAATCACTATTTAGGTATTTAAATTTAATGATAATGTTAATACTAATGTCCACTGCATGTTTGGTTGTGGTAATTATTTATTTAACAAATATTATTGTATTAAATGTAACGCAGGGGTAATTTACAATAATTTATTTTATATTTTACAGCATTATTTCTAAGTGTATGTGAAGGTATGTAAGCATACCTATTTTAGTATAAGGCACTCTACAATTGTACATGGTAGGAGGACATATGTTTTGTTCTCTAAAACAGTAACTAATTATAAACTTAAAAAAACTGCTTTAAAAAGAAGTTATAGATATTAACTGATATGATAAGATTCCCATATTTTTATTTTAAATTCCGCTATAGGATCATCATCCAAACGTTTTCATTTCGCGACGGTGATAATTGTAAATAAAACTGTTAAAATAAGGAATTGCTAAATAATGCCACAATAAATGTACCATTACAGGCTACCCGGGCTAGCCGTCGAGCTAAGAACGAAATTGACAAAGAATAAAAAGCATTCTACGATAAACAAAAACATAGCAGCACTTATAAAGACTTAAAACAGCTTTTTGCTAATCGTGTCACCAATTTCAAGCTATAGAGCTAACTCCTGTAAGTCTTACACGAAATGATCCTGAGATATCACACAATGCACGCACTAAACAAAAGTAAAACTAATTAATTTAAATCAGAGTCATCCACCCTATTCGAACTCAGCCCCGGCCGCCACCCGTGTCTGGTGCTCCCTGAATCGAATAAGGTGTGAAATATATCCATTGCTTTTTGTAGCAGGGATGGGGCTCGAGATCCTTAATTTTAGGCGTAAGTCTCATCTCGCCATACAATGACATTGCAGTATCCTTCCAAGGGGGCAAGTTGAAAACCATGTAGCGTTGAAAGGCATCCGACTGTTCGTCCCCGAGCAGGGCTGTTATTCGCTACGCGCTAAAGCGGCTCATCCCGCCGGTCACCCGCCACGAAACCAGACCTTTGCCTACGCTTGGTTACTATGCATCGCAGTGTCAAGATATATTTGAGGATGAGCGTTCAGGTGAGCTAAAACAAGTTACAGAATAGGGTGGCAGTATACGCGGCGCCGGCAGCGGCGCCAGGGCCGGGCCGACGCACGCGTTCATTTATACAGTTATATGTAAGTATACATTGAATAATAAAATTAAGATTAATGACTAACGATCTAGGATTACGATTTTGCGGCGCTTGCTGTGGAAACCTTGGGTCCCTGGTCGTCAGATAAGCGTATCTTCTACAAGGCCTTGTCTTCGCGGCTGGTCCAAGCAACTGGAGACCCCAGAGCTGGCGCTTACCTCTCGCAACGAATTTCCATTGCGATTCAGAGAGGTAATGCTGCCAGCGTAATGGGGCCCATGCCCCAGTCTGACCTCCTAGATGCGGTATTCTTTTTATAACTTCCCGTTTTATAATTTTCATTTTTAGTTACAGCCAATTTTGTTTTTTTATTTATTATTATTATCTTGTATTTATGTTTAAGCTAGCTTTAATTTATATTGGATATTTTTACTGTAATTATTTATTAATTAAATTATACATTCATTTACTAACGATCTTTAGTAAGACATTATATTTAAACTTAAGCACATTTTATTGATTCAGAGACGCTTGAGCGATCAGAATTTCGGGTCCTTCGTCAAGTTTGGTTGCAGTGGGTATTTCAATATCCAAATCCTGGGTTGTCTGCTTTAACACTGACGCAGTTGTATCTTCAGTTAAGGATTCAGGTGGAAATGTAGAACACATCACAAAAGGGCAGCAGTCGGGGTAGTCTCGGGTATAATCGCCGTCGACGAGACGACAGGGGCCTACTTCCTCTACGTGTTGAACGCCGCATCTGGAATTGTAATAAAAACATATATTCATTATTCAGTGATCGTAGGTTCCTATGCTGGATATATACAGGGTGTCACGAAACTCAACAATGACCTGCTACTGGGTGAGAGGCCAAGGTATACCAGTTATGAAAAAAAAGAAAAAAAAACCATGTCACTCAGTCAAGCGGTAATAGTTATTTTTCGAAAAAGTTGAAAATTTGACACCCTTGGTCGCATTTTTAAGTACTGTGATCACAATTTTCACAATTTTTTTAATAACTTAAGCACAAATAATAGCGCTAATAATCGCAATCACAAATAAAAGTAATACACATTCTTAAATAAGAGGTCATTCATACTCGTAGCTTGTATTCGTGCTGAAGATAAACAATTTAAGCATCTACTTTAGTTTCAGGAGGATACCAAAGTGTTACGATACTGGGTGAGAGCAGGTTATCGTTGAGTTTCGGGACATCCTGTTTATAAATATATATAGGATATCATGGCCATCTCTTCTCACGCCGAGGTATGTATACTGCTTTAACATGTAAACACAGTGAAGTTTTTTTTTTTACTTAACTTAACTTAAATACAAGAATGAACATGACGCTGTGTCACAATATATTGAAACAAAAGAAGATCACTTTAAAGGCCATTTTGCATGAAATTTCAACACGGACGAGAAATCCAAGTTTCGGGTGCAGCAAGACTTTTTCGAAACGTGATACTTTGCAGCCTATTTCAAATCAAATTCAATCAATATCAAAAGGAACCTCATGTAATTATTTCATTGCATGTTTGAGAAATAGTAGTTTAATACAATACTTACGTAAAAACCTGTGTGATATTAGACGTTGAACACGAGTATTTAGTACACGACCTCTCCGGGAAGTAATCGCCATAGGGAATTACTTTGTTCAAATGTTTCATGTAGCATCCCTCTTCGTCAGCTGTAAATAATAAAAATAATAAATATTACAATCCAGCTGTATAATTAGGCTTATACCTACCATTTACACGTGGTTATCTCGTAAAATTGGCGGCAACCATACGAATGTTGTGCCACTAACCGTGAAATTAATTATTTGCTTCTCAGCGTAACAACAGTAGACTTTCAAATCTTCGGTTAGTATATGCCACGAGGTTTACCCGTAACTTCTACATCTTAAACGCCAGAAACGCATTAAGTCCACTGACTTAAGTGTTTTGGGGCGTATAAGCCAAAACCTATCACTGTTGCGGGGCGTATAAACCAGCAACATAGATTTAACTAATGGGTAGGTAAGTTATCTTTAAATTTTGTAACAATTCAGACTGCCCAAAAATAAAAATTGCTAACCAATTACGACCAAAGTTTTACTGCAATTAGTGTTGAGAGAGAAAAAAAAGTCGGGTCGTGCCTATATGCGTTTTTTGGAGAAAATCCCTACATCAACAACATATCGATAGACAGAAAAAAACTGAGTAAGATGGCTTCAATAAGTAATTTTAGCCAAACTGTGGCCCCCAAATTTACCGTCATCCTAAATGATGAAGATGAGCCATCCAGAAACATATGTGGTTGACTATGGGAATAGTGTCGTAGTGTATACATTTAGATTTATGTATTTCATCATACAAAAACATACAATAAAAGTTACACATTATGATCGTCAAATAATTACAGAAAAATAGGATACTTAATTTTATTTTTAAAGGTATACGTTTTTTTTTCACATATTTGTTTGGGGGCTAGCTCCCTACGCATGGAAGCCGGAAATTTATACATGTCTATAAAGTTCATGAGAAATTTAAGCTGACGAATGAACTCGCTCACAGCATCTTATAAGAAATAAAAAACTTGATCTTGAACATGGGATCTACATTCGCAAGCATCATCTTGTGTTTTGTGCGCCCAATAAATAAATAATGCATTATTTTATTTCAACTTTTGTTTCATTTTTTTCAGGTACCTAGTCAAACTGTGCAAACAGTTTTGTGGGACGTTGTATTTAGTTTTAAGTCATTGTAAAGTGCTTAACTGAAAAAAATAAACAAATAAAAAAAAATTGTATACCTAGTGTAGGAAGTTTGCGTGCTGCGTTTAAAAAAAAATCCAGTAGGTATAACACATTTTTAGAAATTGTGAGCAAATTAACTTTGATACCTATTTGCTCATTATTACTACCCGTACAACCTAATACATGGTTGGATACTATAATAGATTAGATATTATAATACTTGGAAAAAAACAAAAAAACTCACCCAATTCCGCCGGCTTTTCCTCCGCGGGAAACAACGCTGTAGCAGCATTCGTGTACACCGCTGCCGAAAGCAGAACAACAATCATACACAATCCGTACATGACTAAAAACAACCTTCCGTGCGAAGGCTAATAAACAGAGTGACTAATAAACCCACTCACAGCATCTTATAAGGAATAAACAACTTGATCTTGAACTGGGGATCTATAGACACAAGCATAATGCATTCTAATTTGATTTCAACGTGTTGCGCGCTTGTTCCGAGATATAATATAATCTTATAAGATCTAAAAAACCGTGCGTTGTAGTTCATGCGATTTAGAGCAAAACCGATATACACTTAAAAAATGTAATTGTTATGTTTGAAAAGCAATAAACGATCAAAAAATTGAATATTCTACTAATCCTACTTCTTAGTAATATTATAAATGCGAAACTTTGGATGTTTAGATGATTATTAGGTACTCAATCACAAGTGTGTTAATATATGCATAATATAATAATAATATAATATATGTAGAACCAAGGTAACCGACATAGCCCTCCGGATCGCTAAACTTTTGTGGCAGTGGGCAGGGCACATAGCACGTAGAACCCATGGCCGTTGGGGCGGAAAGGTTCTAGAGTGGCGACCACGTACCGGAAGGCGCGGCGTGGGTAGGCCCCCCACAAGGTGGACTGACCTGGTAAAGGTTGCTGGAGTTCGCTGGATGCGGGTGGCGCAGGACCGGTCACTTGTACTCTTTGGGGGAGGCCTATGTCCAGCAGTGGAAATCTTGCGGCTGATGATGATGATGATGATGATGATATATGTCTATATTTTAAGTAAACGGTTCAACCGATTCAGATTAAATTTTGCACAAAGATAGGATATATTAGATTAAAATAAAGGATAGTTTTTATCCAGCCCACGCCGACGAAGTCGCAGGCGGAACCTACTTAGTAATATATTTCCATGTGGTCCATCTCGGCCCGCACGCGGAACATAATGCATACAAATTAAAATGCCTAACATAAGTGTCAAATCAACCTTCCGTGTGTATGCATAAAAATTATGTAGTTATGCGTCAGGAGCTTTACAAATTTTGAATAGGTATGATTATTATTCATTATGAACGCGGAGTAGTATTACATGTTTTAATACGGTTTCGTTTAGACTAGTATTCAATATTATGTATGGCAATGTATGATTGTTACTGATTAAATGATATGATATAATATCCTCCTTATTCTTCTTGGTCGTTTCGCCCTTTATATCCTTAGCGGCAAATAACCACTTACTTGTTAAATTACAAAAATCATAATTTATTTGCATTAAAAAAAGCCGCCTGTAACTTGGCAACTGCAGTTATTTGTTTATTATTTGTACTCCATACTCCTCATTGTACAGTAGGGTGGAGCGAAAATTAACATTTTTGGAGTTTTGTTACGGAACAGTAATAAAAGGTTGCGTGATGTTATGTACGTTTAAGAAAAAATAATTTAAAAAATCTAGGCATATACTTTTAGCCCTCTACCCGGCAGTTAAAAGTTTAAAATTCCGATATATATGAAAAAAAATATTTTATTTAAATTTAATTTTAACAATTTTATTTGTTAAATAACACCTTTTGGTACATATGATGATTGTTTTTTGGTTTTGATTTATTATAAGAACAATTATTTAACAATTTATTAACAGCTTAACACACGTTCTTTCGAAATGCCTCATTTAAGTGATCTAAATGGGCCCTAAAAAATTGTTCTGATAATAAATCAAAATCAAAATCAAGCATTCTAGGTACCAAAAGGTGTTATTTAACAAATAAAACTGTTAATATTAAATTTAAATATAATAACTTTTTTTCATATATATCGGAATTTTAAACATTTAACTGCCGGGTAGAGGGCTAAAAGTATATGCCTAGATTTTTTTATTTATTTTTTCTTAAACGTACATAACATCACGTAACCTTTTATTACTGTTCCGTAACAAAACTCCAAAAAAAATAATTTTCGCTCCACCCTATTGTACAGTCAAATGAAATCGGATTCTCAATTCTAAGGCAGGTCCGTATAGGTACGAGTGGTACGACGACGATCGAAGCGAGGAGGAGTGTCTACGCCCGCCAGCCGAGCGAACGAAGCGAGTGTGCCGCGGTAGCGGCCGGCGAAGTGCCAGAATGGATTTTAATAGTGACAATGACGTTAGCTTCATGATAGACAAGTAACACTCATCTACTAATTATCTAAAGAGGTTTATTTATTTATTTAAACTTTATTGCACAAATATAAAAATAAAGGTACAATTGGCGAACTTAATGCCTTAAGGCAGATGCCTTAAGGCACTACCAGCCTTAGTAGCACCTAGTAGCACCTACCAGTCTTAGTAGAGGTTCTTATCATTTACCACAGCTAATTTCTATAGGTAATAAGTTTGTGCAGGCAAATGTACATGGTACTATGACGAGTGAGGAATGTAACCATTGAATGTAACCATTGAATGTAACCATTGAATGTAACCATTGAATGTAACGAATCAGGAATATGACGAATCAGGAACAAATCATATTTTACCACAAAACTTTCGGAACAGTTTGTCAGTGTTTATTCGTTATATATTACAAAGTAACCCAACGAGGGAGCGAAGCAAACGAAGTTCCACCCTTCAGCTTGGGCCAAAATCATTTATATGTCCGGACGCCCCAGATTCTTTTACAGCTGGTCATCACGTAACGTGATGATGATGGCGTCCTGACCGATTTCGACCACGCGCGTTTTATATATTTTCGTTATTAGTAAAAAAAACTACTTTTCGTTTCTGTGACCAAGAGCAGACGCGTTTTTGATTAGTTCGCTATAAGTATTGTAATTTATTCTCAACGTGTTTGATGATTGCGTAATATCATAAAATTGACATTGTTCATTTACGTTTTTCAGTGGCTGACCCCAAAATATGCATCCGCATCCGCATCTGCATCCGCATCTGCATCCGCGGATGTAATAATATCGCATCCGCAGCATCTCTGCAGCCGCGGATGCCCTCTACACGATCGTGCTCGCTCGTAATCGTCTGTAATCGCCGATAGTATACATTACGTACCTAGGTCGGTGAATTCGTGAATGCAGATCGCAGGTGCTGCTTGTGGCCCGCAACGAAGGTGAGGGCCATAAATATGAGCTCTGGGGCTTTACAAATTACCGCCCGCGGTAAGTACACAATTTTACGTCGTCACCTGGCCACAATGCGAGTTTTACCGTACCGTCGGCGCAGCGTGCAGTAAAACTCACATTATGGCCAGGCGTGACGTAATAGTACATTACGTAACTAGGGCGGTGAATTCATGAATGCCCCAGATCGCAGGTGTTTGTAGCCCGAACCGAAGGTGAGCGCCATAAATATGCGCTCTGGGGCTTTACAAATTACCGCCCGTGTTGAGTAACAAATTTGACATCTTCACCTGGCCACAATGCGAGTTTTCCCGTACGCGCAGCGTGCAGTAAAACTCGCATTATGGCCAGGTGTGGCGTAAACAATTTTAAACGGACATACATTACGAATAGGTAGCGAAGAAAAAAATCCAGCCTAAGTTACAATAAGCTAACCTGAATTAGTTATCTAAACGTATTTTAGTATCGCAAATAGTAAACTAGAATAAATAAAAATACAGTTAAATGTATTCATTGATTGTCACAAGTCGCGAAGTGATACGCGTTATGAAATAAATTTTAAGACGTATTTAAATTAAGACATTGACATTTAATTAGTTATTTAAACGTATTTTAGTATCGCAAATAGTAAACTAGAATAAATAAAAATACAGTTAAAAGTATTCATTTATTGTTACAAGTCGGGAAGTGATAATCGTTATGAAATTAATTTTAAAACGTTGTATTTAAATTAAGACGTTGACATTTAATTTTTGTTGGGAGACTTATTTTTGTGAATTCACATGTTGCTCACATAGTAACATTATAACGGCCCGGCCACAACCTGGTACAGTCGCCATCAGATATATCGGAGCGGCCATGGTGCTCACAAATATCTGAACACGTCTCTAATGCCTCGACAATAGAGCGTTCAGATATTTGTGAGCACTTTGGCCGCTCCGATATATCTGATGGCGACTGTACCTACGAGCGGTGGCTAATGAAGTTATGGATTGAGCGAATAATCTTACAGGATGAAAGGGTTCTTGAACTTGACGTTCTGGTTCCTTCTTCTTCTCAGCCTCTTTCGAGAATACGTTTTGGACGCACTGAAGACAAATGAAAACCGGCAAAATCGTTTGTTGATACGTATATTGGCATAATTACTTATCCATCAGGGATGTGCCGTGTTTCTGTACAATGAACACCTGTCAAGCATGCTAGGTGTCAAATATCATCTCCGGTGGATCCTAGCCCATACGTGAGGTTCCCAGGTCAGTCTCGATGACGTGTAGTTTGGTGTTAAGGCGCGCGCAGCGCATGTCATAATTTTCGAGCGAGTCAACGGTTTTGACAATAAGCGCTCGGATATGAACATAAAGACTACGAGCGCCTTAATCCCCAAAACCGTGTCAGAGCAGCTACCGCGGACTATGAAGTTTGTCCGTGTAACACCCTTTCTATCGCGCTTGCCTGCTCAAGCGACAGAGAGGGAGATACACGCTTGGAACCTGATCTTGTAATTAACGTTTCTGAGATCTTAATTATCTGTGTCTGTGGCTTCGTAACGAATGGAACGATTTTAATTTACAAGATATAAATAAACTCACAGATGTACAAGGTACTTAAATGCTTATGTTCTTATACCGATGTTGATTGCCTAAAATTCAATATATGTCGGGAAGACGCACAACATGACCACTTCTCTGGGGCTGACGCAGCAGCAAGCGGCGATCAGGCGCGCACCCACGATGGATTAATTCGTGAAATTTGGATACGTTCTCTTGAACAGTTAGGTTGTGGCTCCAACATCAGCGGTTCGTTGACTTGGTACTTTTAAAATATGAGACCGATTTCACCTTGTGATACTGCCATTGTTGACTCTCAACTTATACGTCTCTTCACCTAACACCTCTACTAGATTCGCGAACCCGCTCTCCGGGAACTTTTTTTGTCATTTTGATTTTACGAAAAATAGTCCCCGCTAAGGATACGGGCGACTGAATCTGCGATTATTATATGGTAATAAGTGATTACTGAATGATTCTGTGTATGAATGATGAGTGTGGTTATAATGGATGATGGGTGAAATGAAGAGTGAACTATGTGCCATTGAACTTTTTCAGGTTATTAACTATGGAGGTGGCGAGTTTGCAAAAAGAGGCTATTGTAGTTTTTTTAAGGTTGTAACTAGAACTATTGTAACATACCAGACTTCATCTGGTTTGTTTCAAAAATATGTAAACATAATTTTAAATATTACTTTATTTTAAGTCGGTTAAATTATCAACGTAATCCAGGGAACAATATTTCACACATACCTAGAGCAGGAAGTGGCCAAATTTATGACATTACAAACTTAGTTGGTTATTGTACCTTAATAAACAAAAGATATTTTACCCAAAATTGAACTTTATTATAAAGCTTTAAGGACTTTAGAACATTTGCCCATTATTTAGCGACGGTATTTTATTTTGTAAACTGTACCTTGGCTACAGAACGTTTCTTAATTACTGAAATATGAACTGCAAAGACAAATATAATTTTACAGTCGAATCACATATAAACAAATGTTATTTAAACCAAATTGAACTCTATCCTTAAAGTAATATGAAAATGGTCAAATTAGTTTACGTGGCTTATGTTGGCAAAAACAGCTTGTAAAAAATAGTGTCAGGTGACTAGTTGTCGATAGTGGACTTTTGTACCGTGAGATTGTTTTCTACAAATTTAAATAAAGTTGTCGATTGCTAATTATAGCTCGTATTTGATGAAGGGAATAGAGTATAAAATGGACATAGTTATGCGTAATTGGTAATTTTGTACTTAATCTCAGACGCGAGTTTTAGGGGAGCGGGGGGGAGTTCTTGGACTCCAGAGAGTCGGGGATAGCGTGGGATTCAGGGATTCTTATTTTGAACGTTGGACGTAACAGACGAATTCTCTTAGCTGGGTAAAGGTTTCAATCTAGGTTACCTAAGTTGTGTCTGGAGATGGATTGTGCTAGTATTTCATTATGCTGGTTTAATCTTTGTTCGGGTATAATTTATGGTATATTAAATGGGGTTTTTCAGTGTATTTATTTGTGTCGGATATTTCTATTTAATTCAGTGATTTCATTTTAATTAACTATTGTAGATTTTAAAAGTTTAAAGTGAAGCTCTTTCGTGATTCTTTTAAAATTCATATTTTGAGTGCAATTTTGAGTGATTAAGGTATTTATTTATGACTAGAGTTAACTTGTCTAAAGCATAATAGTTTGTAGAAGTTTAATTTAATTTAGAACTGGTTGGGGTTTATTAACCAAAAACAAATTTTATTTATTACTTGATTAATATTTTGATTTAGGATGTAGTAGGAGAACGTAGGGTTAAGTAGGTAGGGATGAGTCAAAGTCTAACTTGTTACACATAAAAGAATTTGGGTTGCTAGGAACACAACGTAGACACTAGACGATCTTATTGGCCAAATCAAGTTATTTTTAAGATTTTATTTATTTAGGTACATTTTAGTGTCCTTTGACGCTGGATTGTCTTATTTAGGTTCTTTAGGTTTTATTTAGTTAGTTGCATTTTGTTTCCGTGACGCTGGATGTAGATCTAGTTAGGTACATTTTGGTGACGTGACGCTGGATTTACATATATTATTTGGTCACAATGTGATTTTTCGATTTGTATATGCGATGACCGGGGGGTCAGAGTAGCCTTTTCTTGGGCTACATTTTGTTGGCGTGAGGTGGAGGTGTGTGCATGTTTGGATTTTGACTCATCCTACTAGTAACTTGAACGCAACAAATAGTACGATTTATTGATACGCCTTCATAATAACAGCGAGTAGTAAATGAAAATTATCGATATGTAGGATTTTCTGGAGTTGCACGCGTTCGTGGGCTGGGGTGACTACTTTTTGTCGACTGGGTCGTGCGTTTCTTTGCCATTTATGTAGCATTGCGCGGGCTCTCGTTACACTGCCGTAGTTATATCTGCATCTGAAAAAATATACGAAAATATGTTAATGTATGATGTATAGGAGAATAATAATATGTAAAGGGAAGGGTTTTGAGTCTAAAACTGTAGGGGGCGTGGGGGCGTTAATTATGTTTAGTATGGTATTCATGTGTGAGGTATTTACACAATTTGAAAAGAAAGTATGATAAAGGTGCAAATAGCAGCAAAGCGGAGTGAACTAGGCGAGTACACTTGTAGTATTAGTAAATCTAGGGTTTGGTCGTTCTAGGATGCACCACTAGGTGTCGCTAGTGACAGTATGTAGGAATAAGATAGACTCTGGATAGGTAGTAAAGTGATACATGATTTATATTGAGATCCAACAAAAAAATGTGTTCTATGAATCATATTGACTCACTACTGTAATGTTGCAGTAACAAGTCATATTTGGACTTGTACATTTTTATATAAAAATTAAATCTTTGATTTTTGTTTAATAGTAATATTAAATAAACTGAAATAATAAAGTAATGAGATATTTAATTACCTTATATAGTACAAGAATTTATTAATTCAAGTAATCAGCATGCCGGGGTATATCTTCAAAATCCACCATACCGCTCCGCTTGCTTCAAATAACCTGAAAACATTTCAATTTGAAAATTTAATGTTACATAGAGCACTAGATATGTATCTATATATATATACCTATATGAGAATAAATAAAACCTATGTTTAGGCAAATGGAATGAACAAATAGAATGTAAGATTAAATAAAATTATTTTTGACTCTCCGGTGACACAATATCAAACAAGCTGAAATAAATTTGTATGGAAAGATTACAAGTATATAAAACCAATAGATCTAGTATGACTATATATTTGCTGTACTTACATTTAGAATCATCCATACACTATGATATACATAGATAAAGAGGTCAGTCATCACTGGAATCATCGGAGTGAAATGAAGTTTCTCAAGACGTGTTCATTATCAATAGAATAATCAGCTTTTATGTAAACTCATCATTTGATAGGGCACCATCCTCATTTTATTTCTGAAATCACAAGAAAGAGAGATGAATGATAATACCATATAAAAGAAAAGAAAAAAAAAACATTTTGTTATTTGGAATGGATTGTACTAATTGTTTAAAAATCACATTTGATATCATATTAATTACAATATGTTACTTTAGTCATTATTTCAAGTAAGTAGTAAAATAGATCAACTTAGTTTAGGAAACAAACAAAAATGTCATAGTTAAGAATTATACTTTTAGAGCATAAATCATAACCAAGAAAGTTATTTTTGACAGGACTCTAGGATTTATAATCTTAGGTACGTTCATAGTACATTACGGCACTGATGTGGTAATATGGACTCCCAAAAAGTTCATTAATAAAGAATAGTAACATTCTATGGCTAGGAATAAATACCATGTATGGAAGCTTTAAGCTCAGGATTGTTTGATACATGTTTATAGGTGTATATTACATTTATGTTATGTGAGCGTAGGTCGATGCTTTGTCCAAATTTATGTTAAATTTAAGTGTTTGGAATTACTTGAGAGTCACTAATAGCAGGGGTCTAGTTAAGCTAAGCGCAGGAATAAAATAATAAAAGACCACGATTTGAAACAAAAATAGATCAAGGACTTACTTACCTTATTGTAGTTCAGACGCTATCAGTTATCACACTTGTACTTTATTTTATAAGTTTGTTTCCGTGCGTAATCCACAAATCACATAACGGTCGGTTCACTAGTGCTGAGAGCTCTCTATTCCAAAAACTTGATTTCGTTGTAATCAGATAGATTCAGAAATTCACTTATTTAATTGGCCTTTCTCAAGACACGGACATGGTAGAAAACCACTTGATAAACTTGAAGATCAAATTACCAGTAATAATATAAACAAAACCACAGACAATCTAGAATTTAGCAGATAAGCCGCGTCCAAACGGTCAAGCGTGTCGGACCGCATGCAGTACAACGCGTGGTATCGAATTGTTTAGGCAATTACAGACTATGCAGTGTCTGGCACAATATAAGTAATGGAGTTTATATATTTTATGAGTTGGCAGCTCCAATTTATCAGAAGCTGACTAATTTCTGATTCAACTGTCAAACAAGTTGTGCTGAGAAATCGCATGAACATGTGGTTGAATTTTTACATCTGTACGCTACACTCAATTATGACTTTGACATGTTGTGTTGACAAGTTGGGGTGGGATGTTATAATCTGTATGACTCATCACCGAACTAAATCGATTTTCTCAAACAACGTTTTTTAAATAAAATTTAAAATATATTTTTAAAATGTAACAAAAACATAAGTATCAATTATTAAAATTATTCCTCGTTATAAATTAAAGAACTTATAAGCAATTATTTATAAGCAATTATCTATGGTTTGAACGTACAGTTACCATTATACAACTATAAATGGCACGGTATGTAGCAAGTTTATTTTCATATATGGCAACACCAGCCATCATCTAAGGGATTTTACATGTGAATAGTTAAAAATATACATTCATGTTTACAAAATGAGATAAAATATTATTAGGAGAGATTTAATTATTTATTATTTAGCTTTAATACTGAACTGTCATCAACATCACAAATAACAGTGAATAGAAAAAAAAGAAGATACAGATTTCCGAACGTAGTGTTGTGTCCGGATAGTCGAGTGCAAGTGTCAAAACAAAGAGATGTCGTTTTATCTTAAAATTATCAGAAAAACTTTATTTTGCATAATAATTCTAGTATTCTTTTGGATTAGAATTAGGAAAATAATAATGAAAGTATAGGTGACTACAGGCAGGAACATTATGTGGGTTTCACGAAAATTCTAAGTATAGTATGTGCAGTGGAAACTCTAGTTTTGTTTCTATTATAAGTGTTGGTTGTTAGATGTTTATTTATTATTCATCACAAGTACAGTCATTATTTTGTAAATTTGAACCAATAGTGAACCTATTCTACTAAAGTTTTAAATTAAAAATAACACATAAAAATAAGTTGTGGTGTATTTAAGGGGATGGCAAATATGATTTTATGGAAAGCATTAAGCATTCTATTAATATGTCAATCTAGTTTTATGTATCTTTTAATCCGGATAGAAGTTTGAAATTTTGGTATCAATACAAGTTTTGAAAAAATACTGACTGGTGAATTTGGCTAGAGTATAAATTATAAATAGAAATTAGATATAACATGAACAACTTGAATATATTATAAATCTATAGATATAAATAAAGAAACCTAAGAGTTAAGAATATATAATTCATTACACCATTGAGACGGTTTAGAAACTATTTTTTATGTGAAATTTATGATTAATAAATTAATCACAGTGAGGCCTGGGTAAATAATGAATAGAATTTGGTATCATACAGGGTTGCAATTATAAGGTACCTAAAAGAAACATAATTCATTAATTTTAATTTTATTTCTATTTTTATTGAAATATCTGTTGTGTATTTAAACAATATTATTGAAAATGAGTTACAGGGCATTTTATATGTGCATTATAAAATATAGAAATTAAAATTTGCTGCTTTATTTGGCATTCATTCAAGGCAAAAGGTTAAAAATTTAATAATTATTATAAATAATTAAAAAAAAAACCTTAGTTGTGATAGTATGCATTGTTGCATTGATTACATATCTGGAACTTTGGCTATCTGTAATAATCGTGCGAACAGGCGAATGAGTAAGGAATGAAAGTTGCTTGAGTGAATAAGATACTTACTCAGAGGTGATTAAAGTAAGGTGATGAGAGAAAAGGGTGTGCAGATGAGAGGGAAGTTTTGTGAAAATGGGTTGTTGCAAATAGACAAATGTTAGATAGTAATCGACCTGGATTTGTTGGTATTTAGGGGAATCAAAATAACACATTAGTCAGTAAAATCTTATCCGTAGGTTAAGAATCGTATTACGATTAGCCCGTTTCATGGGAGTTTTTACTGACTACATACTGCACAGAAGCTAAGACTAAATGGGTATACACACCACATTTTGAAGAAGGATATTTGAAGTCAATTCAAAAATGTTTTGTCAATGTACATTCATTTTTGAAAATAATATGCGTTATTACAAAAATTACCTATTTTTAAGTTGATAGTTTTCTTTAATAGAAAGAACTTAATAACTATTTTAACAGATATTTGCATAATTTCCTTTGTCGATGGTGAAAGGTTATCTTTGGAAGGATAACAGTGGTTTAATTAATAAAAGTAAGGCTACTTTTCATCCTATTTTTGACATGTTCATCTTAATAAAGGAGTTGTGGTACAATATTCGGCATACAAGTTTAGTTTCTTTCTCTAAAATATTGTATATTTTTAGATAATTATGAATAATTATCTTAGTTAATCGCATTTTGAACTTTAATGTTTTGATAGTCATTTCATTTTGCTATTGGAATAGTATTTAATGAAGAATGGTGATGTCGGGGCATTGAGGTGATAAATTGGCAGGTTAACTAGGTTTATAAATGGACATTTTATATATTGGGGTGAAAAGGAGTCTGAAATCAAATATCTGATTCAAATATGTGACACACTCCAAGAAAACTTGATTGAAAAAAGTGATGACGTATCGAGATTTGGTTCGAATTTTAATTAATGAGAAATGAACATCTCGATGCTTATGTAAAGGTTTTTTCTGGTTTGCGTGGAGAGTTTTTGTGGGATCATTCACATCCGAACAATGTGGATGGAATTGGAAGATGCCCAGCCAGGTCTGAAAATTCAGTTTGATACTGCAAACTCGGAACGATAGGTTCTACAGCCTCACAACCTGTACTTCGGGCAAATGGGAAAGAATTGGGCAAAAGATATTCATGGGTCATTATTGAAGTTCAAAGAGCTAAGTTTTGTACCAAGTCACAAACATTATTGGTATTGGTTAAACACACATCACACACACACGTTTAAAATGGGGGGCTATGCTAACAAATCTAGGGAATGTTGTCTTATGGAATAGTAGTTCGAGGATTCTCCGTGAATTACATGTAATTACACATCTAATCCTCGAGGGGGCGAATATGTAACTAGAACTATTGTAACATACCAGACTTCATCTGGTTTGTTTCAAAAATATGTAAACATAATTTTAAATATTACTTTATTTTAAGTCGGTTAAATTATCAACGTATTCCAGGGAACAATATTTCACACATACCTAGAGCAGGAAGTGGCCAAATTTATGACATTACAAACTTAGTTGGTTATTGTACCTTAATAAACAAAAGATATTTTACCCAAAATTGAACTTTATTCTAAAGCTTTAAGGACTTTAGAACATTTGCCCATTATTTAGCGACGGTATTTTATTTTGTAAACTGTACCTTGGCTACAGAACGTTTCTTAATTACTGAAATATGAACTGCAAACACAAATATAATTTTACAGTCGAATCACATATAAACAAATGTTATTTAAACCAAATTGAACTCTATCCTTAAAGTAATATGAAAATGGTCAAATTAGTTTACGTGGCTTATGTTGGCAAAAACAGCTTGTAAAAAATAGTGTCAGGTGACTAGTTGTCGATAGTGGACTTTTGTACCGTGAGATTGTTTTCTACAAATTTAAATAAAGTTGTCGATTGCTAATTATAGCTCGTATTTGATGAAGGGAATAGAGTATAAAATGGACATAGTTATGCGTAATTGGTAATTTTGTACTTAATCTCAGACGCGAGTTTTAGGGGAGCGGGGGGGAGTTCTTGGACTCCAGAGAGTCGGGGATAGCGTGGGATTCAGGGATTCTTATTTTGAACGTTGGACGTAACAGACAAATTCTCTTAGCTGGGTAAAGGTTTCAATCTAGGTTACCTAAGTTGTGTCTGGAGATGGATTGTGCTAGTATTTCATTATGCTGGTTTAATCTTTGTTGGGGTATAATTTATGGTATATTAAATGGGGTTTTTCAGTGTATTTATTTGTGTCGGATATTTCTATTTAATTCAGTGATTTCATTTTAATTAACTATTGTAGATTTTAAAAGTTTAAAGTGAAGCTCTTTCGTGATTCTTTTAAAATTCATATTTTGAGTTCAATTTTGAGTGATTAAGGTATTTATTTATGACTAGAGTTAACTTGTCTAAAGCATAATAGTTTGTTGGAGTTTAATTTAATTTAAATAAGTGTTTTAATGGGGATAGTTCGTCTAAGAGAATTTTGTCTGATATTCAAGTACAGTTTACTTGGACTTTTTAGAAAGATTGAGGCGGGTCACTCACTGTGTCAACGACAGTCTTAATCGTTCTAAAAAGGGTCTTTAATTATTGTGGTTAGTTAATTGTCATTTCTGGAGTTTTGACTGCTGACCGTATTTTACTGAAGAGACGGTTAAACTCCCGAGTCGCTTGATAATTTGGAATGTCACATCAGACGTTTTAAATTCTCTAGCTTCTCTGACCTCATAACAATATCTATTTATTTATCTGCAAGTTTGGTTTCCCAATCCCCTGTCCAGACTTGTAGAAGCACACGAGGAATTAGGGCGATAGGATAGCAGGGCAATCCTCACCCGACTTAGTTTAGATTTAGTCTAGGTATAAATATCTCATTGCACACCGAGATATTTTTATACACGTTTAAATTAAATGTGAGACTCGGGTCTCTAGTTTGCATTTATATATCGTCAGATTAGATGGATAGTTTAGTTGCTGTAACTAGAATTATGCCTATAGCTCTATTATGGTCTTTAATAAATGCTAAATGAAGGAATTATACAATAATATAGAGATTACATATACATTACACAGGATTAGGTTGCATTCTCAGACTAGCCTTCCGAACATTGTACAGCTTATGTCTCTTAGCTTAGAGCATACACTACACAACACATACCATTAATAAAAGTAATGATGGGAGTTTTGCCTACAGCAGTTCAGGGTTTAGTGGTAGGTAGGCTTAGGTATAGAGTCAAACACAGTAATAGGGTAGTAGGATTACTATTCTTAGGGATGGAAAGTTAGAAGGTTTACAAATCAAATAGCGTTTATTTGAAGGTTTAATAGCAATTATGAGTAACTGAATAGGAATTAGTCATTGTGTGAGGATCAGTAGTATTGGGTTCCGTATATTATTACATATGAAATATTAAAGGAGTAACTGTTATATATTGATTATCGTCATAAAGATTCCAGTTATGATTAGGATATCAGAATTGTTTCAAAAAGATGAAATGATTCTAGGCTAATGGCAAGCGGAGCAGTCCATTATGTCTAATTTTAAGGTATCAAATTGTCATGAGTGGAATATACTCATTACTTAGGGTAAACTTCAGGTTCAATATTTCATATTTAATGGACGGTTTACCTCATTATTATAAATATCTTCACTATATCAGGGATTATAAGTATCTAATGAATACATTAGTATATAAGTAATGGGTGAAATAATGCCTTAATACATAATTTTGAATGAAATAATATTCAATTGTTAGGTCTGATGAGTTTGTTCAGTGCTTCTTCTCATCAGAAAATAGGTACGAAGCACAGGTAAATTCAATAAGTTAGGAATACCTATTAGAAACAAAATATAATAAAATAGGTATTGAATTAGTTAGTATGGCCAAACCCACATCCAGACGGAAATGGTAGCATAGTATGGATGAAAAAGAATCTTCCATACAATAATAATAATAAACAATTAGCTAGCTAGGTTGGTCTGTTATATACTGTGATGATATGAATATAAATTGAGGCAATTGGTATATAAAGAAACCAAGGTTTTGATTTGAGAAAGTATTACATGTTGAGAAAATAATGATAAAGCTAGCTACCATTACGTTAACCGGCCACGGTAGGAACTGGTTGGGGTTTATTAACCAAAAACAAATTTTATTTATTACTTGATTAATATTTTGAACTAGGATGTAGTAGGAGAACGTAGGGTTAAGTAGGTAGGGATGAGTCAAAGTCTAACTTGTTACACATAAAAGAATTTGGGTTGCTAGGAACACAACGTAGACACTAGACGATCTTATTGGCCAAATCAAGTTAATTTTTAAGATTTAATTTCTTTAGGTTTATTTAGGTTGGTTAGTTACAAGGTTCCAACAGTTTCGTCCCCTTGTCATAATACTGCTTCACTTTATCAATCTTATCGCTCTCGCGCTGGCTTGCCTCCGCTAAACGAGGTGCTAGAACTTGCTGACTGTCTGGTTACCTACTCCTTCAATCCTATTAATAGCTTTAAACTTAAACTCCGGATACATATTTTTAATGTTACAAATTGGTCTTTGAATACTTATTTGTTATTTTTAAAAACAAAAAAATATCTGTGGGTAGATAGATACTTGCTTTACTATTTACGCAAGTAAAATGAAACGACTTTTGGATATAATGGAACATCTTGTGACTTTGGAATTAAAACCAAGAAACTCGGAAATGTGGTCTCCTGGCTGAAGCACGGATTTCTTTTGTTCCACTAAATTTGAGAATGAGAAATTCAACGTTGTTTTCGAAATAATTTGATTGAGCACCTGACCAAACATGCCAAAGCCTGAGATGACATGAGATAGTCCAAACGGTTAAACGGTCAAGTAATTATAGGCTTTAGATGCTTGTGTTAAGATATTTTATTGAATGTATCTAAATGTGGTTGACTAGACCTTTTATTATAAGCAACAAATTGGGTAGTCTGTACATATTGGGTATAAAAAGGCAGGTCTCTTTCACAGTATGTCTGTTTGATTTCAGCTTCGATACAACATACAGTTTAAAATGATGAAATTGGTGTACCTTCTTGCCTTGGTGTCTGTGGCTTACGCCGCTGAAGCAAGATACCCACAACAAGAGAAACCTGAGGAATTCGGTAAGAAACCCTTTTTATACTATTTTATTTAACCTGCTACACAAAATGCTCAATCAAATTATTTGGGAGATAACGTTGAATTTATTTCATTCTCGAATTGAATGACACGAAGAAAATACGTGCTTAGTCTGACATGAAATCTCTAAATTCCAAAGAAATTTAATGTATATACTGTTGCACATTGGGCAGCATGAGGTCAAGTCTGCTGTACATCCTAGTATTGTGAAGCCTTCAAGCCTTCTTCTCCCCATTACATTCTCCTAATCCTGGTTGTATCTTGAAGGAGCCCGCGTTGTCCTCTTTCTACTTTCTACGTCGTTCCAAGAAGTAGGCCCTAGTTAGAGTGGACTAGCTAGAAACTAGTCCTTAGTGGGATACATCTAGTGGGGAACTATTACGGCAAACATCTTATAAATATGTACCGAACTAGTAATAGTTAGTGACCCTGCCTACGAAGCTGACGGTCCTACCAAATACCGGAAAAGGCAAATATGTATTTATGTTATAAGCATGTATATTTGTTTTAGAGTCTCGAATGTTTTGTTGATATTCATTTATTATTAGAAACGTATTTTACAGAAATTTGGCTTGATACTAAAATATTATATTAAGGGATACATTTTTGAGCGAGCCTGAACTAGGATAACCTGTAGTTCAGGCGGTAGGGAAGATCAGTATATTATAAACATACGTGCAAACCATAAAAATCTACGTTTAAATACATTACAAAACTTAATAACTATACAAAGTATTTATTTTATTTGCATAAATCAGGATTAATTTTGGGACAATAAATAGATTCTCTGTCTTCGTACGACATTTTTTGAAGGGCATCTTGGAGAGTTTTCTTACATTTAGTATAAATGAGCGAGTATAGATCTAACTTGGCATTTAACCTGTTGTAAAGGAACGGACCCAAGAAAACGTAAAATCTGGAGGAAAATACACATTTTGCTATGAGGATTTTGGGGGCAAACAATATCTTTTCGTCTTTTTCTTCCGTGTTCAGCGTAGTACGGGATTGAGGAGTATGTGTATGTGTTTGGAGCTATTAAACATATCCTTTGTTTAGTACCTACAATATTTATTTATTGTCTCATATTAATATTTATTTATTTTAATTATATAAAAGGAAAATTTTCTATAAGTCCCACTGCTAGGCACAGGTCACCTCCCACGGATGAGAGAGAACGAACAATATTCCGTATTTAAATAAATTATTTAATTGTTTCAGTGGGCCAAGATGGATGCTACATTGGCAAACTTAACAAGGTGTTGCCATACAACACTCCATATTATAATCCAGGAGAATGCGGAGTGTACATTTGCCAGGACAACAATGAAACTTTGTATGAGACGTAAGTTATCCTACTCCCACTTAGAAAATTAGAAAGAATTTCCTAATTCTAATGGCAATCAATTTGGATTACGAGGATAAAATTTGACACGAAATATTTCAGCATTTCCTTAGCGAAAGCCGAAGGGTCTATAAAATTGTTTTATTTTATATATAATAACATTCCTTTAAGAGTAAGTACTGGGTCTGCTTTCTACTTTCAAGCATTAGTATAGACACCAGTTTTCCCGGAATATTTACTAAGACCATTTAGGACCTTCGTCAAGTAAATAAATGGGCGAATTAACTGTTAGAAGTTTTTTAGCCGTCAAAAAGCTTCTAAGGCTTCTTTTAAGGTCTTTTCTATCGTAGTCGATTTTTTGATGGAAGACCGCGTGATTCTGTACGGCCTGACAAAACCGCCTGGTCATGAGCTGGCCAAATTTAGTACCCGCAATCAACAGCTTTCTTACCAATATTATGTTCTACAGATGCGGAGCAAGACAGATCCTACCAGGCTGCACGAAATCTGAAGACGACTTGAACAAAAACTACCCCGCCTGCTGCGGTACTGAAGTGTGTCCAGCGAATTAAAACAACAAAAGCCTTATCAAATGCATTCAATCTTACAATTTATTCAGACCCCTCTCAGATCCTAGTGCCAGTCATGGCATATAAGGGTTGATTGGAATTAACTGTCAATCAACGAAATATCAGTAAATCATCATTAAATTGTTTTATTGGTTTTATTCACACCTTAGCACCCCTGAATTATATTATTCTTGATTTGGTGACTCTCTTAGAAGAGTTACTTTGAGGACAGATTAACGAGTATAAAACGTTAGGTTGTTTGGATGGAATAACTAAAGTTATCCCCCTTAGCGACAAGACCATCACGTGACTGATATACCTTAAAATCAATTTATAGATGTACTTAATTATTATGTTTCTGTTTTCAATGCCATACGATTGAATAAATAACTAAAGTTTAAATATCTGACCTTCCAACCCAGAGGGAAAACTAGACCTTATTGGGACTAGATCGGTTTCTCCGCGATGTTTTCCTTCACCGACCTAATGGTAAATATTCCGTACGTACGTTCCAAACAACCCATTGGTACGAGCCGGGATTCGTACCCACGACCGCCGCTAAACAACGGCATGCCTGAACCACCAGGCCACCGCAGTTTTTATGTCATAACGTGTGTTTGAAAATTGGAGCTGTTACCCTGCTACGCTGTTGTGTGTTATACTTACTACTTTCACATTGCTTGTTGATAAAAAACATATCAATAATAGTTGCTTCGTTATGGTTCTTTACAAATATTCACGCTTCTAATATAAACATTAAGTCAACCGTCCATCACTCTCCTAGCGTTTTCTCGGCTGTAACCTCAATGAACCCGAGTTCCATGATCCTACGATTTGGCTTAGGCTTAACAGCCCAGCTCACACCCACTTAAGTTTCGTGATTCGGAGAGCTATATCGGCATAGTGACGATATACGGCACCGAAACTTGGTCGCTTACTATGGGCCTCATAAGAAGGCTAGAAGTCACCCAAAGAGCAATGGAGAGGGCTATGCTGGGAGGTGCTCGACTTGATCTCATCAGAAATGAGGCTATCCGCTGCAGGACCAAGGTAACCGACGTAGTGTTATCGCTAAGAAAGTTTGCTAAATATGGCAACCGTATTATGAACGACAGATCAACACGCGACGGCAGAGCTACGCATCGCGTCATATGAAGATTATATGTAAGAGAAATATGTGATTATTTATTAAGAGTTAGATTGTATAAAGCAATAAAAGAACCCAGTAGTTAGAACCCCCATAGTAATTATTTACATAAAACACCCTCTCATAACATTCATTTGATAACATTTTAACATTGTAACATTAAAGTAAAATCCCAGTAGAATTGTATTAGAAAGAGAGAGGAGATGTTGCCTATGCGCGAGCGCAGCGCAGACTGGCCGCCTGGAGGGGAGGGGTGTATCGCGCCAACATGACCGTAACGAGAGCCGCGGCCGCCGAGCCCGAAATTAGAACTTAGTACGGCGCATTTTCACTTCGGAATTAATATGTTTATACACTTATCTTTGTAATGGCTCATCGTATAAGAAAGATTTATATATTGTTAGAAAGCTAATAAAAAGTTAGCTAGCTCTATTTAATGTTTAAACTTAGAAATAAGTAAACTCAGTAGGTTCAGAGTAAATGATGAATAAGAGTTACAAAAGGGACCGAATTACGGTTTGCCCGATTCTCATGTATGATTATTCGAATAAGAAAATAATTACGAACCCTACTGTACTTATAAGATCTCAAGCCATATTAGAACTTTGTAAATCAGCTTAGACTTCCGCCCATTAATGTTTATAATATCAGAATAACACCTTGTAACGTAAATTAGTCAAGTCAAAGTGGGCGTAACTTTTGTTGTCTCACTCAGCACGTCTTGCTTACCCATTGTCAGGTATAAATAGCAGGTACGGCCCGGAGCAAATCAGTGTCAAATCGGAGCCTCCTGGAAGTCACAACAAGAAGAAGAAGAAAACTACAAAGTATTAGGAAGTTAGGGACTTGTATCAAGTCACTTAGGGCAGTGATAGGGCAGTATAGGGAAAAGTAAAATAAAAGTCTATTTTTTCGTTATTCCTTCTTTTATTTGGTAACAGCGTTTACCCCAAAGTGTCTAAGGACACGGGCGAAGCCCAAACACACCATTCGGGCGCCGAGTGGTTAGAACGCGTTGTCCGTACACATAGGGGCGGAGCTCGTCCGTCGCCGACTTGTGTCTCGGAGCGTAGTCGACGCGCTGTCCGTGCACATAGGGGCGGAGCTCGTCCGTCGCCGACTTGTGTCTCGGAGCGAGGTCACTCTTAGGTGACTGTGAGGGGCGAGCATTGCCGCGGCAGGTAGCGCGCGCGCTCACTGGATTGGCTGCGCTTCGCCGGAACAACACCCTCCCCCGCGCCCGGATCGCACCCGACGTCAACCCACTGTCCGCGCCGCTGTACCGCTCGTCAAGTTCCGACCAGCCCCGGCCTCCCACAAGCGGGTCTCACCGGGGTCTGGCCGCGAATGAGGCGGGTAAGGGCAGCCGCGCTGCCGCGATCGCGCGCCTAGCGCCCTAGGGAGCCCTAGACAGGGCCCCCCCAACCGCCCTCTACCCCTCACCTGGTGAGGGTAGAGTGCTAAATCGTGTGGGCTAACTACCCACACGAAAAAATCAAGATGCCCCCGCCGACCCCGCTCCCCTCGGGAGCCGCACCCCAGCGTATACCAACGCGCCCCCGGACCTTCCGCCGCACCCGCGGCCTAGCCGACGCGTCCAGAGCCGCCCGCGACCCACGCATCCAGCAGGCCTTCAGAAGCGCCCTGATAGCGTCCGCGGCGGCCTACAAGGCCGCGTCGACCCCCAGCACCCCAGGAACGCCTACCAGCGAGGGCGCTGGAGAGGCTCCGTTCCCCCGGCCGAAAGATTTCGTCCGGGAGATCGTCGGCCAGCTCGCCCCACTCACCCGAGGCGGCCCCCTTTTTGCCGCCAAAAAACCGACCGCCGCCGCGCCGCCCGCGCAGGCCGCAGTCCCCCGCACCACCGCCCCCGCGACGCCCACGTACGCGGCCGCTACCACCGCGTCGGCCAACAAAAAGGCCGCGCCCGTACTACAACGCCAGACCGCGCCCCCTAAGCCCGTGTCGCGTCCGCCACCCGCCCTCGGAGCGGGCAAGGCGAACCACGACGCAACACCCACTCCGAAGAACGCCGCGCCACGCGCGGCGCGGCAAACACCGCGAACATCGACGCAGACTTCCCCGCTGCACAGAACGCCGCCCCACGGAGGGCTCACTGTGCACCGGACGCCCGCCACTATCTCGCCTCCGCTGGTGCAAACGCCAGCGCAGGCACCACCTGCGACAGCCGCGCCCCTCTCGCCACTGAACCTCCCCCGCCTGGACCTGTCCCCGATGGACGTCCAGGACGAAAGCACTGACCTCAGACAGTGACGACGACGACCGCCGGGACGAGGCCGCCACCGCACCGTCCACGAACCCCACGCCACCAGCGATAACCGCAGCAACGCCGACCACGACCCAGCCGCCCCAGAAGAAGTCGCGGCCAATCACGGTTGACAGCTTCCCGGATTGGCCCGCGCACTTCAAGCGCATACGGGAGCGACTGGGACGCTACCCAAACGCCAGACCGTACGGAAACGGAGTCCGCTTCCGCCCCGACGACCACGAGGAGTACAGGGTGGTGCAGGCCTACCTCGAGGCCCTCGGGGACTCCGTTTCCTGGTCGGCACTGCAGCCGAGAGATGAGATCCCCCTGAAGGTATGCATCAGGGGGCTCCCCGCCAACACCAACCCACAGCACATCACAGAGGACCTGGTGGCGAAAGGTTTCGCCCCAATCTACACGCGCCACGTGGACGCGCGTGCAGGACGACCCGGCTGCGTATTTTATACGCAGCTCACCAAGACCAGCGACCTCATCCCGGCGATCTACGGCGTCCGGGAACTACTGGGGATGACGGGAGTGGCGGTGGAAGCATGGCGCGGCAGGAAGGGGCCGGCGCAGTGCCACCGCTGCCAGGCCTTTCGTCACTCCTCTCACGGCTGCCGCCGCCCGATAAGGTATGTCCGCTGCGCGGGGCCACACTTTGCGGGCCAGTGCGAGCGGCTACGCGACCACGAGGGGACCTGCGCAAACTGCGGCGGCCCCCACCCAGCCAACAGCCTAGCGTGCCCAGCCTTCCAGCGGGAGGCACGCGCCAAGAAAACCGGCACAGCGCCCCACACAAACCGCCGAGGGCAACTCGTGCCCCAGCAGGAAACCGTGCGAGCCGCCGAGAACGCCCCTAACTCCCTCATGGCGAGGGCAAACGACGCGGCGCTATCGCGCCGCCGCCGCCGAGGGAGGGGCCGACGAGGCAAAGGGCAACCCGCCGCCCCCGCTGAATCCATCAACATCGAACACCAGACCTCCACCGCCGCCACCCAGACCGCCGCCGCCTGCACCAACGCCGCACCTGCACCCGTTGAAGCATCAGCACTACCCGGACCACCGCACGACACTGCTCCCCTCCCCCTACCGGCAAGCCAAGATGGCATTAGGGAGAGAGAGATAGAGCAGTGCGTGCAAATCTTGCAGAGCTGCCTCGGCGCCCTGCAGGAGGGAGCGAACCCCACCTCCATCATCCTCAGGGGACTGGCTGACCTGTATGGCTAGCCCCCCCTGAGACCCACCGGACCGGACCGCGGACGTTCCTGCAGCGCCGTCGGCTCGCAGGTCGCTCGCCGGGCCTCTCCTAATGGAGTCCCACCCGGCAGGGCTTGACCTCGCCGACGGACGAAGCAGATGATCCCGCAACACCCTGGACCAGACGGGCGTTACGCCCACCCCAGCCACCCGTCCGTTGTAGCGGACGGCGCCCGATCCCGCCAAAAGCAGCGCCAGCTGCGTCCGGCTTCTCCGTGCCCCCAGCAGGGCGCGTGAGACTACCATCAAGGATTGCGCGCTCACTCGCCCAGCCGACGCCGCCGAGAGCGGACGTCGCTCACACGTATGTAAAATAAGAAGAAACATTTTAAGCGCAAAGAACAGTACCTATGATTCGAAGACACTGTTGATATTTTTTGTTTGTATGTTCGGATGTTCGTTACCCAATCACGCTTTAAACCGGCTTTTGATGAAATTTTAAACAAAGATTGTTTATAGCCTGGATTAAAATATAGGATAGTTTTTATTCCGGGTCCATGCAGACGAAGTCGCGGACGGAAGCTAGTACATAAATATCATACTTAATTAATTCTTGAACTTTTCGATAATGTTTAATAAGTACGTCAATCATTTTGTTGTCGCATTAACAATTACGAAAAACATATTGCTGATCACGTAGTAAAATTTTTAAATATGACGGCCAGGCCACGCCCTTCCTAAGTGTAAGGCCTGAGTGGACGCCCCGCTCAGAGCGGGGGTGCAGCGTGCATATAAAACAAATCCAACTTATATGGACGCTCGACAACACGCTCTGAGCGGGGCGTCCACTCAGGCCACTAAGAGCGGTGGTTAATAAAGATCCTGTTTTGTTTCCCGCCCAAGTGGCCAAGCAATAGACAAGGTGGTGGAATGAACTTCCGCGGACCGGGTACTTGGAAGATCCTTTGCTGAATCCTAATGCATGCTTCTACACTAACTCTGCCAATGCTATGACGGAGCTCATGGATGTCGCACCGCTGCACTGTAGGACGCATTAGGTCAGCTTTTCTAAAAATTGCTGTTGTTCACATTAATCCCCCAGCTAGGGGAAAAAACGGTTAGGTTGTTAGGTGAACCTGCGACCCTACAGTGCGCGAGCCGAGAGAGCTAAGCGAGCGTGACGCGCTAGCGTCCAGCGAATCGCCATAACCGAATAATATCATCATCATTCATCATTCATCATGATAATTTTTTCCTAGTTGAATATAAGATAATTGCCGCTAATTCCTCTGGGTGATCGAGGTCAGGTGATTAACGTGGATAAAAAAAATTAATGTGGCGTTTTTATTTATCTGGTGTCATGTCCTATACAGATAAATGTACTTTAAATTAAATTGCCCTGCAAAATTAATCTACACTTTTACTCAATAATGTTTTAATTAGTTAATTATTTAGCGACTTACCACCAAACGTAGAGCTTAAAGTTCACTTTCGTCCACTTTGTTAAAATTTAAGAAGTTTATTATGTTTTACTAATTTAACATAAAATTAAGAATTAATTGCAATTTGTTTTGTCAGAATTTTTATATTTGCCTATTTGTACTACTACTATGTTTTTATAATTATATTTTGCATGTGATATAGTAATCAATTTCGACCGCCTTAATAAGACAAATAGTGCGCTGTGTAGTGTGTCTGTACTCTCAAACCAAAAGTCGTGGCCAATCCGTACCAAACTTAGTTAATAGCAAGTTAGACAATGACTCATCACATTCAGTGGTGCAGTAGCAAGCTTGCTTGCTTACTTGATAGTCGGCCCCACACCTCCTTGCGTCAATCCGCCGTCATCAATGTACCATCGACACGTCAACGAATAAAAAAAATACGTCCAGAACACAGGGGATAGATTAAAACAGGCAAAATTGTTTGTTGATATGTATATTGGGGTGATTACATCTTAGAGTGACCCATCGGATCTGTGCTGTTTCCATACAATTAACACCTAGCTGTCAAGCATGCGAGGTGTCAGAGATACGAAAACACAGCTTAGCATATCTCCTGTAGATCCTAGCCCTTAGGCCTGCAACATACGTCAGGTTCCCGGATCAGGTTCTACGACATTACTTTTGTTATTTAGGCGGCTACCACGCATTATCACTTTCGAGGGCTGTCAACGGTTTTGACAATAACTACATATAGACGGTACAAGCGGCCTGGGACCCAAAACCGTGAAAACCTAGACTACCGTGAAATCAAAACAAAACTCGTTAATGTATCTCCCTCTCTGCACCTGCTAAGCCGAACGACAGAGAAGGAGATACTTACTCTGGGCCCCTGACACTGTACCTAACGTGTGCTTTGCGCCTTAACAAACTTCCTTGGGGCAGCAATTAGGGTATTTTTTACTGAGGTCAACTGCAGACTTCTTGCAACCAGGCTTGATATCAACAGCTCCGCATCTGTAAAGTGACAGTAATAGTACATTACGTACCTAGGGCGGTGAATTCGTGAATGCCCCAGATCGCAGGTGTTTGTGTCCCGAACCGAAGGTGAGGCGGGCCATAAATATACGCTCTGGGGCTTTACAAATTACCGCCCGTGGTGAATACAAAATTTTACGCCTTCACCTGGCCACAATGCGAGTTTTCCCATACGCGCAGCGTGCAGTAAAACTCGCATTATGGCCAGGCGTGACGTAATAGTACATTACGTAACTAGGGCGGTGAATTCGTGAATGCCCCAGATCGCAGGGGTTTGTGGCCCGAGCCGAAGGCGAGGGTCATAAATATGCGCTCTGGGGCTTTACGAATTACCGCCCGTGTTGCGTACAAAATTTTACGTCTTCACCTGGCCACAATGCGAGTTTTCCCGCACGCGCAGCGTGCAGTAAAACTCGCATTATGGCGAGTACGAGTATGAATAAATTATTATTTTCCTTATTCATATTTAATGTCAGGCTAGGTTAAAAGTAACTCCCTGTACGCAGTTGAATGCCAAGAGCGATCCTGCGATGCCCCCATATACAAGGCGGAGCCGGATGTCGTTGGTGGTTTTAGACGGTAGTCCAGCTTCGGTTAGTGCGTCATACCCGGCCTACCTCCCCGGATAGGACGGGATGCGTAAACGCATTTCCCCAAAATTAAAAAAAAAAGGTTAAAAGTAACTCAATCAAGCCCGGCTCTACCGATTTGAATGAAATGTTTTATAAAACTTCCTAGAACATCGTAGATTCAAAAAAGTATTCGTATTTTTTTTATAAGCCCGATTTCAAGAGAATTTTTGGAGAATCGGTTTGACGTTGACTTTTGGAACACGTTGTGTTTGCGGTGTCGAGTTCCTGGTGGTGAGTAGCGCTATATTGAGAGTAAGGTACCTGTCTTTGTCTCTAGCTATCGACACAAACCGCTTATGACTCCAGGCTACGGTGTCTGCTTAACAACAAACAGGCCGTATGCTTGTTTGCCACCGTCGTAGTACAGTTAACTGAGTAACCATTTTGGCTCAGTGATCCAAAAAGAGTCTTGGCCTCTAAAACGAGAGCACGCCCCTTATCCCGATCCTGCGCCACTTCCTGCCAGCTTGCAGCTTGAAGATGGCGCAGATCCTGCACGCTAGGGTATATCCTGGGGGGACCCCCAGCGATACGTCGGCACCCTAGTGCGGCGAACAGTCGGCCCAGGCACGCTCCGATTCGCAGTAGTATAAAAATCAGCCAAGTGCGTGTCGTGCCACGCAGTGTAGGGTTCCGTAGTCGCTTGTCTTTCTTAGTTACATCGACACGCGTGCACCAGCTAAATGGTTGCGTCAGCCAGTACGAAAGTTGGCTTTACGTATTACTCGGTAACTAGTTATGCCTACTTGGCCGTGGTAGTTTTCCTTTTAAATTCATTATATGTACTACTGCCACGATTTTTTTAACATTCCCAGTAGCAGTCATTTACCCGGCAGAGGGGGACGGGACGGGACATGACTCGAACATGTATATGGGCTTTAAAGCCCAATATCTCGCAAACGAATGACTAATTTGAAAAATGGTTTTGAGAAACCCATAATATTTTTGAACAAGCTATCCAACTTGAGAGAAAATAAATTACATCCCCACTTTTGGTGTAGGGGAAGTATACCAAAAAAATTTTTTTCAATATTTCGTGCTTTTGTTTTGTTGGCGTGATTGATTTATGTACCCATGCCGATTAACAGTTTTCTAGCTTAGCTAAGCCAGATTACCGAGCTAAGTTGAAGACGGACGGTCGGACAGACGGACATGGCGATACTATAAGGTTTCCTTGTTCACTACGGAACCCTAAAAAGCAAGGTTCTTAATGTCAAAGTCATAACTTACGTCTCCCAGCGTGTTTCACCGTTGCTTTTCTGGCAGATGTACCGGTCGCATGTAGTACCCGGATAGTAAGGTTCGTCGTACGGCAGTACTCTTTTCAATACGCTGTTGTAGCATCCTTCTTGCTGAGCTAAAATGGAATGTACATATTAGGCGATCAATAATTATGTGAGGTTATTTTGCTGATTTTTCGACCTATCTATAGTTTTGTCGGCGTAATTAATTTATATACCCATGCCGAATTATAGTTTTCTCCTTGTAATTAGGTAGGTTGCTGAGCTAAGCCGAAGACGGACAGAAGGACGGCCAGACGGGCATGGCGAAACTATAAGGTTTGTTATCGACGGAACCGTAAAATGCATGTAAAAAAAGCCCGGGTTGCACTCCGGGAGTGCCGGCAGAAGTGAAAATTTGAATATTAACGTTGTGCATTTTTAATATTTTGGAATGGTTAGGGAATCATTTTGCACGAATTGTTTTAATTATCAGCGTAAAAGTACTATCATTTATGCCGTAAAATGCAATATTCGCTTATTGCGCTATCGTACACAAACATGTCAATTGATATTACATTAAAACTTTAACACTTAACTATTTAACATTAAATAGTTTATCTCTCAGAAAAATCAGACGGTCACTAGACTTACGCGAGTTTAAATTTTTTCCCCATCACAAAAAGTGCACAGCGCCGCTAAAGAAGCTTTCATTTCAAAAAATTTTATCAAAAAAAAACTTAAATTGGTGTTTAAAAATACACATACATACCAAACTCTGCCGGTTTTTCCTGAGGCGGAAATCTTCCCACCGGCAATTGCCACTGATAGAAATGAAAGTAAAGCGACCAATTTCAACATTTTAACAATATGTCCGTTCAAAGCCGATGTCACGCGGATACTCGTCCTGCCAAGGATGTCCACTTGTTTTTAAAGCTCAAATATGTCACCGTGTCGTTAAACGACGTCGAATACATGTATACGTTTATAGCGTTATTACAATGTAATACGGTCCAAAAGTGTTCACATACATTGATATTTTGACGTTGACTATACAGGGCCGATAATCAAATATGTACAGAACAGAGCGTTCACAAAGCTCACCGATAATCTCAGCAGAACCAAAATAAATAATAGCACTTACGTATATACTTACGCCTTTTCTTCTCTTCACGCTGCGCCTTCCGAGACGTGGTCGCTACTCGAGGACCTTTTCGCCCCAACAGCCATCGGTCCTAAGTGCAAAATACCAATATCCCCTCACCTCATCTCTAACCCAGGACCAGCTCTCATCACACAGAACGCAGGCTGACCTGTGATAGCCAAGCGGTATTCTTAGCAGTGTGACATCAGACTGAGAAGGATGACAATGATGTAGGTACCTATGTACATATTACTGTTGCCTCTCATAACAGAATTCCCAAGGTCACATATTTATTTATTTATTTATTTAATCTTTATTGCACAAAAGAATATCTTATGGTACAAAAGGTGGACTTAATGCTATAAAGCATTCTCTACCAGTCAACCTTAAGGCAAAGCAGATAAAATGTGGGCAGTGCAACTTAATTTAAAACAAAAACTCTTTAACATGTTTAAAGATGTGATAAATAATAACATATCAGAAGGATGATTATATTGAATACGTAATGAGATACGTGGAAAACGTGTGAATGAGGAAAATCAAATATACCTTCCTCCGTAAGCATGTTCGGATATTCAAATGGATATTATATTTTTTGTACAGATATTTTTATGTGATTCTATTACCTACTCACTCATTTTCATAAGGATCTAACGATCAAATGACACGAAGACAGAAGCAGGGCTATAATTTGTGAAAATATTTCAAATATCTCCATCTCTATCGAACTTCCGTTATTCGAATGATCTAGATAGTCATATTCGGGTACTTACTTCTTCACTTTCGCTTTAGTAATATAAACTTGTATAAACTAGAATAATTTGAGAAATTAATTTTTCACGTGATACTTTGCATGAACAATTAATAAAATAAATGAATAAATAAATATTATTCTTAGGAAGCCAATTTATGAAAGATTGTTTCTTATGTTTCTTAAAATATCACGCCGTTAGCCTGCGAATGTCAAAAGACGTTTTGTATGGTGATCGAACCACCTTAATGAATTTCGGGTAGGTATATATAGTTACAATACTGTCTCGACAATATATTTTGTTGTTTGCTGGAAGTCAAAACTCAATCGCTTCGCAGTAATTAAAATCCGAAGTAGAATCTTCATTTGTCCCTTTTACCTCAACTAACTATGTAATTATATCATTACAGTGACGGTATTTCACCACAAAAATTTCTATATCGGGTTCTATTGCGTGAAAAACATAAACGTGTCTCTTATACGGGCGTGGTTTGTAAGAATCTAGTTATCCTATAAATTAAATTCGGAGCGCGTACCTACTCGAAATAATCAGATGCAACATTGATGGTATGTTTTAATATAGTATCCCTATCATTGGTCATAATCATAAACACTCGCTGGTTTTCCATTAATAAAAAGAAACAATACCATAAGCACGGATATTTCTCAACATCATCACGATATTCTGAAGCACAAGGTTGCTATAATCCTATTTAAATGAAAAGCCGCAATGATCTTAAACTTCATTCATTAGAGCTAACTCTGCTCGTTGGTAACAGTTCGCCAAGACCATTATCATCCAGTACCATTCTTGCTTTGTTTTAAGACAACGGTGTAAACAATAATCTTATAAATTAACAATATGTATAAAGTAATTATCTTATTACCTCTTTTGGCAGCAGTCTATGGTGCAGTGAATTTTCTGCCATACAGTGGAAAACCACCTGTGTTTGGTATGTAAACGAAAAGTTTTCCATTTAAATAGTAACGTGTTCCATTGTTGCGTCCTTTGTTTTATTATATTGTGATAAATTATATGAATGTTTGATATTCCGTTCGCCATTATTTTAACAGCCGTTCTATGAAACGCTGAAACTGCGATAACTTTTTACAGTTGAGTAAATAAAGTTAATGTTGTTATTTTTCTGAAATAGGCTTTTTATTGTAATAGAACGTAAGTACAAGCGACCCCCTCACAAACTTTACTTCTTCGTAATTTATTATATTAAGTATAGTTTCATATTATTCTTACGAATCGCATTGAATGTACGTTGAAAGAAATAATCTGTTGTCACAGTAAATATAGATCTACCCTAGATAATCTTGTTTTCTTGGTGTCAAAGATTCAAACCGGTTTCACGAATAGTAATCATACATGCTTTGAGAATGTTGACAGAGCGTATCTATAACAATATAGATATACATTTTTTATTAAACATAATGGATCAAGTCGGGGTTGTGTTAGGAAGATGCAGGAATATTTGGAATTTTCTGCAACAGTAGAATCTAAAAATGTATCTGGAAAATTCGATTACATGAAGGACTACAGATATAGGGTTAGCGCAATGAGATCCAATGGCAGCACTTCTTTTCTATTTTGCGACCTTAAAGTGTAAAAATACTAAACGAGTTCACGAAGATATTCACATAGTGAAGTACGCAGATGATTTTGTTATATTTGTGGAGGGCAAGAAGGTTTAAAATAGTGTTCAAACCTTGCAAGCTGACCTTGGGGTTTTTGTGGAACCTTTAAGGTGTATAGGGTTGGATATTTCGTCATCTAAAAGTAAAATCTGCCTATTTAAGGAGAACATGTTCAGCTGCAAATATTACTTGCCCCTCGAAAGACAACGTAAAATATTTAGGCCTATGGTTAGACCGAATTCTAAAATAGGGTAGGCATACTCGTATTAAAGAGACAGTAGAAAAAGCTTTGCGATATCCAAATATTTTTTTAATGTTGTCGGGTCAGGATGGGGTATACGACATATTTGAGACGATTGTACATCGCGGGTATTTGGAGCAGAATATATTATGCAAGGTTCCTTTACAATAACAGTGCTTAAACTACCTCGAGTAAATAAGACAAGCTACAAAGCCATTGTATGCGCATAATTGGTGGATTAATTAAGAGCACAGCAATGCAATACACGTCATGGAACATGAACTCCTCCTTCCACCGCTTTGTATTCGCAGGTGTTATTTAGCAGGTAAATATTGAATAAAGATGAAATCATTCGTTTAAATTGAAAATCTTGAGATAGTAGACCAATTTTATTAGCCATAAATACCCAATACAGTAGTTTTTGGAGTCGAAAAAAGAAACCTTTGCTACCGGTATCACACGACTATTTATCTCAAATCGGAAGCAATGTATTCAGCGAATCAGTCACAAATATTTCCATTAGACACATGGGTTGGTAGGTTTATATATATATGTATTTATGTAAGTGTATAGTCTTTCTTATAGTTAAGTTGTTCTTATTTTCTGTTTTCACCTACTCAAATCTTATCTTTTCTTGCATCGTCTCCACCACCCAAAGGTTGTCTGGAAGAGATCGCTTTTTAGCGATAAGACCGCCTGTTGTCTACCATTGTTTATGTTTAACTTACCTCTTTTTTATTTTTTACTGTCTGGTGAGCAATAAAGAATATTTGTATTTGTATTTGTTGGCAATGTGGACTTGTCCGGAGTATTGAATAATTACATTGACTGCATAAATAAACCTAAACACCAATATAATCCAGTTGGCCTGAGACAAACGCGCCGATTGCATGTCTAAGTACTGTAATTTTGACTTACGAATCCAAGTATAGCAATGAATCAAGAGGTTTGCTCCTCAAACAAAAAGTAGTGTTTAGTTGAATTTTAAAAACGTCCTATATGAATATTGAATAGCTGGCACTTGCAGAAGCCTTCTCTTGAAAATGAAATAAAAATGAAAAATGTTTATTTAGGTTAAGAAACAAGTTTTAACAACAGGCAAGGTTGGAGTCTCCTATTAAGCATACATTTTGCTTGTGTCAGGAGGCACCGCTCTTCCATTACAAAAAATGGTGGTAAACCATTATAAACAATACCATAGAATTAATATTTGTTTTTAAGCAGTAACGCTGCTAAAGAAAATTATAATTTTTAAATGAAAGGAAAATGAAAATTATAATACCATAGAAGTGTAACATTTGTATATATCAACATAAATTTTTTATTTGATAACTTAAATTTACTTAAGAGAAAAAGTGCATGTGTGTATGTGTGAATGTGTGTGTGTTATGATTTTTTACAATCATGATATTGTAGACGGTAAATACTAATCTCCTCTTATATCGAATCTCTTGAAGCCAACAGCTTTGTTGTATTTACGGATTCAAGAAGCACTTTGGAACACTTGGCTTGATGCACCTCGAGCTCTCGAGGCGCACCGATAGTCTACAACTATATTGAGAACAATCTGTAAGTTGCTAGCAAACAATAAGCAGATAGTATTGCAATGGGTTCCATCACATATTGGGTTAACGGGAAATGAGGAAGGGGATCGCCTTGCCAAGGAGGCGGCAAGTGATGGAATTCGTACAAAATATTTTGATTAGAGGTCACTGAGCATGGGTATCTGGTATCGGACTATACAACCCAATTTGTTCGTATGTTTGCTTCTGCAGTTGCTGAGGGACGAGATTTCACAGTAAATTGAATAAAATTGTGAACACTATCCTAGCATTCCCACAATGAAGGAAGGCGAGAAAGTTAGTTGAAATAGTTAACCTAGGTATTAAGCGTTGACAATAAGCAACAGTTGACTAAACTTATAGTGAAGTTACAATAAGGGGATGTTCAGCTTTGATCAAACCCTTTTAAGAATCCGCAGTAAGCTCGATTCTCCATGCAAACGTAGTTACACTCTCATTTTAAAACTACGTGTTGGATTGTAACGAAAATTTGCATTAACATGAACTTTGCTATGACAGGAGGTAAATCCAAGTCTGTTATTAGTTTATGTAGCTTCGGATACCATAGTAAAAAAATACAGCAGATTTAAGTTTTTCATACGATACTTAGTAAGGTATTTTCTATATGAACTACTTACAGACATAAATACATCTTCCTCATGTCATTGTATATGCAAAGTTTCGTCACATTCATCAACAAAAAAAAACCGGCCAAGAGCGTGTCGGGCCACGCTCAGTGATAGGGGTTCCGTAGTTTTCCGTCCGTCACAGTAAGTATTTATTATTTTATCGTATGGCAAATCAGTATTTAGAACCGTGAGATCTTGGAAAAGACCGTAAGTGTCCCCACTTAAAGCGTTAATAAAATGGGCTATTTGTTGCATTGAGTTGACATATAAAGTACAGAACCCTAAAACCCTACAAGGCGCAATACTTAGCGAACGATTTTATTATTAGACAACGAACGACCAAAGACAACTAAGACAATTCGAGCACGACAAATTTTCGACCTAATGTATGGTATGGGCGCACCTGCTCCGACCCCATTAAATCAGGAAAAATCTTAACAGCGCCATGTACAATATGAGCGTTCCGCGTACAGCGACATCTATCGGCAAATTAAGTAAACTATCGTGCGCGAGCTTAAGTATGGAAGATGATTTTTATGGGATAATTCTTTATTGCGTGAACCGATTTTCACCGTTGTTACTTTATTTGAAAGCACGTCATTTCATTGTGATTTTGCAGAAATTACAAGTACAATAAACATCTGCTTATACGGTTAAATTACAAACTTAGTTCAGAAATCATTTTGTAGTTTTTTTCAAAAACTATTCAACCCATCAAGTTTAAAATAATTTTCCTAGAAAGTTTTTATGAAGTTCTACTTTTGAGATTTTTTTCATATAAATTGAAACTTATGGTTCAAAAGTTAGAGGGGGGAAACACATTTTTTTTACTTCTGGAGCGATTATTTCCGAAAATATTAACAGTATCAAAAAATGATTTTAGCAAACCTCTATTCATTTTGAAATACCTATCCAACAAAATATCACCCGTTAGGGTTGAAATGAAAAAAAAACACTCCCCACGTTACGTATAGGGGAAGTAACCTAATAAAAAAAAAACACTTTTTATTTTGCCACTTTGTCGGCGTGATTGATATACTATATTATATTAGTACCTACCAAATTTCAGCTTTCTAGTGCTAACGGTTACTGAGATTATCCGCGGACGGATGGACAGACAAAGCGAAACTATAAGGGTTCCTAGTCGACTACGGAACCCTAAAAAGCTGATCTTGTTTTCATATACCACCTTATGTAATGTATCTAGAAAGCAATAAATTACTGATTACTGATCCAACGTAGTTTTAAAATGAGACTGAAACTCCGTTTGTATGGGAAGGTGAAATTCGGCCGAGCTTAGTGCGGACTCTTACAGTACGATTACTGTTAGTTAACCACTGACAGATAGTTTGCCTTTATTTAATTTTCAACTTTAATGTCATACAAATAAAGCAATTTTCAGAATACTGTTACCCAGGTAAAAGTTGAAAATTAAATGAAGGCAAACTATCTGTCAGTGGTAAACCCCAAATAATTCTAGTGTAATTAATAAAGAGAAAAAAAAGTACACATAGTATATAAAAACACTTGGTGTTTCAGTCCAACAAGAAGGATGCTTCATACCGGAGTTGAATCGAGTATTGCCCTACGACGAACCTTTCAGGCCGGCGGATGGCAAGCCATGTGCCATATATGAGTGCCATAGAAACAACGAAACTCAGATAGACACGTAAGTTTGATAATTGAACGAACGAGCGAAGCGAACGAAGTCTGTTTCAGCTTGGGACAAAATTCTTTCGTATGTCCATCTATCCGGCTGTTCTTCTCTACTGATCGCCAAAAATATGATGATCGAACCTGCTTACAAAATTCCACAAGAATTGGTTTAGAAAGGGGACTTCAATGGGGAAAACAGACTTCCTTCGCTTCGCTCACTCAATTAGTGGTTTTTGATTTGCGCAAGATGCGTGGAAGTCGGGCGTTACCGATGCAGTAAACTACGGAGAAGTGCCATAGTATTAATTCCTACAGGTTTTACACACTTTTCAAAGATAACTTCCGATTTCCAGATGTGGAAACGCTATGGTGCCTGAGGGCTGTCGTCTTGTCTTCCCTAGTGATGACGAAATCTCTGCTGACAACTGCTGCGGCGTGATTAAATGTGACTAACAATAATTTCTAAAATACAGTAAAATTATAAGCGATAAATAATATTACCCGCATGTTCATTTTTGTTTATCTCCGTCTCATAGAAGTTACTTGCTCTGAATGTATACGTAGGCTACGGTAGCCTAGTGGTTCAGGCATGCGGCTGTCAAGCAGCGGTTGTGGGTTCGGACTACTTCGGACCCTGGCTAACGTCACAGACGCGAACTTGTAGAGCGTTCGGTATGTGGTGTGGTGTGATGCAGCCAGTCGGTCACGTACCGCATTGTACGTAAGTACGTGAAAAAATTACAGTTGGATACACCTAACGTGCGTTCAAAACGTTACGTGACTACCCCTTTGGTCGATCTCATAACGTACAAACGCCAACACAGTTAATTGACCATCCTGTAATTATACAGGCTGACATTTTTTAAGTTTTCAGTAATTCAAGTAAAAGATTCCCAAGCAAAATTATAAAATACGTTTTTTTTGTTTCATATCATTCGGTACAAAAATTTTTAGTAATTGCTGCTTAAAGTTATCCCAAAAAAAACCTCACCGCGCGGGCACCTCAGCGGATAGTAAGGTTTGCGCACGGCACACCTCCCCTCCCTCGGCCCCGCCCCGCTGCGCGCGGTACTGAATGCCCAGTAACCACGCACTACGGATTCTTTTGTGATAGACAAATTATAATTTTCAAAATACCTACCAGTTTTTTTTCGAAAATGTAGTCTATTAGTGATCACAAATGCCTACAGAAAATTTGGACACTGATTAAAATGTCACCCTGTATAGAACGTTATTACAATGCACAAAAAGTGAACGCATGATCACTGTGTATTGCCAGTGATGACATATGGCACTGAAACATGGTCGCTAACTATGGGCCTCATTAGAAGGCTCAAATCACCCAAAGGGCAATGGAAAGGGCCATGTTGGGAGTTTTCTCTGCGTGATCGCATCAGAAATGAGGCTATCTGCTGCAGAACCAAGGTAACCGATATAGCCCTCCGAATCGCTAAACTAAAGTGGCAGTGGGCAGGGTACATAGCGCGTAGAACCGATGGCAGTTGGGGCAGAATGGTTCTCGAGTGGCGACCAAGTACCGGAAGGCACAACGTGGGTAGGCCCCCCACAAGGTGGACTTGATGACCTGGTAAAGGTTGCGGGAGTCCGCTGGATACGGTTGGCGCAGGACCGGTCACTTTGCACTCGTTGGGGGAGACCTATGTCCAGCAGTGGACGTCTTTTGGCTGATATGATGATGATGATGGTCACTTAACTGTGTTGTCGATAGTACGTAGGTACGTAATAAATGTCAATTGTTGTATGGAAAAATGGCACTAGAATCGTCCTAACGCACTTGCCAAAAGTAACGTGATGTCTGTACCGTGAGTCTGGTGGTAAGGTCACTAGAGCACCCGAGGATTCATAAAGTTGACCGCATGAAACTGCATTAAGGCTAACTGAAGAAAATCTTGATGCTCACGACAACATCAAGCCTTATTGAGCTTACTTTGAAGTTCGATTTGTATAAAATTTACCCTGAATATTTTTTCTACCTACTGTTGCGAATATCATATGTATCGACTAACAGGGTTTTCATAGTATGGCATTACCCATTAGCGCAATGTTCAGGGGTTCGGTGCCAGCTGTAAGCTACTTCTACTTACCACCAGAGACCGCTTGTTTGGTATTAGATATGTCGTATAAAATATGTGTGTGGGCTGCAACCCCGCTTGCTTTCCCCCAAAATCCGCCCTTGGTAGTGTATCTGTATCTGGTCACATAACATTAATTTCTATCAACCTTATTCCTAGAGTAAAAAACCCGTGTAAACTAAAATGGGGTTTCTTCTTTTATCACTAACAGAAATTACAGATAACGACACAAACATTTATGGGGTCATTGAATGTTATTAATGCATGTGACTTTTAAACAGATATTTCCAAATCAGTTCAGGCATATTTAAGTAATCGAGGAACATAGATAATATATAAAAAATCCTCCTCTTGTTTTGTTTTCGTTTAAAAATAGGGTTCCAATGACCACAGGAGACTGGGGTAACAGAAATAATTAGTTTTTTAAAAACCTATTTAATTAATAAAATAAATTAACTCAACAATTTGGCGGCAAGATAGCTTCGAGAGTCCAAATAATAACTCGACTCTCACTAAGGAACTTTTTTTAATTCCAATTTTTAAGCATTCCAACTGGTATAGTAAGCGTCCATAGAAATGCCTGAATTGTAAACAAATTATGATATTTTTTGACACAATCTCAATTATTCAAAATAGTATAAATTTATTTCTAATTATTTTCGATATAGAAATTATCGAAGATCGTCCACGTGGGATCTTCATACCTAAATACATGATTGCGGAGATGGTTTGTGTACAATGTAAATTGTACATCTATGGTAATTTCTACAGAATAAACTTTTTATACATAGGATTAAACTAAAAAGCTACTAACATTTTCTAACTTTAGGAGGCCGCAATATTTTTCGTACACATTTTACTATCTAATCATGTTTTATACAATGTCGTGAATTACACTAAAAAGGCCTCCACACACCGAACGCGGGTCGGGCACGGCGCGGGTCGTACGCGGCGCGGGTCGGTGTATCTCTCTCACTTATCAACGCATTTAATATCACCCTCACTATCTATTTCACACAGTTGCGCGGGCCCGCGGGCGATGCTACCGCGGTGGGCCCGCGCTACTGTCCGATTGAGATGCCGTGCTATATACCTACTGTGCAAAAGCGATAGAGATACAGCCCGACCCGACCCGCGCACGACCCGCGTTCGGTGTGTAGAGGCCTTTATGATACGTATCGCGGCGAATCTTGATCCCTTATGACAACTGTTATCTTAGTACAATTTTACGTTTTAAGGTTATAAATTGTACGGAGATTACACCAGTCATAGGGATCAAGATTCGACGTAGAATGTTAACTAAGTCTTATATGTAGGTATAATTGATGAACCGAAACTGATTATTGACAACCAGATCCAAAAAACCCACGTTATCCAAGTTAATCACCTGACCCCTGACCCACCAGGGGAATCTATCAGCAATTACTTTATATTCAACCAGGAAAAAATTATAATGTTCGGTTATGGCGCTTCGCCGGACGCTATCGCGTCACGCCCGCTTCACTCGCACGGCTTGCGCGCTGTAGGTTGGTTGGTTAACAACCTAACCGTTTTTTTCCCTGGGGGATCAGGCTAGGGGATTCTAGTAGACAACAGCAGAAAACCGGTTTTCATACATTTAAATTCACCACCTAGTCAAGCATATCAAAAGAGCTGTCGTGTGAAAGTTATGATACAGAACATTCATTACGCAGTTCGATAGGCTTTCAAATGAACGTCAAAGCGTCTAATTCACATCCACGGAGTAGATAGTACTATGTAATTGCCAATTTTGTGGCCACATATGAGGCCCGGAAAGCAATAAGTATAACTATACAAAACAGTGAACCTATACTATGACGAGTCTGCTTCTCTTCTGGAAGCATTCAAGAATTTGCTTCTAGATGTGTTCAGCATTTTAGATCGACAGAAGTTCAAAAAACTGGAACCGACCATGAAAAACGAACTGAAAAATACATGTTATCCACGTTAATCACCTGACCTCGATCACCCAGGGGAATTAGCGGCAATTATTTTATATTCAATTAGGAAAAAATATTATGTTCGGTTATGGCGCTTCGCCGGACGCTGCCGCGTCACGCTCGCTTCACTCGCTCGGCTCGTGCGCTGTAGGGTCGCAGTTCACCTAACAACCTAACCGTTTTTTTCCCCTGGGCTAGGCTAGGGTATTAACGTGGACAACAGCGAAAAACAACCTTTTTCTTTTCATAGAAAGCCTATATTACTTGGAGCATAACGAATCGGTTGACACCTCAAAATCGGTTCAGTATCTTGAACGTTACGATAGAACATACGTAAATACAAACAAAGACTGCTAAAATCATATCCCTTCCTTCTACCCCAGCCGTCAGGCAAAAGAGTGAAAATTTCCGAGAAAAATGGAGTTAAGAGGTTAATGACTTTAGCAGACGATATATAATATTTTTAATCTCTAATTTACGATGAGGGTGCCTTTCCACCAGAGATGTGCTACGCTACGTTGCTATGGATGCGTCCAATATCCACCAATCATATTCATTGGTCCACATAGCATAGCACTAGCGGAAACGGGTTCAACCCAGCTATGGCTTTTATATGGAAAAATGCGTGCCCTGGATGCGTGCTATGGATGCATGCTACGGATGCGATGGATGCGTGCTATGGATGCGTGCTATGGATGTGTGCTATGGATGCTTGCTACGGATGCGATGGGTGCGTGCTATGGATGCGTGGATGCGTGCTATGGATGCGATGGATGAGTGTTACGGATGCGATGGGTGCGTGCTTTGGATGCGTGCTACGGATGCGATGGATGCGTGCTATGGATGCGTGGTATGGATGGTCACGAGTCATGTAGCGACGGCGAAGCATAGCTGCCTCGCGACTGAGCATCTACATAGCTCATCTTCCTCGCACAGCTACATAGCTTAGTATTGGTGGAAACGGTCACACAGTTTCCTAGCGTAGCTTTCACATCTTCGCTGCATAGCTGCATAGCACATTTCTGGTGGAAAGGCACCCTTACAGATGATAATGTAACCTTGATATGATGTGACAGTCACACTGTCTTATTAAATTGAGGTGATGAAATGTGACGTCGGCGGTTCATGGGAATACCGACAATTAAACGTTGAGATTAGAATGAGAGACATTAAACAGAAGCGATATGCTAAGGATGTCCCCTTCTCTCAATTAAGGCCAATGGAATGGCGGCTCTGGTTATCAGTCGATGTAACTATAATTTTATACAAGTTACCTGCTGAATCTCGAATTGCACTGACGCCATAGCCCATCATCATAAATTAATCAAGTTAGAGGGAAACGGCCTCATTATACTTTTTTCCAGACCTATAGTAATTATAATATTATTATACTTCAACTGTAACTATGAATATATGTAACAAAATTCATCTATTCAGATCGTATTACATCTCCAAGCAGAATTTGTAAAATTTTGTGCCATCAAGTTAATCTGAACCAGAAAATGGATATTTTCAATGACTAATGGTAAGATGTATATTACATATCAAGTGTTTGACTAGTCGGTAATGGATATGTACATTTTTGCTAATAAAAAAAAAGTATTAATGCTTTATACTTTCGCAGATCGATGATCATTGGGAGCCAGGAGCCCCTTTACCAGCCAGTTGGACATACTCTTATCAGCAAAATAACGATTTAGACGTGGTTGTCAGTGTCGCATTTGATCGTGGGACAGCAGTCTGGGTACGGCTTCTTCAGGTTTTCAGTCTTGTGGCATTTTGGATCATCGGTCGACACGACGCCGCACCTGAAAGAATAAATTCTAAAATAAAATATTTATCGCAATTAGGCTAAAGGGTGGGTGCCCAAAAGCCGCATTCACATTTGTGTGTCGTGTTGTGTCGTGTCGCATCAGAACAGTCATCTGTTCCATACATTTTTATGGTTGCGTTCACATTTGTCTGACGCCCACGCCGCCAGATTACCGTTCTGATGCGTCACAACACAACGCGACACACAAATGTGAATGCGGCTTTATTCATAGCAGTTATCAAACCTCTGTTAACTAAAATATGGGTTGTTACATTCTCAAAAACACAAATGACTAAGTGACAGATACGAGTAAAGCTAATATAAAGACAAACGACTCTTAACGGAATTTTAACTTAAATAGGTTTGATTGTTGTTTATGAATACCATTAAAATCTACAAACATAAAATGAAATTACAACAAACTACTTAAGGCCTATTTTAAGAAAAAAAACCACTAGTTACAATTTTACATGTTTAAACTCTCAACACTTGGCCAATAACTACTGTACGGCTATCACAAGCTTAGAGGTTCTAAGTTAGAAAGAGACGGATAGTCTACCTCGCGCGCCATCTTGTAATAACCGTGCTGTACTTTTGACCAGTGTTTCACCCGCACCGTTAAGCGGTCCACCTATAATAAATAATTCCAGGCCCCAATTCGATATTCAAAGTGATATCACGGCATTTTCATATTGATCTTTTAAATTCAAAATGACAGAGATAAAAGGATTTTTCACTAGTATATCCTTAATTAAGTAGGTAAGTTTTTTGTTACTTGTAATTGCGCCTACTCATTTATTTATAGCAAAACTTGTTTGATACTTTGACTGTTATATTTTACTAGATGCTCGCGTGACCGTGCTGTGTATAACTATGTAAAGCAGGCGGAACTACATAGAACATCCACTCTAAGGGTCCATTCGATATCCTAGTCAAATAATCATTAAAACCAGATGAGTAAGTTCCAGAGAAAACTCCATAACATACATAGCCACAAAACGTGCAAAGAAGTACACTTGCCAATAAAAACTTATTTGATGGAAACTCTCGAAAAGCCACGAGAACTAGTGATTTTTTTGTTGCTCATGTCCTTTTGACAGGATTTAATTTCGCGTTCATTTTGCATCTAGCACTCAAAATGACACGTTTGAACACAAATTGAATGATAAGTGCAAAATGAATTCATTAGTAAAAGGATCCTACAATGTTGTTGAAAGCATTCGGCGTCATTAACTCGCACTTTGATTGAACGAAAAGAACCGTCTGAATAAAGAAAGAACGTTTACTCGGATTTTGCATTTTTTTCCGGCATAGCCCATAAAGAGAGAAAAATCTTTCGAGCGTCGTCCCATAGTAAGCGGGCGAGCGAGGGGCGAGGCGAGGTGGGTTGGGGGCACGGTTTACTATGGGACGACGCTCGAAAGACGCCAGGTGTGGGGTGGCCCTAAGTGTACCGTCTGGTATCACCGTTTAAGAGTTTTCGGAGTATACTTACGTTGCGTAATCCAGCCGGTCTACACTGCACTCTATTCTCATGCAATCTTTGCCGATAGGGGAAATGTCTGTGCCGTACGGGATGACGTCATTAACCTCTTCGACATAGCAGCCCGGCTTGTGCGCTGGAATTAAGGGAAGACATGTTTAACACCAGTTTTATATCACACTAGCTGCCCGCGCGGGGGGATTAAATATAGTCTATAACCAACCAGCACGGCTATCATGCGAGGGCGCGCGAGTTCCTTCGATTTTTCTCGCACTAGCATCTATAGAGATTCTATACGCAGGTGCATGAAAGATTTTTGTATCGGATAAGCGGCAACGGAAATTACCCAAAACATACAAAAGTTACAAAGCAACGATCTCACAGATTTTTCCTGTTTATAATATACTAGCGACTTCGCACGAGTGCTATATTATACATATATAAACTTTCCTCTTGAATCACACAAGTATCTATTAAAAAAACCGAATCAAAATCCGTTACGTAGTAGTTTTAAAGATCTTAGCATACATAGGGACAGACAGCGGGAAGCGACTTTGTTTTATGCTATATAGTGATATGGATTGTTCCTTGATTTTGAAGGTAGTACATTTCAAGAGAAGTAAAACTGCAGAGTACACACACATACAACATGCACATATAATTTATTCAACATAGCTGCACGGTCCGGCTTCGCACGGTTCATCATCATCATCATCATCTGTCAGCCAAAAGACTTCCACTGCTGGACATAGGCCTCCCCCAAAGAGTGCCAAAGTGACCGGTCCTGCGCCACCCGCATCCAGCAGACTCCCGCAACCTTTACTAGGTCATCAGTCCACCTTGTGGGGGGCCTACCCACGCTGCGCCTTCCGGTACGTGGTCGCCACTCGAGAACCTTTCCGCCCCAACGGCCATCGGTTCTACGGGCTATGTGCCCCGCCCACTGCCACTTAAGTTTAGCGATTCGGAGGGCTATATCGGTTACCTTGGTTCTGCTGCGGATAACCTCATTTCTGATGGGATCACGCAGAGAAACTCCCAACATGGCCCTCTTCATTGCCCTTTGGGTGACTTTGAGCCTTCTTATGAGGCCCATAGTAAGCGACCACGTTTCAGTGCCATATATGATCACTGGCAACACACACTGGTCAAAGACTCTCATCTTAAGACACTGCGGAATATTGGACGAAAAGATGTGCCGTAGCTTCCCGATATACCTTAGTCAACGCGAAAGATATTTTCACCGGAAATTGAAGCCGTTTTAACGGGATTGGCTGATCATCGGTATCCTCGGAATATGAGCTAGTTGGCCAGCAGCCAGTCTTGTCCCATTGCACATACTCGGAGGGCTTAAATTTCTCAAAATCATGACTGGAATACCGATTTTTAACGTCAATTAGTGTGGTGGCCAGAAGAATTCAGTGAATTTAAAAATTCCTGAGGACAATGGCCTGCGTCTTCGATGTTGGTCGATTAGCTGCATTTTCTAGCTTTAAAACAAGACTACTTTTGAGAAACTACACCGTTTAGACGCAAAGATACGAATTAAAAACCAAACTCATAAATTTTCATCTGAAAAAAAAATAAACGCCTTAATTTTTTAAATAGTTAGCCTATAATTTTTTTTTTTTTTTATCGTTATTTTTTCTCGTATCCGCACATTTCGTTTGATCAAGTATAAGCAATACACATTGTATAAAGATAGATTAGATAGGCATAATTATATTCGTGTCTGTGAAACTATGGAAACACACGTATACAAAATTTCAACCCCTCAGTCAAGCCGTTTGCCTAGTAGTTGACATACCAACAGCAGCGCCACCTACCGGATTCAATTGTATTTTTAAACCATCCAGGAAACCATCGAAATACCCATATAAAATTTCAACTTAATCGGCTCAGCCGTTTAGAAGTTACGTGAAAAAGATAAGTACGGAAGGACAATTCTTACTACCCGTTGTCCTATTACCCGTTTCCCCATAGGAATGCAGCATTTTCCCGCGGTAAAAAGTAGCCTATGTTCATCAGGGATAATGTCGGATTCTAATGGTAAAAGATTTTTTCAAATCGGTCCAGTAGTTTCGGAGCCTATTCAATACAAACAAACAAACACACAAACAAACAATAAAATCTTTCCTCTTTATAATATTAGTGTAGAAGTGTAGATATAGGTATATAAACGACCTCCTACATACAAACTTCCAGAACTAGCTATAACTACTAGCCAACTTTACCTCTTTTCAATATTAGTATATTGATTAAACATGGGCAATGGACATTAGACTTAAATCGTGTTTGAGAATCTATAAGGTATTGAAATTAATTTCCGTTCATGTAATATTTTATTAAATGTGATTGAAACAACCGAATGCTAATCAGGCACTTAACCTATTAACAATATGGGCATGTAAATATTTTTGTTTCGCTTGATTATATATGTGCCTATTGTACACTTAATTGCTGTCATGCCCGTATGAGACTAGAGGTGACCTGGTTGGTCTCAAATAGATGGTAAATAACAATATAAATCAAAATTTAGCAAATGTTTACGTTGATCGTTTAAGTAACACTTCCAAAAAAGTTGACACGAAATAAAATAACCAGTAAAGTTGAATTTTTCCGAAAACGGATTAAAAAATTGTCAAATGGAGAAAAAACGAAAGCAAGATTACATAATTACAAAGTTAAATTCTGTCCTTTTTCCGCAAAACGCACCTTGATATGAAACGATTGTCATTTACTATGATGCTCGCAGATTGTGACGTCACTAACTGCGAGCGTTTTCTCTCTCTAACAAGCAATATTAAAACGGTTGTAGCTTCGTAATTCGTTGAGATATCTGAAAGGGATTTTCGTTACTAGGTATATTTTTTGCGTTATTTCTTTTTGAGGAGTTAAAAAATAAATATTAGGCGACAATCTTACACAAATCGACCTAGTCCCCTAGTAAGCTCAGTAAGGTTTGTGTTATGGGTACTAGACGACGATATATATAATAGATAGAAATACTTAAATACATAGAAAACATCCATGACTCAGAAACAAATATTCATGCTCATCACACAAATATTTGCCCTTACCGGGATTCAAACCCAGGGCCTTCAGTGGTTAGTGACTCTGTCTACGAAGCCAGAGGCCCTGGGTTCGAGCCCCGGTAAGCATTTATTTATGCGATGAGCACCAATTTTTGTTGCTGAGTCATGGAGGTTTTACATGTAAGTATTTAAGTATTTACTTATCTATTCATCATCATTTATTTAAGAGCTTGGCTCTTGTCGGTAGAGTAATTTCCATTCTGTTCTATGCAGAGGCCTTTTCTTTCAACTCTCTATAAGATTCAACTTCAATGTCCACTTCAGCTGCTCCATGTAAGCTCTTCGTGGTCTTCCTCTTTTTCTTCTTCCTTCTATCTTTCCCTCTTTAATGAAGTCATCGTGACGAAGAAGATGTCCCATCATTTTTCCTCTTCTGTATTCAATAACTTTTAATAAACTTCTTTTTTCACTGACTATACGCAAAACCTCTTCATTAGTCTTTTTCTCCGTCTTATCTATTATATAAGTATATTTCTCGTTTTCTAATACCCACAGTATTCAAGCTTTGCTTTGTATGGGATTAGGTCAATTTGTGTGGGACTGTCCGCAAATATTTATTTATTTATTTCATCAAGCTGCCACTTTTATTGATGTCCGTACTATAAACTGCTTGAACCGGTTAAAGAATGCAATAAAATCGGCATCGAATTTTGACGCCATCGCCACTGGAATTCCTCACAATAAATTAAAAAAACACAAATGGCCTCATCATGTTGTTTACAAATGAGGGCCCTGACCTTCTGGCGACCTCTGGTGAAATATCTTATCATCTATAAATTATTGCAAAATTAAACGAAGGGTCGCTGCACAGTAAACAGATTTTAACAGAAGTTCAATTTACGTATTAAATTGAAGGTGATAGTTTTGTAACGCATTAGAATACACTAACAGTATTTTGAAGCAAATAATTACAGTTTTTATACTAAAAAAATACATATATCGATGGATTATATTGCGAAAATCGACACAGTCTCAAACCTAGCAAAGCTTGTAGTAGAAATGGAAACGAAACGACTACATATATGAATAGATTATCCATGACTCCGGAACGTATAGCTAGGAAGAAAGAGACAAGAATACGCTAGCTGAACCAATCTCAATCTAAGTAGATGCTTGCAGAGCCTGAGTTAGTAAACCCCGCTCTTCCAATAATTTTATCTAAATTTAATTAGTTAGCACATAATTATATCATGAAAATTAAATTTAAGTGGTTACAGAAGTTATTCACTAATGGCTCTGGGAGCAGTAGAACTCGCGAGCCTGACTTTAATAAAATTATATATAAATATATAATTTCTATAAAAATTGACTCGGCAAAACTAACTTTTCAATTAACGAACCTGCATACAAAAATTCACGAAAATCGGTTGAGAGATGCGACATAAAGAGAAGAACAGCGGGACAGAAGCCGGCCGGACACAAACGATTTTCGGCCCAAGCTGAAGCATCACTTCGTCCGCTTCGCTCCCTCGTTCGAAAAGTAAAGTTCGGAAACACTACTGTCCATATCAATATACTATAGCCGTGTCATACAAAGTGACCGTGGACAGCTGATTATTTCGGGATACTGTGACATTGAGTCTGATAACGAACTGACCTCGGCAATAACGCGGATTTGTAGTCAAAATAAAGTATACCAGCGATTAATTTAACGGCTATAATAATCCTTTAATGTCATAAACCTAAAGCTTCTTTTCCACGCATGACTATACGAGGCGACGCGAGAAAATACGATTGAAACAGAAAGGAAACAATTTAGTAAATATAATATGTCGCACCTGTTCACGCTTTTCGAGATAGGTAGCGATGGAATGGACTTGTGTTGATATTTACTTACTGTCATTCGAATCTGAATAATATATACTCGCGGTCGAACATTTCGGGTCACCTTACATTAAATAACCGCAATAGTTTTTTTATATATTTAACAATAGTTTTATGTAAAATTTAACATAATGGATATAGCTAGAAAGAAATGCGTCCATAAGGAATTACGTAGGCACACTCCAAAAATATGACCAATTTATGCATTTTGTACAAAATAGTCGATTTTCATATGAAATTTTAATATAAATTACACATGTATTTAAATATGAACCTATTTCAGACTGGACCAATTTCCATTTGGGTCTGATACAATTTGAACAAACAAATTGACATAATAAAGTGATGATACATACTTTACTACGTTAAATAATACATCATATTATATGAAATAATATCATAAAAAGAGGAGGAATTTAATGTTCTATGATGGGCAAACCACAGCCGTCTTCACATCCAAATCCAAATCTTTCTATTCTCCTTCTCGTTCCTCTAATTCTCATAGAGACCGCTCTTATGATTGATACCTGTATTTTTAAAGTAGATTTAGACACACGTATGTTTCACAGAATTTTCATTTCATTCAGAATCATAACACTTTCCAGGAATGTTATAAAACGAACCGATGGATTCTACAGAATGACCTTTAAGCTGAACCTAAAACGTCAACGGTTTCTGAATAGCAGACATTCGATGAAACGAAAATTCGGCGAAACGATGCATTCGGTGAAGCGTTTGTCGGTGAAATAAGGGGACACTGTCGAAACAGACGTCTACTGAGTGTTCAACTCATTATGACGTAACAGCAGATTACTCGGATAGCCAAAAAATTATGTAAATGTTTTAGCAACCATGATCTGGCTTATTATGCCTATTCTATTATGAGACATTATATATTATAAATAGTCTCATTAATACTAATGTTGCTAGTCGAAAGAAAAAAGTAATTAGACTGTTATGGTGGCATAGCATATGCAACCTTTTACTTTGGGATAGGAATATCAATGTATCTCGTTCTTCTAAGAAAATGCGTGTAATTTCCAATCGTTGTTAAGTATATAACGTATTGACTGCATATCTAAAAATATATCCTCAGTTCCTATGAGAATTATTTAGTAACTTTTGAATGATTTCTTTTTTCTTCTTCAAAAAACATGTAGAATTAAAAAAAAATGAAATAAATGAAATTAATTTAATCTGACCTAACATGAGGAAAATTGTATAAAGGGTATAGGTATAAAGGTCAAAGGATATCATATAAATGAGATTCATGTAACCCAGTGACCTATTTGAACGTTAATTCCAGTTCAGATTTCACAAATATTCGTACAGCTAAGAGAAAAGATAAGAGAATTAGGTCTCACAAACACTATCAGTGCCAGGCAACCCTGACCTCGTTGGTGACTAAAATAAGACGACCTAAAAGCCCCTATTCATTTGACATTTTCAAACCTAACAAGGTGAATGAAATGGAACATATTTAAGTACCAAACCTTTGCTTACTTGAAAGTACAAAATTAAGTTTTTAATGGGGGTTCAACCGCCAAATATTATTCGCGGGGGTTCAACCGCCAGATATTTGACGGTTTGAACGGCTATTCCATTGCGTTTCTTGTGACTATGTAGTGGGAAATAGTTATTTACGATACAAGTGCCGAAAATAGGAAATTCACAACGAGTGGTGATAAACTTATCTACACGAGTTATTAAATCGACACGATCGGAAAAGACTTATATATATTATTATAAAACTTTCCGTGCATATGTCAAAACTTTAAAGAGCCATATGTACAGTAAAACGTTGTACGATACACGTGCAAATAGGTATTTCGCAACTCGTGTCGATTTAATAACTCGTGTAGATAAATTTATCACCACTCGTTGTGAATTTCCTATTTTCGGCACTTGTATCGTAAATAACTATTTCCGCACTAGTGCGGCAAAGTAGCACCATATGTACTGTAAAAGTTTTTTTTCTATCTCCACACAACGCTCGCGCAGATGTCAACAACCAGACTCAGGCTCTTTAAATAGTTGTAACATTATTTAATACAAATTTAAAATATACAGCAGTCTACAGAAATACCATGTGTTTGATTTCACCACTTTAGTGAAATCAAACACGTTTCTTTGCCCAAACGCAGCGTACTGGGAAAGGCCAAGTCTATCTTATATTGACAGAAGTCATCAGTAGTGCCATTTTAACAGGTTATCGGCCGAGATGTAAGAGTATAAGAATGACTACTGGAATTCCTAAAATCGCCTTTGGACCCGGATGGAGACGTCATATGTTTCAACATTTCGTGTTGATGAGAAATACATATGATGGTATTATGATCATGAATTGATACAATACAAGGGCAACGCTTGGTGAATCGAATAAATGAAGGTCGGTTTAGTGAGTAATTCTAATCATCATCAATCATCATCCTTAGCCTTTAGTCTCCCGCTGCTGAGTACTAATCTTTTTCTTTTTATACAACGATGGTGGCAAACAAGCTTACTGCCCGCCTGATGGTAAGCGGACACCGCAGCCTATAAACGCATGCAACTCCAAAGGAGTAACATGGGCGTTGCCGACCCTTGATATGTTTGAGGATTCGCCGTGTTGACAGCTGAAGGAACAAATTCCCTCGTCCTCAACACAACGCATCCTCGGGAGATCTGGCGACTTTGCTTACCTCCAGGAACACAACACTACTACAGAGCAAGTAGTTAGTGTTGTTATGGCTGTGGTCTTCTTCAAGGCGGAGGTACTTCCCCAGTTGGGCTGCTCCATATTCGCTATTTCGCTGTGCCCTAGCTCACCGAAGCGATCAATGCTATATTATGAACGAAATGGTGTGGTGTGAGGTTAGAATTTCGCTACCCGCTAACCTACTATATTTTTTATAAAATTATAAAAAAAAGAATCGGCATTGTTGTCAATTGCGCATTCGAGATTTTTCTTCAGGGTTTACTATTATCAAATGAAGACTTCCAATACCAGGCTTCATCATCAGATCAACATGGTTCCATCATCATATTGTTATATTGTCATCTATATTACATTACAACAACATTATTATTAGAACATTTAATCGATACGATTAATGCAAAAAAATATGCAAGATTTGATTATAGTGTTACATGAAGATAAATAAACTTGTAAAAAACCTTTTTTTAAGTTATCACATTTAATGCCTCACTGAACACGCGACATAATACCAAACCAATTTATATCCAGTACGGTTAGGCAAATGTACTCCTAGAACTGCATTGTAATTTGTAATTATGCATATTATATATTACCGATATGATATTTATCTGACATAGTTTTAAATACACAACGATAACTTAAGGTTATCATACTTATCATTAAACTTGCATCGGCAATAAAGGGCACTGACCTTTTATTTGTTATGTTTATGCTCTTGATAAAGAATCAAGATATGTATAGTGCATTCATCCTTACTTGTCTTATTTGGTAAACAACATTCTAACCTCAAAATGCATCTTTTTAGGATATAACAGCTATTTTATCGTAAAAAAGCGTTGCTAGACAAAAAAAAAATCAATCAATTTCGGCTAAACAGATTTTCATGAAACATGGCTAAGAACACTTGGGATAAAATTATCTATGACACAATAAAAACCGCATTGAAATCGTTCCATCTATTTGGGAGCTACGATACCACAGACAGACAGAGACACGTTAAACTTATACGAGTAACACCCCTCTCTTTGCGTTCCATGTACATTCATAATAAATTATACAAAACGGGTAATTTACACTAGAAAATTATGGTTTCTTTTTACTTGATTGGTGCTGCTGGGTAATAATAATAAATAATTATTGATATTACCTATACAATATAGAAATTTAGAATATATCTATCTAGTTTAGAATGTACCTACCTGGTACTTATGAAATGTTACTTTACTACTAATGTTAGGTTTATGAATTGTTACGTTACGGTTAGCTAGGAATTAAAGGTTGCAACAAAGGTGGCAACTGTTGGTCGGACTTCGATTCGTGGTTGACATTTGGATGTTTCAAAAGTTATTTAGTATGATGTTTCTATGTGTGGACCGTAAGGAGGATTATTTATATGTGCATTTATGGATTTCAAGGCTTTTTTTCAATCTTACACAAATTGATTCCCAAACTAAGCATAACCAACTTTATGTCCAGACAAGCTTTAGAGCCGAGTGGTCCCTCGCGAGCTTCATGTTTAAATCTAATTTCCGCATTCGCCAAACCTATTTTAACTAAAAGGCCAATAAAATCTTTTTTAATATTTATGCCTTTATGTGTGCCCTGAACAACAAATGTCAAAGTGACTGCACTTTGACATTTGTTGTTCCCAGAAAGTGACTATACACATTTATGTCTTATGTTCTATGAATAATAGTCAGAATCTCACCTAAATGCGCCGGTTTTGATTTCACTTTCCCTCTGAACGTAGCCGCACTCGCCACTCCAATCACCAAGCACAAAAATAATAATTTGGACATCGTCAAACACTACGTCCAACTTTCAATTGTTTATATTCCGATGTGTCTCGTATGCTAGCCGTATCAAGGCAAAGTTGTCTCAACGCACTTCGCGAGTCGACTGGCAAGCGAGTAACCGGTACGACGTAATATAGTCGTGATTGTAATAGGATTGTTACACGCGTGCGATTCACTGGGTGCTTCATTAGATAGTGTTAGGGTCAGGTAAACCGGTAAGGTATAGCATAATTTGTGTTTGCTTATATACCTAGTCGTTGCTTGTTTAAAAATGTCCTTACCGGGATTTAAACCCAAGGACCTCTTGCTTCGTGGACCTCTTGCTTCGTGGACAGGGTCACTTCCAAAAAGGCTAAATCGTTCAAGATATGAAGGTATTCATTTTTCGCCTTATTACAATACACAAAAGTGTAAAGGTATCGTAGACGTTGACTGTACAACTTATTTTATAAGTAGGTAAATGAAATTATAATAAGGGGGCACTCACATTTTTAAGGTCGAATACCGTTCGACATGTTCCGAACCGAATCGAGATTCTTAAACAAAATTATTCTTAAATAGGTGCCTAACTTGTTAAATTATAATTCGAATATGTATAAAACTCGCGGCAGTTTCATATTGAAAGTTGTAGTAAATAACATTATAAATTGGAAACAAGAAAATCCCCTTTTTCCATCACTGCATACCTATACGGGGTCGCCCAGACGGCAGCAGCTTGTAACGCGTTGACGCTACGTTTACGCAGGAAAACTGTTACTTATGATATCGTGACGTATAATGGCTCTGATGGCCCATCCTAATGGCCCACTAGGATGGGCCAGCGTGTAGAGAGGGTAGTGGTGTCAGGTGGCTTATGGCGCGGCGATGTCTTTCTGCGTCTAACGCATAGTTGCGTCCTGTACGATGGGTCGTGATGGCACACTGTATAGAGCAGGCTTAAGACTCGTTCAGTATAGGTGGATTAGCCGGCGTCTGGTCGGTTATTAAAAACCACTACGTTGGATGACATAGGTAGCTGAACTCAATGAACATCATGCTTTAAATAATAGATTAGATACAAATAAACAGTGACAGATCGACTAGGTTTTCAATTTGTTTTCTTTACATAATAAAAAAAATCTTAGCCGTCGCATTTATATTTTAACTTGCCAAGTAACATCATTAAAAAGTACTGAAAATAATAAATGTTATCAGGAAACTGCTAAAAAAACTGGTGTGCGTTTCTCTGACTATTATAATTTTAGGTATTTCTATGTAACGTGATACTTATTCAAAATGTACCTTAAAAACTGCTGGAAATACATACATACATACATACATACATATACTCACGCCCGTATCCCATTGGGGTAGGCAGAGACTAAGGAACGCCAAATACTACGGTCCTTACATACTTCTTTCGCTTCGATCACATCCATACATCTCCTCATACAGGCTCGTCGGTTGCGGGTACTCCTGACCTGGCCTTTTAACAGTATTGCTGAAATTTGGTCATGATACCCTCGCCTAGGCCGCCCCCTACCGACCCTTCCATCCATCTCCTGGACGTAAATCCTCTTAGTCAATCTACTTTCACACATCCTCTCAACATGCCCAAACCACCGAAGCGTACCTTTCTCAATCCTAGTCACTACATCGTCTTCTATTCCACATTTTTCTCTTATTACACAATTTTTTATTCGATCATTCAAACGAGCTCCACACATACTTCTTAACGCTCTCATTTCAACTGCATTCAGTCTACTCTCATGCTTTTTCTGAAATACCCAAGTCTCACTACCATACATCAGTGTAGGAACAAGCACTCCTCTGTGAACCGCGAGTCGAGCCTTCTTTGTTATATTTTGGCTGCTCACAAACGCGTGCAATGCTCCATTCACCTGATTTCCCGCTTTTACTCTTCTTTCAATGTCACCATCACACTTTCCGTCTCTCGTAAATAAAGAACCCAAGTACACAAATTCATTTACTTGCTCCACTCTCTCACTGTCAATCAGAATATTGCACACAGTCACACGTTCTTCTTTCTCAAATACCATCACTTTTGTCTTACTCACATTGACTTTCATACCCTTCCGCTTCAGCGAGTCATCCATACAAGTTACCATCTCTTGCAGCTCCTTCTCTGATGACGCAATGAGCACCTGGTCATCAGCGTATAGGAGGCATTTGACGAGTAACTCACCGATTTTTAAACCACATTCACTCTCTTTTAAAGGCATCAAACAACTGTCCATAAATAAGTTAAACAACCACTGCTGGAAATCCTATAACTATTTATGATTTGAGGTATTTTAATGGAACTTGGTACTTATTAACACAAGCCTTATTGAGCTTACTATGGGGCTAGCTCGATTTGTGTAAGATTGTCCCTTAATATTTATTTATTTATTTTATTCAGATCTCACTTCTTTTATAGGCGAAGCATTCCCGTAGTATCGAACTCGGCAGCCTTTCACATTTATGTTTTTGATGGGATAAATAATTACTTAAAATACATAGAACACATTCATGACTCGGGATCAAATATTCGTGCTCATCACACAAATAAATTCCCTTACCGAGATTCGAACCTGCGACCTTTGGCTACGTAGGCAATATCACTCACTACAAACAATGATACTGAGGTCGTATACATAGTGTTACATAATTGGTGATACAAAATAGCAAAATGTGAATCTAGCCATGATTCTGAACAACTTTTACTATGGGACCAACTTTGTGTTATGCCAAAAATATCCAACTATTTCATTAACTTTGCTCAGTTTAGTTTAGACTGACGTAAATGTATGAAATAGGTGATTCGTGTATGCTTTATTGTTACTAACATAAAACGCATGTGCAGATTTGCGAAAGAGTATGCGTAGGTATTAGAGAACTCGATTATACCCGTAGAAAAAAAGGGCTAGTGGTATTTTAATAGCTGACACCAAAGGAAGCATTACTAAGTGTTGACTAATTGATTGTTATTGTTTATTTGGTAGTAGCCGGATGTTGTTACTGTTAAGTAACGCCAGTCTGCAGCCAGCCTTACGAAGGACGCCAATTCGGTATGCGATGGTCGCGAGTGAGTCAGCTCGGATGTAAACAAAGCCAAAAGATCCGCGGGGAAACACGTAAAAATCTAAGATCGAAGTTCGAGCTTCTTGATCCCTCTCGTACTAGGTAATGAGCGATAAAGACGGAACTACGATCATCCATTTTCGTGGTATCTTCTGACGTGAATGGCATTTTTTACATTTGAGTAATGACAAAAAATCTGCGTTGGAGATTCAATCGTAAGTGGATGGGTGGAAGGTTGGGTATATAAATGGGGTTATTTTTTAAATCGTTTAACACACACACACACATTTTGTGTTTATGCGCTAGATAGTAATCAACAGCAGTTGTTGGGGCTGAGCTACATGCTACCAACGGGGTCAAAGGTGACCAATAGTGAACGGCCATCAGATATGGTGGTTAGCTGCGAATATAACGAATAAGCAGTCCCCGATCACGCGGCGACAGGGTTAACAGGGCGTAGTGGGTTGGACGGTGGGACGGGCTGCTTAATAAAAGCTATATATGCTTACTGACGACCTTGTGACGTGGCGAGTAAACGCCGCCATCAAATAAGTATTCCCCTGGTACAGACGAGCAGCAGCTGCATCAGTATTGGCAGAAGGCCGAGGAAGTGGGTTCCGGTAGGACTTTTGACCAAATTGAAGTGGGCATATATAATCATTACACTGCGATGTGGAAGGCAAGTGGGGAAATAACCACATGAATATTCCATATTATAGAGTTATAAGTGGCGATTACTCCACCGACAAGAGCCCGCCTCTTAAGTTTATTATGAGAGTAATCAACAAGTACCTATACTGTTACAGACCTAGTACGACCTACGAACTGGATTGTATCAGAAAAATTGTATACTTACAGATTTTTTTATGACGACCAAATGACCGATTTTCGCTGGTTCTCAAGTGGCGACCTCACTCGAGCCCCTTGTAGAGAGCTCAGTCTTGGTCGCTGACCGAAATTCAGGAGTCCAAACTTAAGGTTGGCCAGCGTGCAATGGAGCGCAGTGTCTTATGAATCAAGAGAATTGATCGAGTCAGAAATACCACACAGCGCTCTAGAACAAGAATAGCAGATATAGGCAAAAATACCACCTTGCTCAAGTGGAACTGGGCCGGCCATGTTTGCCGTATGCACCCACAGAGGTCATACTGCTATTTAGTGGTTACCACAGGACGGACACAGGCGGCGACGCAGGCGCAGGCGGGGATGGAGGGTTGACTTAGACGTGGTTTCAACTGATTGGCCAAGGATTACGAGGGGCAGAGACGAGTGGAAATCTAAGGGAGAGGCTTTTTCCCAACAGGCAAACAAAAAAAACTGTGTCGAGATTTTGTGTGTGCGCGTGATAGAAGAAGACAATAAGTAAAATTTTATAGTTATTCAAATAAATTATCCTTCGTTACCACTATGTTATTTCTTGGTATTATTACCAGCAACCTCTCAGTATAGGTGTTAAACGGAATAGTTATAGTCTCACTTCAACAGAAATATCATGACATTTAAACATATTTTGAAGATAGATGATTAAGTTGTTGTTGTGAACTTAATTTAAAAGGAAGTATCTCGATTTTAAGAATCCGTAGCCATTTAAATATTCCACGGAATATGTTTAACCGAAAAAGATGGAATATCAGTTGTTATAAATGCTGTAATAAAGAGGAAATGCGGGCTGGTGCACTGCCCATACAAAAAATAGTACATCAAGCCGCCTTAGTACCGTATTGTCTCCGTTAAATTCGAACCTATGTAAATACATTTTCTGATATAATATGTAGATGAACGAAGAACTTCGTTTCCTTCGCTCGCTCGTTCAATTAACGACAGTATAACGACTAGTAAGGAAAGGCTTACATTAGTATGCTCTCAGTAAACCACAAAATGCCACATACCGATCCCGCCTCACCAAAGACGGAAGTTCCCTATTCGTATTTCTCACCAACGTCGTTAGTCCAATCAAGTAATTAAAATTAAAACAGATTGCTTATTCATATTCATCAGCAAATCAGTGTGAAGTCGAACATTAGATTGTTTAACTCAACAAAATGGTTTACTCTTCTGTCAACCGGCAGGAGACATGAATATTCGCACGATTCGTAAATGTACTATTAGGTGCAGATGATAGGCAAATGTCGTGTCTTACCGGAACTTGAAGAAATGTTATTACCCAAGGACCGAGAGAACTGGTGCCTACTCCACCGACAAGAGCCAAGCTGTTAAATGTTGATGATTGCAGATGTATCGCAAAACTAGCGAAATTGTGCATATACTGTCTAATATTGACTTAATTAGATTTAAGTGAGCAATAACTTCCTGCGCTTCGGCATCCATTAGCGAGTAACAGCGATTTCCGCTCTTAAGCGGAAATCGCTCGTAGTGGCATGAGTCATATGCCCCTTTAGTTGTTGTCTATGACAATTAGTCGTCATACCGAGTTAAGGCTGACGAACTGTCTGTCTGTTACTGAAGTTCTGTAACTGAACACGTAACAAACAAGTAAGTATTTTACTCACATGACGATATCGTCGTCGCTTCCGATCCGTAAAACCAGTAGGTACGCTTGCTACCGAATCCGTGGGATTAGGCAGCCGGGCGCCATATTTGTTCAGGATGCAACAGAACCGCTAATATTATAATGAATAATAATTAATAATCTTATGCCGCGTATATGCTCAAGCGAAATCGCGCAACTTCACGCGTACTCAAATCAGAATGTATGGAAATTAGAGATGGGCCTTGCAGACTAATCGACGCCCACACTAAGGTGACCGACTCGTCGCTGACTGACGGCTTTACTGACTACTCGGCGACGACTCAGCACATCTCCTATTATTTTATAAGATGAAAATTAAAAAGTATCTATTTTAACATGATGATTATTTGTTACAGTCTAATGAAAGAAATATAAAACTGTTGTTTTTTCGTTTTCCAGTAGATTTAGATTTAGATTTAGATTTATTTATTTCGAGATAAAAATTACAATATAGATTCGCATACAATGTCAAAATTATAAGAATCTTTATCACGATCGTCAATAATAATAATAAGAAACAAAAATTAAATAATATTCAAAATGTCAAATACAGAAAGTGGAAATAGTATCTCCGATTACGGATTGTCATAACAACTAGTGGATAATGAATTCTACATAAAAATAAACAATGTCAATTTACGTATTAAAAATCACAGTAAAAATACAATATAAATGTTACGCAAGAAATAGTGTCAGATAAGATATCAATAAATCAAATAGTCACTTAAAACATTATTTCCATGAACTCGCGAACAGAGTACAGAGGGTTATCCAACAAAAGATTTCTCAGTTTACGCCCAAATGTTTCGTCACAAGGTTCATTTCTTATATCTGCGGGTAGGTGCTCGAAATAAGTAGGTCCAATAGGAGAGAAGCTCGAAAAAATGTTGTGAGTAGTGCGTCATTATGCGTTGCGATAAGAATAACTCCCGACAGGGGTGCCGATGCTTGACTCCTACAAGTACGCGAACTGCACGTTTTTGCATGACAAGAACTCTTTGCGCATCCGTGGAGTTTCCCCATAGGAGGGTACCGTAGGACATCAAGGAATGAAAATATGCGAAGTAAACTTGTTTCAGTGAATCACCCGAGATTAGCGGCTTTAATTTTCTTAACGCAAAGACAGCACTACTCAACCTGTCACACAGACTGTCAACATGGCGCTTCCAATTCAAATTGGAGTCAATTATAAATCCCAGGAAATTGCTTTCTTCACACACCGGCATCGAACAGCTTGCCATTGACAATGGCGTTGGTACTTTACGGCCAGAAAAAAGCATTATATTTGATTTGGCTACATTCAGTTGCAGTCCGTTATCCAAGAACCATGTTTGGAGTTGCGTGCAAGCCTCTTTTATTTTAATGGTTAGTTGTTCATAGGTGCTTGCACCAACTAACACGGTAGTATCGTCCGCAAACAGCACTGATAACCCGGCTACGATATTCGATGGCAGGTCATTAATAAATAATAAAAATAGGGTATTTCCTAAAGCTGACCCTTGAGGAATACCTAAATTGATATACTATAGTAAGTAAGTCATAAAGTGCTAAATAGTCGGTATTCTTTGCCGACAAGTCGCCGACTATACGCGGACTGTAAAATGTGGTCCGATAGTCGGCTTTCTCGAATGGTCGGTGACTAGTCTGTACTATACAATATGTACATCTTAGTGTTACGAGGAGCAAATCTGGCAAGTTGTTCAAGCGGTTGGATAATCATAATTAATAATTCTTGTTCTAATTTTATGGCTTGCACGTGTATGATGTTTAAAAATTTATTAATTAGAGTTTAAATATTTATAAGTGCTGGGCAATTCCACTACCTATAACTATAACAGTATGTTGGGTTGTCAAATAATGCAAATCTCGACACCCAAATACTAATTGAAGAAGAACAGCTTTATACTTAATTTCAGTAACATAAAATCCATCTGTAAAGGCTGCTTACATTCATATAAGGGGTTCATTACTCTTAAGTCATTAACACACAGTATAATAACTCCATGCAAAAACTTTGGAATTACCCAAATTAACGAAGCGAAAATAACACGTCCAAACGAAAAAACTAATTATTCTGGTTTAACAACTTGTTATACTGCAGGATACGATATATTAAACGACATCCTGGTCATTAGTCATTAATTTGTTCTTTCCAGACTCGAAAACTAGATAGATATAAACTCTATGAATCCATACCTACTAAGATTATAAATGGGAAAGTGTGTGTGTTTGTTTGTCCGGTTTTCACGGCAAAACGGAGCGACGAATTGACATGATTTTTGAAGTGGAGATATGTAGTTGAAAGGATGGAGAGTGTCATAGGATAGTTTTTATCCCCGAAATCATCCCCTGGTTAAGCTATATAGCAATTTCAACCTCGTGAATTGGAGGAGATGGTAGCTATTTGTATGAGTTTTATTGTTAATTGCTTAATTTTTATCTGGTCGGAGGATTTGCGGTGGGCTTATACAATAGGAAACAGTGCCATTGTTCACAAGATAAGCTTTCAAGTGCTAAACGGTCAGCTTATATAATTTTAACTACTATACCAAAATTCAGTACCTACTTGCAGGTAGGTATCCAAAATCGCGTTACTCGAATCGTGGTATTTTATTGTCTTTTTTCAGACACATGCGGATACTTCTAAGCATATTTGATGTAAAATATTGATTCTGTTCTTCGACTATAAATATTGGTAGGGTACCTACTTTGGTCCCAACATTCCGATGGTAAAGGTACGGGTGTGTCTAACGTCATTAACTGTTACCAAATTCCACCAAAGTCGAATGTCTGATAAGCCAATCTGAATATTGTTGGTAAACAACTTTATGGAATTAGTATTTAAATTACTGCATCAATAATTATGTTTTGGCAAAACAAGTTTCGTTCGTAAGTCCAAGGCACGCTTTCTATGTGACGTACAGACCACCGGACCAAAATTGAAATCGGTAATAAATAAGTTATTTATGGTATAATGGTACAGTTTTTGCGTTTCATTGCATTTTTATATATTCGGCTTTAAATATCGTTTATGGTTTACTCATGCTTATAGCCGGAAATGGCTCTATAAAATACTTACTTAAGTATTCAAATAGCCGGATGAAGTATTTATTTTGTAATGAGTTTGCTTGAAATGAAAGCACGTTTTGGTTACACATTTTTAATAAAAATTTAAACAAGAACAAAAGTAAGATTATGCAAACAAATAAATTAAAAACTTAGTATACAGCTATCGGGAATGCTTGCGATTATTGATGATCTTTTTTTTTTGTCAAATTGTGCGCATTTGAGATTTTACTCGCTTTCTTCATTGGTCATTGAAGAGTTCAACTATTCACCTTCTAAATCGGGCATCAGATCAACATGGAGGTATTAATTTGTTGTATTTTCTTTTATTTATTAATGAATAACTTTCCACGTTCCAGGTTCATGATTATGTTTAAGGGGAGGCGACTCGAGCTCTGGACATGTCGAGAGAACTTATATGAAAAACGTTTTTATTTTTATTTATAGCAACAGAAATTATATTTATTTAATCCTGTGGCATACATTATATTGGCCTCTCAGGGGACACGTGCAGGGTTGTGCTAGGTAGCTCCTGCGGACGCGAGTAACAGTTGTTCCCCCTTTGTCAAGTGAGTGGGCAACTCGACTGTTAGAAGTTCTTAAGCCGCCCGACGGCCTCTAACTCGGCTTAACGATTACTGCCATAGACAGCAACCGGGATCAACTGCTTAGCGTGCCTTTCAAAGCACGGAAGCGCTCATTTATATTAACCACTCAAACATCAGGCGGTCACCCGTCCAAAGACTGACCGCTGCCATCTTTGCTTAACCTGCGTTATCATTTCCGACTCGAGGCGCCGCTGGACTATGAGCTCTTCATTATTATTAATAAAAAAATAGATTAAGACCTAGATATGGCAGATCCCATTGGGTATACAAAGTTACTTCTTATTCCAGTGTAGATACCGTTTTATAATGAGAACCTAACTACGTTTGTATGGAGAGTCGAGGATGTGAATGAGAACTACTGCGACTACTACTTAGTTACCTACTACTTAATTTAATATTAGACGAATAAAAAATTTTGGTTCAATTTATTTACTCACAATAATAAAACTTACTTACCTACAATTATATTAAAAAATCCGTGTCAATTTAACAAGATGTAATAGTACATTACGTAATTAGGGCGGTGAATTCGTGAATGCCCCAGATCGCAGGTGTTTGTGGTTGTGGCCCGAACCGAAGGTGAGGTCTACAAAATTTTACGTCTTCACCTGGCCACAATGCGAGTTTTCCCGTACGCGCAGCGTGCAGTAAAACTTTCATTATGGCCAGGTGTTGCGTAAAGAATATTTTTCTAATGCTATCTGTTTAGATATATAGATACTAAAATACATTAAATACAACAAATCGCACCAAACAAACTTTTACAACATATGTATTATAATTTCTATGTCTAAACAGGTCCATCTGACTGGACGCATTGATTTCATATCAAATATTCATTTTTCTGTGTGCCATAAACGTGATTTTGATATCAAACCATAGACCAAGTCCAGTAAACCCAAAAAATCCTTGATCTTAACAAATTTGCTACCTATGCATATTGACTTTCAATTTCACATGGAATAATACATGAGAAAAGAAACTCCTGAATTGTGTTAATAGCAATGCGCAAATGTTGAAGCTTTGCCTCTGTCTTCCTGATGTAAATCCTTTTTAACCCCCGATGCAAAAAGAGGGGGTGTTATAATTTTAACGTGTCTGTCTGTGTCTCTGTGTGTCAATGTATCTGTGTATCTGTCTGTGGTAGCGTAACTCCCAAACGGATGGAACGATTTGAATGCGGTTTTTTCTGTTTCATAGATAATTTTATCCCGAGTGTTCTTAGCTATGTTTCACGAAAATCTGTTTAGCCGTTTTTGAGATATTGGACTTCCATATGAAAATGTAGGGGGTTTTTGAATTTTTCTAAGTGTTATAAGCTTTTATTGTTTAAAATAAGTCTAAACGCGTGCAGTCAGGCTCGGGCTGGTCATGTCTGCCGGATGCCGAGTGAGTTGTGCCAAGATCGACCCGACCGTTCAAAACGGAGACGCGGCCGACTTCGCTGGCCATGGCGAGACGAGGTAAACTCCAGTGTTGGGCAAAAAGTAATTGAATTACAAATTACTAATTGCAATTACAAAATGTAATTGCAATTACAAATTACAATTACATGGAAAAAGTAATTGAGCCTCAATTACAAATTGCAATTACAAAATGTAATTTGTAATTTCAATTACCAATTACATTTTGTAATTAAAATTGGTAATTAATTAGGTACTTCTTCAATTACAAATTACTTTTTTCTTACACAATGTTCGAGTATATTTTGGACTTGGAAATTTTTCATAAAATTATTTCCTCACATTTTAGTGTTTTTTTAATTCGGTCGTACAAAATGCTTAAAAATAATCACAAAATGTCATATAAAGTTTTCCCCAAAATCACTTCTTTCAACGATATACTTCAACTCGATGTGTTAGACGGCGCGGTGCTTTCTAGGACTTAGAGAAATTTATAACAATAATTTTATTTTAACGTTTTGCTGTTTTTTTTTCAATTGCGTCGTAAAGTATGCCTAAAAAGAATCATATTATGTCATATAAACTTTTTCCCAAAATAGCTCTTTTCAACGATGTACCTACTTAACTTCGATGGATCAAAGGACAGAGAAATTTCCATCATAAATGTTTTTGTTAGTTTTCGGTTTTTATTTTTATTCTATTGAAAGCAATGCTTAAAACAATCACAAAATATCATATAAAGTTTTCCCCAAAATCGCTTATTTCAACGATATACTCGATGTGTTAGACGGCGGTGCTATCTAGGACAGTGAAATTACCATAAAAAAATATTTTCTTAGTTTTTGGTTTTTGTTTTTTTCTATCGAAAACAATGCTTAAAAACAAGCACAAAACGTTACATAATTTTTTTCCCAAAATCGCTCTTTTCATCGTTATGCTCAACCACAATGGTCGAACGAATCTATTTAAGGACTTAGATAATTTTGGACGAAACAATATTTTTTTTAGTTCACTATAAAAAACGCGCAAAAATAAGCACAAACTGTCAAGTAAACTTTTTTCTAACATGTGCCGTTAGAGAGATATCGAAGTTCCAGTTAAAAGTAATTGAGCAAAAAGTAATTGAAATTACAAATAACATGTAATTGCAATTACCATGCGACGGTCCAACCTCGCAACACGGGCCGCAGCGCGCGTCGCATGACACGCGCCAGCCACAAGTCACCGTCCGGCTACAACGCCGCCGCCGCGGCGGCGCCAGCGAAATCCAAGTCGGAGGTCCGGCTACCACGCGCTACACGAACACATGGAGCCGGCCGCATCGCGTCACACGCACACACCGGCGCCGGTCGACCGTATAAAAAGGAGCGCGCGCAGCGACGCGGCCAGTCGGTCTTTGCCGCTGTCCCGAGACGGTCGCAGGGGTCGACTGCACCTAGAGCGCGGCCTGGGCTTACCGAGTGCGTGCCTAGGTATTTAGGTAGGGAGTTCTCAGCAGGCGCGGCCTGGGCTTACCGAGTGCGTGCGGCTGAGACTCGACCGTAGGGCTCCTGACGGGCGCGGCCTGGGCTTACCGAGTGCGTGCCTGCCAGGACTTAGAATAGGGAGCTCAGCAAGCGCGGCCTGGGCATACCGAGTGCGTGCTGTTGAGACTCCACCGGGGAATCCCTGAAGGGCGCGGCCTAGGGTACCTAGAGCGTACCCATCAGAGGATCAGATTAGGGAGCTTAGCAGGCGCGGCCTGGGCATACCGAGTGCGTGCGGCTAAGTCTCCACCGTAGCATCCTTACCGAGCAATCCGCGACCGCGTTCCCGAAACGTCCTACGGGACCCGTATCTTGCTGATGCATGAGGCACCTGTCTAGCCATTACTTAAGATAAGTGTTTATTTCAATAAAGGGCATAAAAGACCCATATTTGTTACCGAGTCAATCAGTGTTTTCTATTTACCCTAGTGGACATCCCTTCTACCCCTGAGTTAGCCTGGAAACCTTCACTACGCCCTTCGGGACTCAAATCTGGTGTCTTTGACTTCCGTCAAAGACACCAGATTTGAGTCCCCACTGGAAGAACCGGCTCGACAGATGGAGAGCGACGAAGACAGTCACAGGGCGAGAAACCTGGGTAAACTCATAAAGGAATGGAATTTGTCATTCAGGACAGTAGACAACGCAGTCGAGTTCATAGAGAGGCTCGAAGAACTGCTGTCGGCAAGCGCCATCGAGAAGGATGACGTACTACTGGCCCTACCCCGAATCCTACAAGGTAAAGCACTACTATGGTACCGGAACAACGCCAAGTCATGGCAGACTTGGGACGAATTTCTCGAATTATTTAAGCTATACTACTTCCCGAGCAATTACGAAGAGGATCTGATCGAAAGGATCGTAGCGAGGAAGCAAAGGTACGGAGAAACCTTTACAAATTACCTGACCGACCTGCAAACGTTAATGCGCAGATATAACAGACTCACAGAGAGTGAACAGATATACCGGATCCACGAGAATATGTTACGGCAATATAAGTTGTACATCAGGAAACAGGACTACGATAGTCTTTACGGACTCCTCAGACTCGCCACAGAATACGAACGCATATCCACAACACCAGAAAGAAATCGCTACGTAAGCAACAGACACACAGGTACAGACGTGGCGAGGACGAGCCAGAAAGAGCAATGGGTTCAGCACCAAGCACCAGCATACCCAGGACCGAGCAGAGACACGTACCAGACACAGGAGGAAACCCCACACAGCACCAGACCAGAGAAGGGAGCACAGACGAAGGTACATCCCAACTACGACACGAAAACCTGCTGCTGGTCGTGCGGAAAGCCTGGTCATGATGCAAGGGACTGCCGCTCACGACGCCAGATGTTCTGCAGCGGATGTGGAAGGATGGGTGTCCTAAGCACGAGCTGCTGCAGGCAAAACCGGCGAGGAAGAGATTCTGTGGGAGCAGCCAACGACCAGAACAGACAGGATAACAGGCTATATGTGGATGTACGCATAATGGGCCATAAACACCGATGTTTGGTAGATAGCGGCGCGACAAACACGTACATAAACCAGGAAATATACGAGGAGTGCTTAACTCAAGGCGCGTTAGTAAGTGACACAACAAGAGAAGTGATCCTGGCAGACGGAAGAACCACACAAGTGGGAAATAGCATCCTGGTAGACCTGGAAGTAAAACACGCTAATATAAAACATTGGGTAAGAGTACTACCATCAGCATCATGCACGATCATAGGCATGGATGTACTGAGGCGAGTAGGAATGAAAATTACCTGGGCAGGAGATGAAATGGAACCGGCAGAAAACAGCGAGCAACAACAAGCACAACCAGAACCGAGTAAAAGTCCTGAAACACAGGCCGAGGCACCCGACACAACCGAGACCAACGGGGAGGACACGACACCCGAGGTTAGCAATGACAATCAGGCGACACAGACGCAACAGGCCGAACCAGCGCACCTAGACGAAGACCTCGACAGAATGCTTAAGTACCAGTTTGAACTATGCGAAAAGAGCCCCATGGGGAACACCTGGGTGGAACACAAGATAAAACTAAAACATAACGAACCGGTAAAACAAAAATATTACCCCAGAAATCCGAAACAGCAACAAATAATAGACGAACACGTCAAACAATTGCTCGAACAAGGTATCATCGAGAGATCAGACAGCCCAGCAACAGCACCCTTAGTTAAACTACGTAAAGAGATGCGACACCTGTCAAAGGAACAAAGGCTTACAACAAAAGGAATATGGCTTAATGCACATAAAGAGCGCGGAGTGTACCTCGAGGGTGGAGCCGCCCTGCAGCAGACGCCGGAGAGCCGCCACCGGGACCCAGAACCACCGCCACAACCAGCCTTCCAGGCCTGGCGCACCGGACCGCCGGAGGTCCAGCTCGAGGGCGACGAGGTCCTCTGCGGCCACCGGGGGGAATACCTCGCATTCGTCAAAGAATAACAAGTCACAGTTTACGCTGGCTTAGGAATGCACGCTGTTGTGACGAACAAATAGGTAGATTGCATTCAATAAGGATAGCAGACAAAAGTAATACTTACTAGATATTAACCGAAGACTAACACTACACACTTGTAGTTATGAGTTTAATTATTATTTTGTTTCTTTAAGTTTCTCAATATGTAGGTAAATACCGGGGTAATGGGAAGCACGGGCCGAAGCCAAGTACATTTCATATATTATTCGTTTGTTATCGTACTTCTCAGTGTAACGAGAGGGAAACCATGAGTATACGTGAGGTAAATCACGTAAAGATAAGATAGCGGGTTGGCGGAATTAACATTTCCTTGCAGTTAAAGTGAGGTCAGGAGAAAGGCATTCACATTTAACTGACAAAATGAAACATTTGGTACATTGGCGCAAAAGCGCGTCACGCCGCCACCAAGGAATCCTGTAATTTCTTTTATTTCGGCGATTTTTCCCCCTAGGTAAAAATCTCCTGGACGGGGAAGGCAATGCGACGGTCCAACCTCGCAACACGGGCCGCAGCGCGCGTCGCATGACACGCGCCAGCCACAAGTCACCGTCCGGCTACAACGCCGCCGCCGCGGCGGCGCCAGCGAAATCCAAGTCGGAGGTCCGGCTACCACGCGCTACACGAACACATGGAGCCGGCCGCATCGCGTCACACGCACACACCGGCGCCGGTCGACCGTATAAAAAGGAGCGCGCGCAGCGACGCGGCCAATGCGCATCACGGTCCAGGGACCCGAGGACTACCGTGCTCTGACCCGTCTCTTCGACGAGCTGTCGATGGCCTACAACCGGAGGCTGACCGTCGAGGAGAAAGGCTACAGGGCCGTCCTCCGGGGAATCCACAAGGATATCCCGGAGGACGAGGTAGCCGCGGACCTCAAACGCAAGGGGATCGCCGTCAGGGAGGTTCATCGCCTCTACAATAAGCAAGTAGGGAAGTACGATATCGTACTAATAGTCACCGACCCGAACCAGCGCAAAGCCGTCCACTCCCTTAAGGAGGTCCTTAAAATGGCGGTGAGAGTGGAGACTCCCAAAAAGAGGACCCACCTCTCACAGTGCCACAACTGCCAGCGGTTTGGCCACGGCGCCCGTGGCTGCCACTCTCCCCCCCGTTGCGTCAAGTGCGCTGGGGATCACGCGACTCGCGATTGCGAGCGCCCAAAAGGCTGCAAGGACCCGAACGGCATACGGTGCTGCAACTGTTTGGGTCGCAAGCTCCCCCATGGGCACACTGCCAATTATGGGGGATGCCCTTGCCGCCCAAAGAGTCGCGACACCGGGGCAAAGTCAAAGTCCTCGCCTCCCTCTGGGCGCAAGCAAAGCGCGGGCCGGGGTGCTCCCCATAGCACTCCGCAAAACTTCCCCGCCCTTCCGGCCGTAGGGTTAGGAGCCCCTAGGAACCCGCCGCCTTCAGCGGCCGTAGGTCCCCGCCCGGTGCCTTCTGCACCCCAATCCCAGGCGGGCCCCTCTGTATGGGGACCCGCCGCCAGTCAAGCGGGCCGGCCCGCTATGGACCCACTCTATGCGTTTATGCAGTTAGTACAGGTACTCCCACCGGAGGTGGCGAGCGGCCTGTCTACCCACATATTCGCATCAGCTACTCGCTATCTCGCCGCACCAAGCGGCAGCCAGGTTAACGGTGCCTATTAGTATGGATAGTACATCCCAGAAGCTTAAACCTGCTTCGATTACCATTGGCATTTATAATGCCAATGGTCTAAGGGGTATGAAGGACCAGGTGATGAACTTCCTTCGCGATCACTCAGTAGATTTACTTCTGGTCCAAGAGACCTTTTATCGTCCCGGCATTAGAGCCTTTCGCGTCCCTGGATACGTTCAGATTAGAGATGATAGGCAAGATGGTAGGCCATTCGGGGGCACGCTCATTTTCTACAAACGTAACTTACATTGCATAAGTCTCAATCCACCGCCCCTGACTAATATGGAAGTGTCAGTCTGTCGCATCTCGATGGAGGGGCACCCCCCGATATCGATTGCGTCAACCTACCTTTCACCTCAACGAGACTTACTTCTGACTGACCTCAACTCTTTAGCCTCCCTAGGTCCTTCGGTCATCGTGGCCGGGGACCTAAATAGTAAGCATATCAGCTGGGGATGCGTAGCATCCAATCCCAACGGCAATCGGCTCCATCACCTTTTGATCGATAGCCTCCCTTTCGATCTCCTCGCTCCCTTAGAGCCGACTCACTTCCCTCATAACGTAGACCACCGACCTGACATACTCGACATAGCTCTACTAAAGAACGTAGCGTTAACTCTGCGTTCTATAGAAGTGCTACACGAACTAGACTCGGATCATAGGCCAGTCCTCTTGAGACTAGGCCCTCACCCCAATAGTACTCCTCGAACCAGGACACTCGTGGACTGGGACAAGGTACAATCAGGTCTCCTACAGACGGACTCCCCCCTGCTTAGAGATATCCCAGACAATATAACTACAACCGAACAGACAGACCAAGCGATCGATTCTTTCACCAACTACCTCAACGCTGTTCGAAGCGAAGCCTCAAGGGAGGTGTCGGCGGAGGACATCCAAAACCGACCTCTACCTACGGAACTGAGAGAGTTGGTGACAAGGAAAAATCGCGCCATACGTACCTATTCAAATCACCCTTCTGCCGAAAATCGGCAAATCCTGAGGGACTTGTCTAACGAGTCCAAACAGAGAATTGCCGAATTTCGGGAGAACTCGTTCAGGGATCTGATGGGGGAGATAACGCCTAGTCACCTGGCTTACTGGAAACTAGCGAGATCTCTCAAATCCGATGCCTGTTGGACCATCCCTCCCTTGGATCGACCGGATCACTCAACCCCCGCGTTCGAGGACAGTGAGAAAGCCGAATGCCTTGCGAGTAGTTTAGAGTCCCAATGTTCGCCCAACCTCCTCAACACCGACGAAGCCCACATTAGTAGGGTCGATTCCGAGGTGGACAGGAGATCGCGTCTCCCCGTAACTTCACCCATTTTACCGGTGTCGGTTAAGGAAGTCAGTGACCTTGTCAGGCGTCTCCGTATTAGGAAGGCTCCGGGTGCGGATGGTCTATCCAATCGCATCCTGAAACTTCTCCCCGAAACCCTCCTCCTCCTTTTGGTCGGCATCTTCAATGCCGCACTGACCAATGCTCACTTTCCAGCCGCGTGGAAATGTGCAACGGTCATAGGGATAGCGAAGCCCGGCAAACCCCGGACCTCGCCTGCCTCTTATAGGCCGATCAGCTTACTTAGCTCCCTTGGAAAGCTATATGAGCGGATCCTTCTCACGAGAATTCTCAGATTTACGGCTGAGAATAACCTCCTCATCGATGAGCAGTTCGGTTTTAGATCCGGACACTCATGCGTCCAACAGGTGCACCGCGTCACGGAGCACGTGTTGGATGGTTTCTCTCGATTCCAGGGGCCCAAGACCGGTGCGATCTTTCTCGACGTAGCGAAAGCCTTCGACAAGGTCTGGCATAACGGGCTTGTATACAAGTTATACCAGCTCGGAATGCCGGACAGACTCGTACTCACAATACGAGATTTTCTCAGTGACCGAAGCTTTCGATACCGACTGGAGGGAACGTATTCGGACCCACACCCCATCCGGGCCGGAGTCCCGCAAGGCTCCGTGCTCTCTCCCACTCTCTACTCGTTATTCACAAACGACATTCCCAGGCACCCTAAGGTGCAACTGGGGTTGTTTGCGGATGACACCGCGCTCTTTACGACTCATTGTAAGTACGCTACTATCCGGCGATACCTCCAAGAGGCAATCTCCGACCTAGGTCGTTGGTTTAATCTTTGGCGTATCGAAGTCAACCCGGAGAAAAGCACTGCAATAGTCTTTCATCCGTCGGACTGCATTAGTACAGAAAGGCGGGTGGCTCCGATCCAGATGTTTGACCGACCCATCCCCTGGGTCAACGAGGCCAAATATCTTGGAGTGACCCTCGACAGGAGACTGACTTTCCGTAGCCACATCCGTAGGGTACGCAACCGCGCGTTGTTCGTGCTAGGAAGGCTAGGGCCGATGATCAACAAGTTTAGTAAAATGTCACTTAGGAATAAGCTGACACTCTACAAGACTTGTGTTCGTCCAATCATGACATATGCAAGTGTAGCATTCGCTCACGTGCCTATGTCATCGCTCAAGCCGCTTCAGGTCATTCAGAATCGTTTTCTCCGAAGGGCGACTGGTGCCCCGTGGTACCAATCGAACCTCAGCCTGCACCACGACATGGAGATTAGCACCATGTATGGTTTCTTTAAGCAGGCTGCCAGACGTTATTTTGATAACGCTCCCCACCATAGGAATCCGTTAGTTAGGAAGGCTGCTGACTACGTCCCCATCCCTCCCCCCTCTGTCGTTACTCGGCGCTCACTGATTAGGGGCCGCACGGTCCGGCGTCCTAGGCACACACTCACGGACCCGGACGACGAAATCACAGCGTCCATCGAAAGATGGAACGCTGCGCTTTCGGCGTCCAACACATCGCGTACACTTCAGCGTTCCCGCCGGCGGGGACGTCCACCGCGAGACAACACAGACACATACAGTCCGCTTTCGTCCCGGTACCGCCGCATACCGGGTAGAGTCAGTCCGACGCAAGTCGGGCCTAGCTGAGTTTCTTGCTGGACTCTTCTCAGCTAGGCTAGGTTTTAGCGAACCAGCGATAAAACTCCCAGTAGTTCGATACCACTCACACCCCAGATTCGGTTGATACCGTTCAACCAATCTCACTGGAGCGCAAACTCTTAGAGTATTCCAGTGTACAAACTTCCCCGCGTGGTCGTGCCGGAGGCTTCCCCTGGATTTTCCCCAGGCCACCCTCCAACCACGCAGTTCGACCGCTATATTGGGTCCGTCCTATTATAGCAACAGTCAGGTTCAAAAAAAAAAAAAAAAAAAAAAAAAAAAAAAAAAAAAAAAAAAAAAAAAAAAAAAAAAAAAAAAAAAAAAAACGACGCGGCCAGTCGGTCTTTGCCGCTGTCCCGAGACGGTCGCAGGGGTCGACTGCACCTAGAGCGCGGCCTGGGCTTACCGAGTGCGTGCCTAGGTATTTAGGTAGGGAGTTCTCAGCAGGCGCGGCCTGGGCTTACCGAGTGCGTGCGGCTGAGACTCGACCGTAGGGCTCCTGACGGGCGCGGCCTGGGCTTACCGAGTGCGTGCCTGCCAGGACTTAGAATAGGGAGCTCAGCAAGCGCGGCCTGGGCATACCGAGTGCGTGCTGTTGAGACTCCACCGGGGAATCCCTGAAGGGCGCGGCCTAGGGCGTACCCATCAGAGGATCAGATTAGGGAGCTTAGCAGGCGCGGCCTGGGCATACCAAGTGCGTGCGGCTAAGTCTCCACCGTAGCATCCTTACCGAGCAATCCGCGACCGCGTTCCCGAAACGTCCTACGGGACCCGTATCTTGCTGATGCATGAGGCACCTGTCTAGCCATTACTTAAGATAAGTGTTTATTTCAATAAAGGGCATAAAAGACCCATATTTGTTACCGAGTCAATCAGTGTTTTCTATTTACCCTAGTGGACATCCCTTCTACCCCTGAGTTAGCCTGGAAACCTTCACTACGCCCTTCGGGCGGAAGGATATGTGTGGCTCGCCCTAAGCGACAACCATCACAACCAATTACAAGTAATTTCAATTACATGTAATTGCAATTACTTGTAATTGAATTACATGTAATTTAATTGGTAATTAATTACAAAAAGTAATTAATTACGCCCAACACTGGTAAACTCCCTTTTAAAGAATCAGTCAGAGAGGCTGTTGAGTGTTGGAATGTCTGGAAACGGTGGTACACAGGTATTCTCAGGCAATTTTACATAAAAAAATGTATTGCTACACTAGTTGGCTGTGGAGCTACGCCCGCTGCAGGTCGGTGGAGCGGCCCTCGGAGGGGCGCAATTGGAGGCCCCTCAAGGGTGGCCACAGACGTGGGTAAGCGGCCATGTTTTTTCGCCACAGCTGAAGGGATCCCTTTGCCCCTTTTTGCGGGGCCTCCAATTGCGCCCCTCCGAGGGCCGCTCCACCGGCCTGCAGGAAAAAATATGAAGCCCACAGAGGGATGAACACAGCTGAAGGGTATAAAAATCCTATAAACATTCCAAAGATTCTTTCTATACCTATGATAGAGGAAGAAGGACTCGCACACACATATACACATATGACTGAGAAGGATGTAAGCATAAGACAATACCACAAGTGGGAACGAGATACAATGTAAAATCTCCTGTGCCTCAGCAGCCTAGTTTGTCACCACTTGTCAAAATATTGTGCTGAAACTGACGTCACCGATATAACACGACTGAATTATAGATGACAGACGTCAAGAATGTATTAGACTTCTCTCAGTTTAGTAAGGTTAGTTTACAATCATCCCTTTCGGGCATTCGCTAGGACACCATTTATCAAATGTTCTAACTACGTTTTATCCTACTAATATTATAAATGCGAAAGTTTGGATGTTCCGATGTTCGGATGTTTGTAATTCAATCACGCTTCAACCGATTTTGACGAAATATTGCACGAACATACTTTTTAGCCTGGATTTAAATATAGGATAGTCTTTATCTCGGGTTCATGCAGACAAAGTCGCGAGCGGAAGCTAGTAGTAGAACAAAATAATTTTTTGAATCGGATTAGTACGGTTACTAACTTAGAAAAGCTACCTAAGGCATTACCTTTATTATGCTCTTTATACATACTGTCTGAGGCTAGATTTTATACAATTATGGATACAAGTGAACATTACAAAAAAATATAAATACATTATTTAGGAACCGCACCTAGGCTAAAGGGTAAAGAGTAGTCCTGACCTCAGACCAAGAAAAAAAGACAGACGGTGCGTTACGAACAGTTAAGTGAAGCCAAACCACATACAAACAAAACCAAGCTACATCAAGTTTAGCAGACGCTCACGCACACGTATACAAACAAATTTGCACAAAACTCTTCAGCACGTGTCGCAATGCTGTCAAGATCATTTATTTCGAGTTTTGTGCGATTTAATTTGTTTAGCGTGTGCTAAACTTATGGGGCTTGGTTGAAAACTGGTTGGCTTCACTAGACTGTTCGTGACGCTCCATCTGTATATTTTCTTGGTCTGAGATCCTGACATGCCACCTTCTGTTACTGACCCTTGCTCCAGCCACCAAGCCAGAGTCTCTTGCGATGTTAGTCGAACAAAAACATTGTTGCTAATACAAATATTTATTTGAATAAATTATTCCTTATCATGTATATCCTTAAGCACACGTCGCAACACTTTGCCCGACGGATTTTTCGGTATGTTGTCTATAAATGATAATTCTTCTATCCTCTTATAAGGCGCCACCCTTTTCTTGACAAAGTCAATTATTTCATTATCAGATATTTTCACCCCTTCTTTCAGCACTACGTAGGCTTTGGGCCTTTCCCCTGAGCGAGCATCGGGCACACCTGGAAGGGCAAAACATAAAAGTTCAAGTATATATTCTTCAATTTCTCCCTCCCGCCTCCTTTACATGTCAGAGTTTTACAAATACATTTTAAATTTTATAAATAACGGACTCAGATAGTAACTATCCCCCTTATTCATAAAACTTAACATGCCTCTGCTAAATAAAATATGCTTTGTCCCTTTCTTACGAATACAAATGTCAAAGTGACAGATAAGGACAAATGAATTTTAACGCCATTTTAGTTAAAACAGACTTGTAGCACGTTTATGAATACGGCCGTAAGAATGTAGCAACATTACAACATTGACACAAAAACAATAGACAAATACCTGAGAACACATAAATTGCCAAGAGATGTATAGACTAGAGTCTGTGGGTCCATTACGATACAATTACCTTAACCTTTAGCTTTGAGATTTGACGAGTCCCCTTGACCAAGTAAAGTTAAGAGATATCCAGAGTTTAAAAATAAGTAATACAAAATAAAGCTTTGAAGGTGTAAAAGGTCTCCAAACACTCAAATCACTATTCTTCGAAGTCCAGTAACAAACACCACTCAGTCGCATCTCGTCCCATGCATTTCATGAAATTGGCTGTGTAGTACTTGTTTGGTACTTCGGCCCCACGCACGCACGCCTCCAAAAGGGGACATTGTCTCGTGAGAGCCGTGAGCGAGAAAGACATAGAAATAATTATAAACAATCAGGCCTACCTATGACAGCTGCATCAAATACTGCCGGATGCTGTTTGACCACATTTTCTAACTCTGCTGGCGGCACTTGGTATCCTTTGACCTGAAGAAAACGGAGAACATTATCGTAAGTTTTAATGGCATATCTACGTAAAACATAATCTCTACATATGAACAATGACACACGAATCACATTCATAATGATGATAGTTTTTATCACACTTAAAGAGCCCTAATCACATCTTCCCAACTCACATCTGCCCGCGCGGCATAGCCCGCGTACTACAATAAATCCAGGCGCAGCCACGAGATAAAATACTGTTACGACAGCGACGTCAGTAGCTAGGTATCAGTTTTGTTGCCATAGTGATACGCTTCCAAGGTAATTAAAACTTTGCCGTGTTGTTAGGACGAGGATAGGGACAAATGGCGCAAACTGGTGTTCGATGGTCGAAAAGTCCATGACGAAGCGTGGTTTAAGACACTTGCAGATAAGAGAGCCAAATGGTATCAACGTGGCATCTGTTCGCTGGCAAAATTCCATCTGCTAGGCTTGCGGTCGTGTATGCCACTCCCGCATTGGCTTTCAAGGCAATGGAAGACGTTGTCTCCCTTCTTGACACTGCTTGTATAGTCTGTATAATAGACTTAAAGGTTGCTGTTGTTGTTGTAAGGACTGCGGCCTTAGAGCCGTAGTTAGATAAATAAATACTTATATACATAGAAAACATCCATGACTCAGGAACAAATATTCATGCTCATCACACAAATAAATGCCCTTAACGGGATTCGAACCCGGGACCTCCGGCTTTGTAGGCAGGGTCACTACTAACTAGCCTACAGAGGTGACGACCTATTTGTATTGAATAGTTGACGAACTATTTGCATTGTCTCTCCCACAATCCATCCACCCTTATCCTTGGTCTGCCTTCTGTCCGTCGACCTTTTAGATGGTCTCCCTCTTCTCTTTATTCTCGAACAATTAACTCCTAACTAACCAAGATTACCTAGTTAATTCCAAGTTGAAGCCAGCCAACGGTATATTATCGTAACTCTTTTTTGTATGTACCTTTATTAGTTCCTTGAGTCTACCATCAATGACAAAACGTCCTTTCTCGTCAATAAAGCCAAGATCTCCGCTTCGCAGCCATCCATCTTCCGTTATCACCTGCTTGGTGGCTTCAGGGTTATTCTTGTAACCCTTCATGACGTTCGGCCCTTTTATAAGTAGCTCTCCAACCTGGAAAACAGTCATTAATGTGATAACTCAGCCACTATAAATAAACATAGTGGCTGTCGCCTCACGGGAGTCCAATCAACAGGAGCTTGTCTAAATTGATACACGTTCAAATATACTTTTTTCTACTCGAGCACTTCTATCCGTCAATTAAATGACTGACAGCGATATCTAAATCAACTTCATTTGAGTTGGGCTCATAAGATGACTCCCAGCAGCCATCTTATGAATATAAGATAACTGTGTAGTGTATCGAACTAAAATGAATTTTGACCAATCACGAGCCTCGATTTCCAGAAGACATCAACGCGCAAAAATAAAAAAGCGGTTGGCTGCACTTAGTTTCAGCAGGGCGATTTTCAATAGATACAAATTATTTATAACACTTATAAATTAAGAGCGATAATATGATAGCAAACAACAGCAGAATAAGTGCATTACTATGACTACCATAAACAACAGATGAGGCATATGATTATACGTTTGCAATTATTCACATTCAATCAAGTACAGTCAAGAAAACAAGCACCCGCTCCCGCCCCGTCCCGCTCTTCCTACTTTGACGATAGGGTATACTACAAAGGTACGTATGTCATTTCCTCCACCCCACATGACTGGAAGCTAACTAACTAACAATGTGTTTCTTAAAACTTTGAACATGTCTGTATTGTTCGTTTGAGAAAAGATCAATCGTATCTATGTCTGAAGGATTTGTATTTGGGTTATCTACATGTGCTTTTTAACTGGTTTTCTAGTATTTCTAAAGCATGCGTTACTTGGTACGAATTCTCGGAATATAATATTAAGTTCATTGTTTTATTCACTTACCTCATTAACACCCAGATTTCTTAGCTCTCCATCCACGATCCGTAATTCCAAGTTAGGCAAAGAATAACCCACGGTAGTATAGTCCTTTGCTCCCAAAATATTTGCAGTTGCCAAAGGTGACACCTCTGTTAAACCGTAGGCTTGAGAGAATTCCACCTCGCGCTGAAATCATTACACATTATTTTTCATATTTTGCCTCATTCCACTTTCATGAACTCCTCTGGAGGTCTTCACGATCAGTGAGAGACTCAAAAGTACTGTGGTATCTCTGCAATTAAGTAGTAGAAATTATTCATTAGCTACACGACTGCTTGAACACGTATTCTCTCATCTCGCTCGTACGCTCTTAATATGTTGTAGAATATTTTATCGATGAATTATTACATTTTTTAAGCTTTTCTACACCGAGAGTCTTTACATTTGTTTGCTGGGCCCTGCTGCGCTGGACCCGATGACTAACATATATCTCTTTTTTAATGGGTATGTTGAATGGGGTTGTTGACTTCATAATTTGTATATTGACCTTAGCTTTGTCGAACATCTTGTCAATATCCGCCCGAGGCAAGGAAGAAGCACCACACATGAGGCAGGTGATGTGATCGAAGAGGTCAGGAGTAACTTGTGGATGCGAACCAAGGAACAACACTGGAAAACAAATATGCATATAATGAAGTCACACTCAATTACAACCCACCTAAAATTCGTTACAAAATACAAATCACCAAACTAGTTGTAACGGAGATTCTCCTTATCCATACTAATATTATAAATGGGAAAGTGTATGTGTGTGTTTGTTTGTTTGTCCGTATTTCACGGCAAAACGGAGCAACGAATTGACGTGATTTTTTTAAGTAGAGATAGTTGAATGGATGGAGAGCGACATAGGATAGTTTTAATCCCCGAAATCATCCCCTAAGGGGGTAAAATGAGGGGGTAAAAGTTTGTATGGAGCTGCGATATAAACGAGTTCCACGCGGACGGAGTCGCGGGCTGAAGCTAGTTAATAAGAAATGTGATCATGACTCTCACCATTTGAATGAACTTGAAGAACACAAACTACCAAACAGACGTACTTTTTAGCAATGAGTGGCAAAGAAGAAGCTACTGGAATTGTTTAATTATAGACCTTAATATTAAAGTACCAAGTTCAAAAATATGCTGGTTTATATTAAATAAGTTAAAGTACTTATAAACAAAATAAGAAAAGTTTTGCCCAGTTACATATATAATATTCGTTATTTGTGGTGCAATAAAGAATATTATTTATTATTTATATAGGTTTAATAATATTGAAATAACAGAACGAAAAAATAAAGAACGCAACCTTAATAAATAATAACGTATAGAATTGGAAGTTTAAACAGCTGTATCAAAAATCGGCTGTGAACCGAGCAAGGGCATATTTGGTAGCGCATTGCGATTCCAAATATGCATATATTTATGTTTTTTACAGTCTTTGTTTTTGTTGACCTTGCTTGTATGACAATATTCCCCCACGAGGGTGAAGGGTGGGGGAGGGCTTATTTCATTCTCAACCGCAGCGCGCAAAGCGGTGTTATGAAAACAAAGGTTTTTTTGTATGTTTTTTTGACACGCAGGTCACGCTTTTACGTTTTTGATGTCAAACACAAGCAATGTCAACAAAAACAAAGACTGTAATGTAAACAAAAGCAAACATTTCAATGCAAACAAATACAATTCACAACTTAAAAAATACAACATTTTTGGAATCGCAATACGCTACCGAACATGCCCTTGTTAATAACAACGCCATCTATGATTCCTTCCTGGAATCACTAGATGGCTTAGCTAGGTAGTTACTAGAGGCATAGCCAAACTATGGTGTTAATAGTTTAGGATTAAGTAGTCAGAGGGCGCTATAATTAAACTCGCTCGATGATTGACATTTTAGGATTAATATATTATTGAGGATTTGGAAAATACACGAGATAGGAAGGACACGTTGTTTTACTCTGGAACCTGAAGACCGCACCTGAAGCCATCCACATTCCTTCAGCCCTTGATCGGTTCACACCCCAATTTGATACACCCTGTATTTTCAGGGAGCATACAGTGAGGGACAAGAAACTAACATTACCACATCCACCGAAGTTCTTATCTTGAAACTTACCAACAGGAGGTGCTACAAACAAAATGTTGACTTTGTTATTCCGCATAGCGTTCAAAAAGGTGTCAGGTTGAAACCTGGGCAACACTATTTGCCTAATACCGACGCTCAGTTTGTGCATCAGGGCCATGACGAGTCCGAAGCTGTGAAACATGGGCAGGAAGACTAACTGGTTCTCTTGGTAAGGAGCTGGAATTAAAAGACAAAGTTCCTTTTATGCGACCACACTCTGCAATAAGATGTATTATTCAATCGGGACAATGCAGGAAAATATGAAACTATAAGAGATATGGATTTTTGGAAACCACAATACACCGATTTTAGATCAATGATTTAAAAAAGTCCGTTTGTCGAACCCGGTAAAACCGGTCTACAAATCGGAGTTCGTTTAGTTACTACGCAAATAAATAGTGATGGTTGTGAGGAATATGTTGCTATGGAACCATGTATCTACGATCGTAGGAAAATGCTGTATTTCATAGTTTTATTTACGGAAAGGGATGTATGTAAAATTGCTACGTTTTGAGTTTGAATTTTCTGTCGGGATGGCAGCGAATAACAGGGGGTACGAAAGAATGCCATTCAATATTTGCAATGTTAAACATAACAGAGTAAAAGTTTTTATCAAAGAATACTGAAATGTTATTTACAATCGAACCTAAACCGTGGAAATAACAGGGGATTGTTTTAAACATTTAAAAAAGGTCTAATAAAAGAAAATGTGTTCTTTCTTATTCAAAGCAAATCTAAGCTTCTACTGTATGTGCGCAATTTCCTAGTAATGGGCATAAATGATTCTTCGCCCGAGTTTGTTTGAGTTAGGTTTCGTAGGTACCTAAGTATGTTAAACTAGGGAGAATAATTAAGAAAGGGATAGTGGTGCTAGTGTTATTAAAACTTCCTTACCATCAGGATTATAATGTTTCAATTCTGAGTCCTGCTGCGCACAGTTTGCCACAATGTTCCGATGAGTCAACTCCACCCCTTTCGGTAGCCCTGTGGTTCCACTTGAATATGGCAAGAACGCTACATCACTACCTTTCACTTTTACTTCCTTCAAAATATCTAGATCAACATGAACATCTTCTATGAGCTCTTTCAAGGACACCGTGCCCTCCACTCTGGTCGTTCCTGGGTCTATGCATATGATTGGTATTTTCTTTTTGCTAAGTATCAACGCTTCTTGTACTGTCGCTATCGTGTCCGGGTGGGCTATGATTAGTTTTAATCCTGATTGCTCCATTTGGGATTGTACTTCATCTGAAAAAAAAGTTTTTATTTCGTAAAAAGACGACGGTGGTAAACAAAAATGCCTGTTGGTACGCAGACAGTAGCCTATAGAGGCTTGTGACTCCAAAAGAATCACAAGGACCTTGCCGATCCTTTATGCACTTGAGGATTCGTTGCGTTGACAGCTAGTGACAAATGCAGATCCTCACTACCGTCACAGTCCTTTCTCCAGAGCTCTAGCGACCTTACTCTCCAGTAGTAATATAACACCACTTACCTGCAGAGCAAGTAGTGGTGTTAATAAGGATGCAGTCGATAAGGTGGAAGTAGGTACAGTAGTATCACAAATATAACGTACATCGGCAATCTTCGTCCACGCCTATGAGTGCTGACAAGTACCGAATGAAATTGAACGTATGACCATTAACGTTAGGTACAATATGCAATGGCAGGTGCTGTCGTGCTTTCCCGCTCATGGCGCCAGACAAAATGGCGGGCGCCGGAGCTGCCGGCGTCGCGCGCAAAATTTTGGCCATTGGGCGTTGAAGACTTTACCCGCGAAAACGCGCTGCCTTATGATTGGTTAAAATCTTAAAATGTTTTCAAGAAATGCTTTCTGCGCAGGTACATCGTTGTAACTTATATTAGTGGTACTACTGTAGTACTTATAATGTATTTCTTCTCGTAAATATGTCGTTTAATGGAAGAGACAAACAGAGAGGAGACCCGGCCTGATAATTGGGAAAGACTAAGAGAAGAATAAGAATACGAGGCATCAGCCGTTTAACAAAATAACTTACAAGGGGTGTAAACAGGGTTGAAAGTTGTAACGGTAGCCCCGGCACTCACGGGTCCCAGGGTCAAAATAGGATATTCAGGTACATTCGGAGATATAACGCCTACCACGTCTCCAACGTTTATGTTGAACTTCTTCCTTAGGTTGGCTGCTAGGGTCTGAGATAACTTGTGCAGCTGCCTGTATGTGTAGCTTCTGTTTGTGATGGCACATTCCTGTGAAAAATGGCTGGCAGCTGAGGGTTGGTTTTAGGCAAAAAAGAGTGTCAGACAAAGCGTTTTATCACGATACGGTTCTATCTCAGCATATTTCTGGCAATACTGCCAGAATATATTAGATTTGATACACAGAGATTACTAGCAATTACTGGCGAATTAGGATGGGAAATCCTTGGCTGGTGATTAGCGCAAAATGTACTTAGTATATCCATGGACCGAAAATATCCAAAAGTCTTTTCACCCTCCTCTTTGTGAATATATGTATCTTTCTTTCTCCTTCGCTGGCGTCTAAACCTAACCCTGAAGAAAAAACCTTATCCGTCTTCACCCTTTAGAAGGCGCCATTTTGGTAAAAAAAATGGTATAGGCATTGCGGTAGGCATTGCCTCGGAAGTTCTAAAATAATTGTCCAAAAAACCCCATCACTAGTTTGCCAAGATAATAAGACATATGTATCTACTCGTAGTACTTATGTACGTAGGTACGTTTTATCGTTTTCACACAGCTATGATGAACTTTGATCTTTATATATTCATAAAAAAGTACTTAACGATGAATTACTTATCTTATCTTTCACTAACGTATGTACCTAAGCAGGGGTTTGAGTGTCTACGAATAAAGGTGATATATTTTTAATTGACTTCAACCTTTGATATAATCTACACCAATAATAAAACGAATGTATTGACACAGGCCTCGACATGGCCATAGGCCTCGATAATTAACTGACAGGGTGCCTGTGAATGCTAATAGAAATTCTACTTAAAATACGTATAAAATCAGTCTACGTTTTACGACGTTGTTATGCCACAGCCGTGGGTATTGTTATTTACTATCTGTCATAAAAACTTGTTTGAGATAAGCTTGTATTGCCGACTGACCATTTCTTGCAGAGTCATCATCATCAACTATAATTATGCTACGTTTCCATTTTTGTATAGGCTCGGTGTTTTAACGAGCCTCTTTATGTACTTCATGATAATAATAAGATAAGTTGGAATTACGGTTACTTTTCGCCTCTATTAGCTTTGATAAGCAAGGAGCTAAAATTATAAAACTAAAATTCTCATAAGTAATATTCCAACATCATCGTTATCATCATATCGGCCGAAAGACGACGGCACTCTTTGGGGGATGCCTATGCTCAGTCCCAAGTTCCAACATAGATCTAAACTAATATAACTAATATTATAAATAAGGCAGCTACTGCGCGGGCATGTAAATAAAGAGATAAGTATTGGATTTATTTTAACATACCGAAGCGGTTTTCGTCGCCCATTTATCCAAATTGCGCCAAATAAACTCATTCACAGTTACATCTGGTATCACGATATCTTTGCACGGCGATTTCACAACATTGTCTTTCGACCACAAATGATTTCTTCTCGCGATGATAGCTGGGAAACCATTACGGACGAACACACGAGTGACCATGTCAACTGCCGAGTAGGTAATGCTGTTTGTTGATATGCTAATGTATTTAGGAGTCGACGATAGTTACCTCATTATTATCTACTTATTACGTATTCTTATCGCATATCAATAATGACATGGCTGCTCGAAATTCTACAGTTACAGTCATGTAGCAGAATAAAAAAAATCTTGAGAATTTTACAAAAAAATACATAAAATGACGATGAATTGAGATACTTGTTTGGGATAAGGCGTGGTTATTTTGAATGAATAATGTATACGGTGACCAAAATCAAAACAAGTATCTATCTAATTAACGAATTTTAGCGTTCGACTAGTTTTCTTGGTCGTCTTGAGTTACTAAAAATGCTTTATAACAAATAACTGAATAACTACAAGCAATTTGAAAGAATATGTAGTTTGTGTTCCTTGCGTATCCTGTGTTTGTGAATAAATCTATCTTTCTATCTTTCTTCACACTTGGAATCTAAAAAGCCAAAAAAAATATATTCGGAAAATTTACTTAAGTACTTGTTTTCAATTTTGAGCAGCCGTATGTCTAAGTAGAATAATTTAATAACGCGTATCTCTATAATTATCAATACTGGTTTTTAGGTGATATAGGATAGGCTACGATAGGTAACTGAGAAACGCGTCATACTCGTGATCGGGTGCTATTAGTGGCGTCCGGTCTGTTCATGCTTCTATGGGCATAGTAACTATTACGAGTATATAGTATTATTATAATTATGTAATGAGGCCATCATACTGTCCTTGGCTGGTTTTATTGTTATTGTCCTTATCTCTGACAATATTACCTACTAATGTACCTATTGTTGTGTTTTAGAGACAGTGAACTTCTCTCAGATCATTAGAATAATAATTATTATTTGTATCTGGAAGTTTAGAGATGTATAATGATACATAATATATCTGGTATATTAAATGATTCATGAACTTCTTGTTCATTCTCATACATACCGTTTGTATGTAATGTAATAAATAATATTTTGTAATCTTGTATTCATTTAGTGACACTTAGTTCTGTTCAACTGCAACTTCCAAATGATTATTATTGTAAGATTCTTATTTTTTATTGTAAATTATTGATTGACATAGTAATAGTGCCCCTTGTTGCCTTTTTGTAGAATAAAATGTATTATTTATTCAATATTAACACTTACAGTTAAACCTTACGTGCTTATTGGCATCAGATGTCAAAACAAACAAATTAGATAAATTAAGATGTAAGCTTACAATCACCTATAATCAATTACAATTAAAATTAATACAAATTGCAAAAAAAATATATAGTATAATATATGTATTATAAATAATATAGTGGGGCGCCGATTGCGACTGCGAGGGCATGACTCCCGTTCCGGGTCATTCCTGGTGCAAAGGTTGTGAAATCGCAATTCAACGCGGCAATGCGGCGAGTCTGATCGGCACATTTGCGCCCGGAACGACACGGGGCGGGTTATTTGACTAAGAGTAATTTTATTGACATGTAATTTTTCCATTATGAAAATAAAATAAAAAAATAAGAAAGTTATATTAACATAAGTCCAATTAAATATATTTAATTCGACTTATGTTAATATAACTTTATGGAAAGGTCAAGGTCATTTTAGGGTTATAGAACGGTGTTTGCTGAATAGTGCAAGTGTGACGTAGTATAAGAAACAATGGTTAAGATTATGTAACATTCCGACCTCTTATAAAACTCTTATAAAATTGTCTTGGACGGCAGAGTTGCTTTTTGAATGGAATATTTTCGTCCTAATAAAATAATCTGAAGTATTACTATAAATTGTTAATGTGAGAACCAGTTTAAAGGGCCCCCATACGCATACCTTCGATCTGAATCCCTGAGTTTTGTAATGTTTTTGTAGCTTATTATATTAACAACGACGAGTTTAAGCAATATAGTATCCCATATTTACTTCAAAGTTCATTGTTTTCGAGATATTTGGCATCAAACTTGAACAATTTTAGGCCCAAAAACTGGTTTTCTGGCCATAACTTTTGTGTTAATTAGTTTAAAATGAAAACCCTAGACACGTTTTCAGAGACGTCATAGACGAACCCAAATATGTAGATTTCGTTTATGGTACATCTTTAGTTAATTATTTATAATTAAACAAGTGTTTTTAGACAATGTTTAAAAAACTCATACAAAATTAAGTATCCATTTCTTTCAAAATCCGGTAGAAAAAAATGGAGATAAAAGATTGAAGAACCGATAGCCGTTTTGACTTATAATTCTAACTGATGTAGTACAAAAGTATTCAGAACTATTCAAAACTTGTCAAAAGTCGATGAAAACCTCGGGTAGCCCCTTAAGGGCTGCCGCTAGCTCACCATTTTTGTTTTGTTTCAGATCGATGAAATGGCATGTATGTACTTACCAGTTATTCTACGATATTTTTAATATTTTAAATGAGCACATTGTGTCTTGCCATAGCAGCGTTCCATCCAGGCGAACCGGTAATATGGGCAATAAAACACAAAACCTTGATAAGATCTTCATATTTATTTACATAACATTTACCTTCCGTTCTGTTGTTTTACAATCTGAAACATGTGTCAAATCATTCGCCATTATAAGAAAATTCTAAACTACCATCGATTCTTCCTCGTTCATCGTCTACCAGCCAGCGCCAGACAAAGTCATTAAAAATCGCACAAAATCGTTTAGTGACAAAATGCAAATGTCTCTTTTTTTATTTTTTTTGCCTTGAATAAATTAATTTCTTTCTTTATATATAAATCATATATATAGATGATCATGTATACATCTGGATCTTCATAAATAATGTATACCTTATTGATGATCACTTATAATAAATGGACTTCAAAGAAGGAGGTAATGTATGGATTTTTTTAAGTTCACAATTTCATTTCATTGAATTAGAATAAAATATTTTTATACCATACGACTCTAAGGTGTCTTGTCACTCTTGTACCTGCTGCACCTTCGAGGTCCCTTAGTGCTACTTTCGGTAAAGAATAGAATATAATAGAAATTTATTCAGCTAACACATCATTACATATACATTCACATAATGCACCTTAAAAAAAAAAAATAAAAAAAAAATTATTGGCATCATACTACCTTAAGAACTAACAAATAGGGATGTGCTACCGAAAAGATATCTCCAAGTACATCTCCTGAGACTCGTGCGGAATCGTGGCCCAGTCACCATTTAGCCCGTCGCTGCCGCTGCCGCTCACCGCTTAACTTGAAAGTTTATATTGATCTCTGTCACTCAAGTTAAATAAGTGAGATGGGGACGGTCAAATCTTCGAACATCCGTTTTTGTGTTTATAGCTCAGGGTCGTACACTACACGGTTACAGTTACTGCACTCGTATATAAAAAAATGGGTAGGACTCTCTGAGAGATGACGCTAGTGTGGGCAATGGTACTACGTTCGGTAGGAGATCCCAAAGCCGTCCGAAATGCGTCGAGGAGGACCATCGGGGGAGGTATCCATAACGTCCATTAAAAAAATATATAGCCCAGGCCGTAACGCACGCCATTTAACATTTGACCTCAAAAACCTGAAGCTGTGTACATTGAGCTTACCTAGAATCATATATACCGAACAAATTCGTCCACTAACACGGGACGAATGCTCTATGTCCGACATAAATGCAATCATGCTAATGCATGGAATTCGTACAGTCGCAAACACAACAGTCAACGTTTTCATTCACATCTCCACACACTAGCAACACCTGCAATATTTTGAGCACTGGTGAAGTCAGTTCTTAATTCATTAAAGCAGCCAAAATATAACGGTGGCAGTCAATACTAACCAAGTAGTTGTCAAACTAATGAAAAAAATACTTTTTGACCGCCACCGCAGCCCGCACCATGATTCAGCCTTTAAAATTACTTGTCATAAAGACAGTGCAAAGGACGGTATATATCTGAGATGTGTGGAAAAGGTAAATTTAGTGATGAAGATTATTTTAAGGATGAAATACAAAAATGTCACGTGTTTAAAAGAGGCACGTCATAGCGGAATGGTGTTTCGATCACATTACAAACAGACCATCTGGCGCGTAGTGAATTACAGTCAAAGGAATTTAATTTCCAACCGATCTAAGGTTCAAAATCGTATAGCAAACTGTCACCATAAGAGCTAGGCAACAGATTAACTACGCTGACATGAAGAACTGAACTTTTGAACGTTGTTATCTCATAAATCCCTATTCCTTCCTGGTGTAACTTGACTAATTATAGCTCTTAACAGTGCACGTTTAGCGGCAAGCATTTTATTTTTCAAACTACTAACGTATTTCAAAATTATTTTTCACTTTCCACGATTGATCCTGCCACACACGTTCGTAATTAGAAAAGCAAATGATAACGTTTCGCAAAATGGTTATCTGTAATGTGAAGTGATAAATAATACGCATTGACATTTCAATACTATTACTTAAATAGAATTTTCGACCTTAATGCATTGCTGCCTAACGACATTTCAACGAAATGGGTAAGGAATTAAATTCCCGGACCTTACAAAAAAACCACAGCCATAGTAACACCACTATTTACTTGATCTGTAAGTAAATTACGTTGTGGTGGTGGTGGTGTCGAGTTCTAAAGTAAAGTCTCCAGAGCTCCCGAACACGCGCTATGCCATCGCAGTATAAAAAAATACATACCTATAACTATTACAAAAAAAATCCATCTTTTACAACGATGATAACAAAACAAGAATCAATTAATTGTTCGATTAATGTATTTTGTATAACCACCCAAAACCAAAATTTTGTCCGTAATAAAATCCAGTCTTTTTTCATTACAAATCAATTTCATTTAGCGTTTTCAAAATAGTCATCTATTATATTGTCAACTATTGTATTGTCATTAATTTTGGTCTTTACTTATAATATAAACCTTCGACAAGTACTAGAACTGGTAAACCACTTTCTTGGCTTACTTTACTGATAGTGATAGTTCAACTCATCTGTACGTACGCCTGTATGTCAGATACCCTGTATGTTTGCAATTCTTTTTCATCTCGGTTATATTCGTATCTTCAATCACGTAAACTTCTCCTTCAACTCCCTCCTCAATATCTTCCCAGAGGCACTCTTCGGCAAACTATCCACAATCACCACGTCTCTTATCCTCTTGTATTCAGCCACTCTCTCCTTTACAAAACCACAGATGTCAGCGGGAACTACATCGTGTCCTTTTTTAAGGACTACGAAAGCTTTAGGTTCTTCTCCATGGGACTTGTGTGGGATACCTATGACCGCAGCATCAGCCACGGATGGATGGTCTCGAAGAACTCCTTCAAGTTCCGCAGGTGGTACCTGGAAACCTTTGACCTGAAAAAGAGGAGATTTATTTGTCAGTCAATTGGGTACCATGTTTATGTAGAGTTATTATGGGAGAATGTAAGGCCAATTCATCATTTGGAGGCATGGTATCAGTAAGCTGTCAAGTGACAGTCAAGTTTATACAGATTGTTTACTGCACCCTTACATTTTAATGAGTGGGATGGTCCTTGATTGGCGTGGCATGCAGTACTGCGTGCGTACCGCCCCGCTTCCGCGCATTATTATACTGCCACGAAATATAATAATGTCAGAATGCCAAGAAGTAAGGAAATCATTAACGTCAAAATTCTCTTGATAATGCACAACATACCGCATACAGATTCCGACCCGACAAATCGGATTTAGTAATTATGGTCTAAAATTAGCGTGAGTTTTGCAATAATAGGGGTGTAGACACTAAATATGCCATTTAATGTTATTTAATTGAATTTGTGAGCACTGACCTGTGAAAGAGCCCTTGAGGCCTACTTGCAGAATAAATATTTGAATTTTGAATTTAAATTTTGAATAAAATAATCAGTAATGTCATATTTTCTCGAAAAAGGAATAAAAATGCAGTCAAATGGAGATAAAAATCAATGCAAAAGGTTAGGTATGAGTGTCCAAAGTTTTAAGAAGTTGTATGTTCTGTCCCTTTTTTGCAAAACGCAACTTCATATAAAACGATGCGGCTTGAAGATTGTGACGTCACTAATAGACGGCAACGTGCCGCGCCCCATCGTGTTCGACGCGGCTCCCCGGCAGCATCCCGTATTGTGACGTCACACACTATTTGCGTTTTTCTCTCTAACAAGCAATATTAAAACGGCTGTAGCTTCGTAATTCTTTGAGATATCTGAATGGGATTGTCGTCACTAGGCATATTTTTTTGCCGTCTTTCCTTTGGAGTAATAATAATTTTCGAGTCTACCCTACCTACCTACCTACCCCTATTGCTCTACCTCGTATTCGAGTATACCTGCACGGGCGTGTATACCACAAACATTAAAGTTTTCGACGAAAAACCAGTCCGGACGTATAAATTATTTTGATTAACTCTAACAACTCAAAGAATGTATAATGTAAAAAAGATCTCTCTTGTGGCATTCAAACTCGATATTCAGTAAGTAGAGCTAAAATGTAAATTCTATAAGGAAGAATGTAACGTGTTAACAATGACTGGAAATATATTAAGCCAGCTAAGCCTAGTGGATGGTGACCCTGCCTGCGAATGTGACGGTACCGAGATTAAATCCCGGTAAAAGGTAATGTTTGTTTTGAGGCTTGAATGTTTTCTATGCTCCGAGCCGAATTCGAACCGGCGAACACAGGCATTGTTTCTATCTAGTTAAATAGTATTGATATCTGTCAAATAATATTATATCGCCGTCTACCGAACACCACACCCAACACACATAACACAACCTTTTTGAGCAATTTTTGGGACTAGTATATTTTTGTAAGTTTGTTACGTTAAGATTTTATTAAGTTTAATTACCTTGATAAGTTCCTTCAGTCTGTCGACGATGAAGAAAAGGCCCTGATCATCAAACATTGCCAAATCCCCCGTTCTATACCACCCATCATCAGTAAACGCCTCCCGATTCGCTTTCTCGTTGTTCCTGTACCCCTTCATGACTTGTGGGCCTCGTACCAGGAGCTCTCCTTTCTGTTGTAGTAATTGACCGATTTAATATGAAGCGGTAACACAATAAAGCATAACCGAAACATATTTATTTATTTTGCGATTTGTTTCTAGTGCAGGTCTTTATCACTGCCAAATATTCGTATCCATGATTTAATCGTAAATATCATGTTTTTTTTTCTGAGAGTCAAACTATTGGCCCAAGCCTCACCAGTGGGGCTAACACAACTGACGCGCGACGCCTCGAGACAAGTAAATCTTCCCCTTTTTCTAATTTGCAGTGTGAGTAAAGCTTCTCACAGATTGGCGCAGCAAGGCCGCAACGTTCAATAGTAAACTTTTCTAGCTTTCAAATTTACTATTGACCACCACCGCGGGCCGCGCCAGTGTCTTGCAGGCTTAAGACAACAAGTTGTGTCGCGCGCGCCTTAGCAACACTTCTTAGGCGACACAACTTGGCAGCAAATTGTGGTAGACGTAAAAGAATGGACGACAGAGCCAAAGATGTAGATCACAGATTCTGTACAGGTAAGTACCGAATATACCCAGAGTGAAAAAATCTTTAAGTCGATACGGCCAGCTCAGAACCGCACGCTAGCCAGTGCGCGTGAGATAAACTACCCGTCTCTTTCTAAGTGTTCTAATTAGGTCGGTCGGTCGGTGCAAACCCTTTTCTCCCTTCATCTATAGCCTATTCATTCTTTTCTTGACGAGACCTAGATCTAATATCATAGGAAATACAGAAGTCACGGTTCATAAAAGACGAACTTAAGTACCTCATTTGGCCCCAGACTCTTAAGATTCTGATCCACAATTTTAAGATCCGTGTTAGGAAGAGGAACGCCTACGCAGGAGTAGTTTTCCAGTCCTTTAGGGGTCATCGTGACGACGGGCGAAGTCTCTGTGAGCCCGTAACCTTGTCTGAAGTCCATTTTTCTCTAAAAACAACAATTTCTGAAGATCAACCAATACTTATTGAAGACCTGACGGAGCCAAAGTTACGTATCATTTAAAACTGGCCAACTAAGTCCCGGTTTTGTAAAGACAAACCAAACCTTAGTTGATCAGCAGGTCGTCGCTCACGTAACACATTGCATAGTACAATGTCTGTATGTCAAATTTAATATGGAAAGTTTTTAGTTAAACTATCCTAACGCGCGTACGAAACGTAACGTGACTCCCCCTCAGATTCAGAAATACATGTCATCTTTATGCGTTAGGTTATATCAAATTTCAGTAACTATGCAGGTTCTTTTGACGACCGTTTTAGCTTAAATGCTTTGGTAGTGACCCTGCCTACGAAGCAAGAGGTCCTGGGTTCGAATCCCGGTTAGGGCATTTATTTGTGTGATGAGCACGAATATTTGTCCCAGAGTCATGGATATTTTCTATGTATTGAAGTATTTTTTTATCTAGTTAAGTATGTTTATTTATTTTATTGACATGACTGACCGATATAGACTCCAACGGATTTTTATAAAACCGTGGGCTAAACTACAACAAGCGAGCTAGTCAAACCAATCCATAAAGGGGAGGATTCGTTAGGTTAACAGTTACAGATAAATATACTCTTAACTCTCAAAATAGTGCATCCTCGGATTCCTCGGACTTTTGCCACCATTACCGAACCTTTTGCGTAGGTACCCCTAGTCCGAACAAACACGAAAAGGCATGCACCATATTACTAGACTGCTAAAATAGAACCACAACGCCACTTCCTTACAGAGCAAGTATTAGTGATAGGATTAGTATCCACCAGAGCTATGCGAGGCGAGCTAGGTGAGCGATAAAAAATGGACCAATAGGAAAGAAACAAATTCAAATAAAAAAAACGATAAACGAAGCGACAGAAGCGATGCGCGAGCGCGCAGCAATGCTACTGGTGGATTTCTAACTATAAGATGGAGGTCTTCCCCAGTCGGGCACCCAATACGAGCGAGATGACACATCGCGAACCCTAGGATTCAATTTAGAGACGTAGGGTTCGTGAAATTTCGTCTCGCTCGCACACATCTCGTAAGAGTATTACAACAGCATCATTTAATGTGTCGTGTCACTGTTGTGTTTACCTTAACTTTTTCGATGAATCTGTCTCCATCCGAGGCGGCGAGCGGCGCGGCTCCGTTGATGATGGTCTCCAGATACTGATATGTCTTCGGAGAGCCAGCTGGATGCGATATCATTAGCAGTACTGGAACACGTTTAACATGACGTTTACTAGGACATCCGCGTATGGGATCATCACATCAATGTAGACTGATGACCTGGTAAGTCGCAGGAGTCCGCTGGATGCGGGTGGCGCAAGACCGGCCATTTTGGCACACTTTGGAGTAGGCCTATGTCAAGCAGTGGATGTCTTTTGGCTGATATGATGAGATGTTGACACTGTTCCGTACCCGTTTTCAGGCCGGCTCTCGGTCACCGAGTTATCCATCGCAGAAAAGGCAGGCAGTACGAATCGGGGGTACTGCATGCGTATTACAAAACGTAAAAAAAGTGTTGTGTTGGAAATGTAATTAATGATCCAAATTCGGTATCCATCATCATCAGGGCAAAAAGACAAGATACAACAAGCTATTTGAGCTAATGAACGTACCCAAATATTTAAACGATTATTTTTTCAGCGGCGTTATAAGGAATACCCATGTAAGCCACAAAAAGAATTACCTATAGGGGGAGCCACAAACAATATATTTATCTTGTGTTTTTCCAACGCGTTCAGATACACTTCTGGCTGGAACTTGGACAGGGTTACCAGCTTAGTGCCCTCTGACAGTTTGTGCATCATCATCAACTGGGCACCGAATATGTGGAAGAATGGTAACACTGCCATCACAGCGTCCTGGTGGGTCGCTGGAAAATAATAACTCAATCTATATAACTTAAATTCTTTATCTAGAAGGGCAACTAATTTTCTGTAATCTGAATTTTCACATTTATAATACCAGCAGGATACTTCTTCTTGAATCCTAACTAACCTACTACAGAGGTATTTATATAAGCCATGGTTATAAAATAGGAAACTTACTGAACTCTTGTGATATAATATGACTGTGCGCTAAATTCTTGTCAAACACTCAAATTTTTAAAAGACACAAACTGGAATACAGATAATTTCCCAGAAACCTTTTCAGACACGTGCCCCTGAACATGACATACCTAGTCAATCAAGTGATATTTTCTTTATTTAATCGTATGGCATACATTAATTTGGCCTTTGAAGTTGAAGTCACAGATTTTGCATATGACAACACGAAGAGGGAAGTCTCGCATTGTGCCCAGGTGAAGACGTAAAATTGTGTACTCACCAGGGGCGGTAATTCGTAAAGCCTCAGAGAGCATATTTATGGCACAAACACCTGCGATCTGAGGGGCTACCGTGAAACGAAAACCAACTTCGTTCGTGAATCTCCGTCTTTGTCGCTCGAACTAGCAAGTACAACAGAGAGAGAGATACACGAACGATGTTCGTTTTCGTTTCGCGGTAGCCCCTCTGGGGCATTCACGAATTCACCAGGGCGGTGAATTCGTGATCTATGAAAAAGGTACGTAATGTACGCTAAGGAACTTTTCGCTACTACCCTACTAACCGTACTCGCTCAGGTAGGCTGATGAAATAGACCTTCATTCAAATTACCTGTTGTATCGTTGTGCGCTTTGATCAGAGGATCATCGACTTGTTCCATATTAGCTACTAAATTTGCGTTCGTCAGCTCCACTCCTTTAGGCACTCCAGTGGTACCACTGGAATAAGGCAAGAAGCATATATCTTCGGCAGTCCTCCTCACTTCTTTCAAACAGGATAGATCAGCGTGCACATCCTCACTCAATTCGTTAAAGAGTATTGTGCCATCTGGTCTTGCAGTGTCGTCAGTCTTAACTACGATGACAGGTAAGTCTAATTTGGCCATTTTGAGAGCGTTTTTAACTACATCTGTTATTTCCGGTAGGGTTACTACGATGCTTGCATTTGATAGCACTAACTGCCTTTGGACTTCATCTGAAAAGACAATAAACATTTCATCTTGTTTACCGAACAATTTGATACTGAAAACTACACCATCATCATCATTCGAAATTTTCCGAGATAAGATTATATTTTGTCTATACGTCTTAATGTTGTGTGATGACATCCGCGACTTGCTCAAACTTATCAGCTTCCCGTCAGTGATATAAAACTTTCAGTAATAGTAGGAGAATCTCTGGCTTTAAATACATACATACATTCACGCCATCATTCCCAAAAAAGGTAGGCATAGCACATGAAACTTGTGTTCCAGCGCTACTTTTAGCATACATGTAGCTGTATAAAAGATGCCAAGCAGCGTTGTTATCAAATTAGAATGCGGAATGTAAGTGCGTAGTTTACCTCCTGTAAGTTGTGATACCGTCGTAGAATTGTCTTGTCTATCAGTTTCCCGCATTTATAAGTGTGAATCCAACGAGTACCTATTCTTATTTAAAAAAGCTTACTCACGTGCGGTACCAAAAAGGAGTTAGATACCTGTCGATATTGGGCAGCATCGGTCAGATACTCTGCCAACTCTGTGTAAACCCCAACCCCTGCCAGACAAGAGTGAACTCACGTGCAGTATAAATAGGGTTAATGCTGGTAATAACGCCCCCCGCGCCCAACACCCCCATGGCCACGAACGGGTATTCGGGTATGTTAGGCAGCATGATGGCGACTGTATCGCCGTCGCGCACGCCAAGCTTGCTCCGAAGGTTGGCGGCGAAGGTGGTGGTCAGCTTGTACCCTTGCTCGTATGTGTATCCGCGCCCTGTCTGTCCGCACACCTGGAAATATCGATTGTCATTTGAATATTTTGCTCACGATTTCGTTTACCAAGCACCAAGGGGTGCCAAAGGCCTGAACGGGAACTCACTCGTAAAGCCAAAGAATGCGTACAAATCTACCTTCATAAAAATCATCAATTTTCCTAAACGGGTTTAATTCGTGGTGGAAACTAAATAATATGTCTCATCATCCTCCTAGCGTTATTCCCGGTTGTGTCCCAAAGGCACCCGAGGTCCGCTTTGACATCTAATCCAGAGATTTGGCATATATGCATATGCATTAGTTTTATGAAAGCGACTGCCATCTGACTTTCTAACCCAAAGGGAAAACTAGACCTTATTGGGATTAGACCGGTTTCCTCACGATGTTTTCCTTCACCGAAAAGGTAACGGTAAATATTACGTACGTATAAGTTCCGACAAAACTCATTGATATACCAGCCGGAATTCGAACCCACGACCGCCGCTTGACAGCCGGGGGAGGTCTATGTCCAGCAGTAGACGTCTTTCGGCTGATATGATGATGATGATAATGTCTATACTTGTCTACTACTGATTTTTACTCACAGTCATAGGTCTATCCGACCATCTCTCAAAATTTCGCCAAAAATATTCATATACGGTACAATTAGGCACTTCTATCTGCTTCAAAGGTGATTTCACAATGCCGTCTTGTGTCCATGGGGTTCCACTTAATTTCCTTGCTGTTATTCCAAGCTGCTTTAGACTCCTTTTGGTGGCAGTCAGAGTCCAATTTCCTCTGAGGAAGCCTTTTAGCGCCATGATAGTATGATTGACTGCTGGTTATCTGAAAAAAAAAGTAAAATAACAGAACATCTGTATTTTACGAATAAGATCACGTATTAATTTATTTAGCACACAAAAGAAGAAGAAAAACATTCCAAAACGTAACATGCATCATATTTCTCATGTTTAGTTGGTTTATAACGGATGAGTTTATAGGATTATAAAAAGCAGATTGTATGCAGAAAAACCCATGACAACAAGTGAAATTGTGACCCTGAGAATAGAAGATTTAAAGTATAAAAATCTTATGTTATCCTGTCTTATTCGATCTTCAGCAGAATAATATCATACCCACCCAAGGGGGCAGAATAGGTTTGCAGTACATAGCAACTCGCGACTGACAATAGGTAGGTATATTTTTGATGAAATTTCCATTTTGGGAGAATACCTTTTCCACTAAATCTTAACAAATCACTTGGATTTTGATGTCGATCGCTTCAGCATTATATATTTTTGGTTAATAGGTTTCGCTTTAAAAAAAGACCTAGTTGCACTCCGGCAGTGCCGACAGAAGTCAAAACTTGAATAATTTTAATTTTGCAATAATGTAAACAATCTTCGTGGCAAATTTCATCCAAATCGGTTGAGACGTTTATAATATTAGTAGGATTAGCACGATCATTGCTATTGACGGTTAAGTAAAATTGTTAGAAATCCCAAGGAAGCCCTGTGTTGAAACTTAATAGTGAGGGAAAGTCTCAAATTGACATGGTATAAGTATTTATAATAATACTATTACGAGCAATAGGCTTGAACTGTCAGTGATTATATAGATAAGTTAATACTTACTTATGTAAGTAATTGACCTTCCAGTGATCTCTAGGGGTACTTAAATTTAATTGAAGTATAGTCGTAAATTTAATATGTCCCGTTTAGTAAAAGTAATGGGTGGAAATCGTAAAAGTCTCAACTAATATAAGATTAATAAATATTTCTTTTAAAATATTGAAAACGTTGTTTATATTTGAAACGTCATGCTGAAAGTGACAGATAGTCAGATAGACTTGAAACAATTAAGGCAGGTATGTGATTAGTTGATTACTGATTATGTGTAATCACATGCAACCATAGAACCTAACTGGTTCTAAAACTAAATACTTAGCGATATCAATATCACTGTGAAATTGAAATTTCTTTGTAGACTTGAAGGAATTTAATCATCATGTATGTGATAAGGGGTGATACAACAATAGAACCCAACTCGCTCTTAAACGAAATAACAGTAAGTTAGTTTATTCGAAATTCAACCTTGCTGCGTGACTGTTAAAGTATACATTAAATGTGTTTTCTGACATGAGTCCTTTCTTTTTGTTAATGGATACTAGCCGGCTCTGCTGATGTGAAATCAGTCTTTAAATAGAATAACGCTAACTATATTTACTATGGAAACCGGCGTTGTGATATTAATAAGCCAATCTAAAGTCAAGTCACTCATGTACTCGGACTTAGGTGTAGACAGTGTGGGAAAACATTATTTTTTTGTGAAGAAAGGATTATTTAACTGAACGAGCGAGCGAAGCGAACGAAGTCCTCCGTCTCAGCTTCAGCCTTTACAGGTCTCAATTCTCAACAGATTCTCGTGAAATTCTGGGAGCAGGTTAAATACTCGTATTTTTTCAATTCAGTTTTTCGAAAATTTTATAAAAACGAATTGAAAAAGAAACAGGCTCGCAAGTCCTACAGCTCCCATAGCCACTAGTAATCATATTTACATTAAATAAAAAGGTTTCTTATGTATGAAAAATGAATAAAATCACTCATAGTCGTCGGTGAATCCCCGTACGGTGTATAGCGACACCGAAGAACGTTTGCATAGAAAGTTCACTTTGTCGTACCACTTATCTACTAGTTTTTCACGGACTCGTAAGTTTCAAGTTCAAACTTCACCTACCTTCAAAATATTCCGCTGTTTTGGACACACTTCACTTGTTTATGTGTAAACCGCGTCACCGCGGCACATCGACCTCTCCCTTCTGGAGTCGGAGCTATACTGCCATACAGAAATTCACTATGTTGCGTACTTGCTGATAAAACATACGGTGCGCGGCGATACTACTAAGTTTATAAATGTTTGCTGATTTGCTAAAGATCTCGCTACCACACATTTATAATCAAATGTGTAGAGTGAGACACAGGACAATATAGTAGGCAGGTATTGCAGAATGTTGATGTTGTTGAATGCGATTGAGCCGGCAATGTGATAGGAATGTCTGATTATTTATATTTTTTTATAATTTATTTATATTTATATTTATTTATTCCAGCAATTACTAAAAAGTATTACAGTTACAAAACTAATTCGGAAGACAGACGCCTTTGTTAAAGTATTAATAGACGATCGAACGGTCTGGCGGACCGAGAGGGACACAGCTATCTGAAAGAATCAGAGTCATATATCGCTCTGATTCTTCAGATAGCTGTGTCCCTCTCGGTCCGCCGGACCGCTCGATCGCCTTTTATAGTACATTACGTAACTAGGGCGGTGAATTCGTGAATGCCCCAGATCTCAGGTGTTTGTGGCCCGAACTGAAGATGAGGGCCATAAATATGCGCTCTGGGGCTTTACAAATTACCGCCCCTGTTGAGTACAAAATTTTAAGTCTTCACCTAGCCACAATGCGAGTTTTCCCGTACGCGCAGCGTGCAGTAAAACTCGCATTGTGGCCAGGCGTGACGTAAATACTATTACATAGACACGCGCTCGTCAACTAAATGGTGTATCGGCCGAATTTGTAAGAAAGTTGGACTTTCCAAGAACACAACACATTAAGTTGCTCGACAAAGTTGGCAACCCGGTAATTATTTATGCCAACTTAGACGTGATAGTTCTGCTTTTAAATGCATGGGGGACACTTGAATGACTCCAACAAAAATTAGGGATTTGCAGCTCAAAATATCACGCAAACGCAGATCACCGAGTTGAAAATGGTTTTCAAAACCGTTATATTTTTGAACAAGCTATCCAACGATACCCCACACAAAAAAATATATACATCTCTACTTTACTTGTAGGGGAGGTACCCAAAAAAAACTATTAAAAACATTTTATCTTACCGTTTGGTCGGCGTGATTGATTTATATGTACCTACCTACCTTAAAAAAGATAGTACTCGTACATTAAAAAAACTCCGAAATGTTTTCTGGATTGTTTCAAGAAGCAAGGCGTATAAAGCACTAGACCCACCGCGAGCGAGTAAGCGATGAGCTATTGGCTATAAAAACGTACAAAAGATAAGCACTCCGTGTAAATAAATAAAAGTAAATAAAAGAGACACAGAGTAAAGCCTGCTGTGAGCCTTTCTTTGAACATTATTTTCTTTATTTCAAAAATGTAATCGACCAATAGACTCTATATAGGTACTAGCACTCATCATCATCATCATCATATCAGCCGAAAGACGTCCACTGCTGGACATAGGCCTCCCTCAAAGAGTGCCAAAGTGACCGGCCCTGCGCCACCCGCATCCAGCGGACTCCCGCAACCTTTACCAGGACATCAGTCCACCTTGTGAGTGGCGACCCACGCCGCGCCTTCCGGTACGTGGTCGCCACTCGAGAACCTTTCCACCCCAACGGCCATCGATACTAGCACTAGCTAACAATTAAATAAGCGTAGGTACTATCACAGCCCGGCCCTGCGGCATTGCGGCGGGGCCAGTGCTTTATTTGTTCCTTGCGCGGTGGAGACGCGCAACGCTCTGCGGTTAGTTAGGATCACACGCAATGAATTAGAAAAACAGCTGCCGCTCCGCCACCCCTCGAAGTCGTGGCCCGGACCGGTGTGGCCCAGCCGTATTCTGATCGATGTCCTTTGGGCCAAAGCAGTGGGCCAGCACGTTGGATCAAAATAACGAATACCAAATGTGGCCGCTGTACAGATTGGGCCAAGGTAGGCCTGCTCGTTGGACCAAAGTATAGAGATCTAATTGGCTGTATGTTGGTTGGCGAGCCAAGAACCTTTGATGTGTGCACGAAAATGGCTGCATTGTTGGCGCCAACTACCAACATACAGCCAAGTAGTTCTCTACAGGTTGGCCCAACGTGTTGGCCCTCTACCTTGGTCCAATGTCTACAGCGACCAGAACAAAGGTTAAGCCGATTCAACCTTGACTATCATTTATGTCAATGAACGTACACAAACAAACAGCCGCGTACCCATTCGTCGCGTTTACTAACTGGCGGCAGTGTTTTTCCGACCGGCGCGCGGACAACACTATAGCGATTAATGCAATTAATCTTACATGTCGTAGTTATTATGTGCAAATAAAGGTTAATCAGGACACAGTGGAACGTTATCTGGTTTATATATGTAGTATCCAAAGAAGTATCTCTATTTAAAACTGCAGATATTAATACTACTACTACTTTTCCTGTGTGGGTGTTGTGGTCTTAGTGGTGAGTAGAATAGTGTGGTGTGTTGATACTATATACTTAGTGCCTGCAATTGTGTATTGATGCCTAAGAAGCAGCGAATCCACAAATGAATTACGTCCCGCTGCAGTGGTGCCTGCATTTTTCACAGTTCTCAGTGACAGCAGACGCACGAGACGTGGGTATTAATATCAACATAGAAGGGTCAAATGTGGCACCAAGTGGTTCTTGTAATATTACACTCGGCGCTGGCTTGACACGCTGCCGCGTGTCTAGATATCAACTTAATACCTCCCACCTGTGCTCTAGAAAAAGAATCATTGACAGAAGCACGGGTGGACAGTGAAAAAATCCTATTAAGTGTTCTTTTTTTCCTTTTGAGGTAGGTACGGAACAACTAAAATGTATGTCAAGTTTTGGTAAATAACAACACCATTTGTTTTTCACCACCAGTCTCACCTTCATGCAATTAAAATCTAGTTAAGCAAGTTCGTTGTGTAGGTAACTGGAACTACAATGACCGTTGGAATTTGAGGTATCGTTAGCATCGCAGGAGGAAGGTACTTAAAAATAAATTAAATGTACCTATTTACCGCTCCGGCTGTGGTAGAAACTCCCTGCCGATATGGTTTTCTTCTAGAAAGGAGTGTACAGGTTTCGAGTCCTGGAGTTTCAAGCGTCCACAGGCTACGGTAATCGTCTACCATCGTTTGCCGAAGTAGTATTAAAAAAACAGAGATTATCTGTTCAGAGAGCGAAAGAGTCAATATACAGTGCGCTACCGGCACGCGGGCATTTATCAAAACTGATAATAATATGTTCCATTAGCAATTACTTGCATGTATTTGCAAATCGTAATTATGTGAATAATCTTTTTTTTCTAAAATCCTAACCTCCAATGTATGACGTCGTCTTAAACAAAGTATGAAGAGCTGTCATTTACACTTACTTGTCAATTTACTTCGCTGTACATTGCTGGCAATTGATTTTTTTATAAGAAAATTTATGAAGTCGGAATTATAGTTAAGTAATTATTTGAATTAAGGGGCTACCCGAGGTTTCCATCGAGTTTTGACAAGTTTTGAATCGTATCTCCTACTTTTGCACTACAGATAGAAGTATAAATCAATCGGTTATCGGCGGTTCTGCAATCTTTTATCTCCATTTTGGTCTACCGGATTTTGAAACAAATGAATACTTAATTTTGTATGATCTTTTTAAACATTGTCTAACTTAACTTATTTTGTATCTCTATTGACGTGAAAGATGTAACACATACGAAATCTACATATTTGGGTTCGTCTGTGACGTCCCTAAAAACTGGTCCAGGGTTTTCATTTTAAACCAATTAACACAAAAGTTATGGCCAGAAACCGGTTTATTGGCCTAAAATTGTTCAACTTTGATGCCAAATATCTCGAAAACAATGAACTTTGAAGTAAATATGGGATACTATATTGCTTAAAGCCGTTGTTGTTAACATAATAAGCTACAAAAAACCTAAGAAAACTAAGAGATTCAGATCGAAGCTACGATCCGCTAATTATGGGAGCCCTTAAGGTCATGATTAAGTTAGAGAACTAAGTTAATTAACCCTTCTTAAAAATCAGCCCGCTTGCCGGTAACGCACTGTATAGATAGCGATAATAATGTTTACTTGTTTATGTTTCCAGCGGCTTTAACAACATGGCCACAAAATCATTCATCAATGCAAATCGAGCTCTAGTGTTAACCAAACAGACTCTAAAGTCCATTGGCAGTGCAAGGAAGGTTAGCGGAACACCTTGGACTCAAGAAGGAATCATAAAATCACCTTTCAAAAACGTCGAGGTGCCCACTTGCACGTTGTATGAGTACGTGTGGCAGAACCTAGAAAAATGGCCAGATCGGACAATGGCTATGAGTACTTATAATTAATTCTCTTTAGATTTTTGTAACCACAAATATCCCTTTCAAATAATTTCATGGCAAAAAGATGGGCATATCCAGACACCTATATACATAAATATATGTGTGTCTGTGGCACCGTAGCTCCCAAACGCATGAATATTTGAATAAGTATCTATTTTATCATAAGTCTTGCTTTCATTGTGGTTTTTAGGTATACAGCCTTCTCCGGTAGTGTAGGTGTTTAAGTTTTTCTTAATATCAATGGAACAAAAACACGGAAGTCATCAGATTGCAGATATTGCAATCAGCCAAGACAATCTGAAGTAGGTAATTTGCAAATATAATGATGATGTCATAAAATTGCATCTGTAATATGGAAGAGAAAATGTGAGATGCAACCTCCGATGCATGTTAAATTTTCACACAGTAGGTTCTTAACATGTTATTATAGTCTTCATGCCGTGAGCTGTCATTCAAACAACAAAAAACTATAATTTCTGAGCACTCTTTAGTTTGTACAAATCGCAGTCATAGATCTATCTGAAAGAAAACTCAAATCATGCCATCTCGTTCTACCGCATAGCATGTGTTCTTTGCAAATAAGTTTGTCGCGTTTCGTTTGACACTGACTGCGCCAACGTCGGCCACGTGACTATGTGCGAACGATTGTGTCCACCCTCTACACAATAGGCCATCATGGTCCTATCATAGCCGCAGTACAGAACGCAGTTAAGAGGCATGAGATGGAAGTATAGTATTTCACAGTCGCCGGTGGCAGCCCTGGAGTGAAATTCCCTAAAACAATGATAATATACTCGAATTTCGTGATGGCGTCGCAAGACCTCACTGGTCAACCCACCTTTCACCTCAACTGTAACCTGACGCCTCACCCCTAATGCGACAGACAAGATAAACTTACCCCGATACGTCACATTTGTTTAATTTCACAAAATATTAGCTTTGTATGTACTTATGTTTCACACATACGATTAGCTAAGTTCAATCGTTACTTTAATTTATACTTTTTTGTTGATTATAAGCCGGTAATACTCAACTCTACTCGGGTTACGGGTCAGAGTTTGCCGAAGTGGCCAGAGGGACCAGACCAGCCTCACGGCCCGGCCACAGAAGAACACCAGCTTTCCAAACAAATGCACAGAGGCATTCCAAACGCGGCACCGTCTCTGTGAATTTGTTTGGAATAATTGCAATGAAATGAAATGAAATGAAATGAAAATGAAATGAAAATAATTTATTCCAGAACAAGTCCATATTAGCAAATACATAATTTAAATTGCAATGCTCGCCGCTAGTCGCGCGAAGTAGTGGCCGGGCCGTTAGACAGGTCTGATTATCAGATATATGATTCTTAACTATATATTATCTACTTATATTGATCGTTTATCTGATTTAATCGATACATGATTGCATAAAATTGCCTCGTTAGAAAAAAAAACCAAAGTTGGATCTTCATTTTCCTTTTTTTATTCAGTATTCAGCCTACTCAAACAATACATTATATTACGACAAAATCAAGTTAATACTATATAGTAAATACTTTATCTCATCTGAAATCTCACTTAATGAATTATAATTATAAATAAAACTGCACAAGTTACGTATTTATCGAAATTTGTTCAAAAACGCCGTTCCCGAAGAGTGGTACACCTCTTTTCTCGTGCGTGAAAGGCTTAAGCGTGTCTCTGTCAGGGGGGCGTGGCGCGTGTTCGACTCGAATCAAGGCATCCCCTTGAATGATTTGCTACCATTTTCAGGTATGTGGTATGACGGGACGGGGCTACACATACGAGCAAGGGTTCAAATTGTCCACAACCTTCGCCGCCAACCTCCGGAGCAAGCTCGGCGTGCGCGACGGCGACACAGTGGCAGTCATGCTGCCCAACATACCGGACTACCCACTCGTCACCATGGGGGTGTTGGGCGCGGGTGGCGTCATCACCAGTATCAACCCTATATATACTGCACGTGAGTTCACTTTTGCTAAACAGAGCGGGATTCAATACGGCATGACTAGTTCGGTTCTCTCACTTCCACGTACGCTCAGTTAAAGTGTCAGAATGAGTGCGCGAAACATATCGAATGCTGTTAAATTGTGGAAAAGTAGAACCGAATTATGGCTCATGCCGCCTCCTTTCGTGAATATTTGGCTTTCGGGCTGCTTCAAGCAGATTAACAAGTCACCCGATTGCGATATAGTGATATATATAGTGATATAGAAGATAGTGTATGTTTATCTATTCAATAGTAACAATCAATTAGGTAATCGGTAAAGGTATGAAAATGTAATTTAAGTAAGGCATAATTCAGGAACTTCTATTCTGTAATTGATACCAAACACGATTAACTCGAAGGTACCTAAAACAGACGATCTTTTTTTTCGGAATAAAACTGAATAAGGAATCACTTTATAATTAAAAATCATTGTCACCGTTAGGTTGTAATGATGTGTGTGTTTGCCGACTTAACTTCAAGAAAAAAAAAGCATTCAGTGGGTATTAGTGTTAACATTATCATTCAATTTAATTAACTGAACAGTAATTTAATTGCATGAGACCTCATCCATTAAAATCAGTTTTGGACTGATCATGGATTAAAACTCATCGTGTATATTTTCTACTTTATTGTCAGAAATTACTATCAATATTTTTTTTCCAGATGAAGTCCAACGCCAACTGCAGCTGTCCGATGCAAAAATAATAGTCACCTTACCAGAACTAACAGGCGTCGCCAAAAGCGCTCTAAAAATGGCAAAATTGGACCTTCCTATCATAGTAATAAAGACTGATGAAACAGAAATACCAGAAGGAACTATTCTCTTCAATGAGTTAAGCGTAGATGCTAATATTGATCTATCACCGTTGAAAGAAGTAAGGAGACGTGCCGATGATATTTGTTTCCTGCCATATTCGAGCGGAACCACGGGGATGCCTAAAGGAGTAGAATTGACGAATTTGAACTTAGTAGCTAATTGTGAACAAATGAATGAGCCTATCATCAAAACTCATAATGACACAACAGGTAATTTAAGCCGGATTCATAGTTTTCTGACGTGTAGAATTAAAACTTTCGTGAGACATGTTTAAAATAACACTAATAGCACTCTTTATAAGCATTTGAGTCGCGTATTAAATGTCACTACGGGCGACATATTTCGAAATATTCGGGAGTTCTTCTTCAAGATGAGTGTTTTCGCGACAGTGTCGTTTGAAGGACCAGTGCCCGCGCGCGCTCCGACCACCGCACGACCCGAGACGTAAGCGCCAACAGGGCGGGGGGAGGGGAGTCCGGCGCTGGAGTTGTTTAAGTTGCGGCAGGAGATCATCTCCTTCACAATAAACACCAAACTCACTGTGGTGTGTGAGCCCGTGTTATTACTTCACAAGTCGTGTCGAGACGCGATTGACACTATCTGACGCACTCCTTTTGTGCCAGGCGTCCAATCAGGTCAATGAGCATCACGTCATATAAATAAGTATGAATCCTATGAGATGATTTGAACTTTTACGATTCTCGCACATAATTTCTACTAAACGGGACTTAATCGCGTATGTACATAATACTTATTTATTTTCCCCTTTTTGAGACTTCCTCTGTTTCAGATGTGTCACAACATCCTAGGTCACGGGAACGGGTAAATTAATAAGTTAGTTATACGCGATTAAGTCCCGTTTACTCAAAATTAAGTATGAATCATTTACTCGTATTCACTTTGTCAGTTGATCTGCCCTTAACTATCAGGCAGGGATACACAAATAAGAATCTAAACTTTATCTATGACCAAAGCATACGACGCGACGATGGCAAACAACCATGCGGCCTGTCTTATGGTGAGCTGACACCGTATTATACTTCGGAGTTCTGGATTTGCTGGCGTTATTAGCCTTCCGGTATGCGATTACCATCAGGAAGCATGTACTTGTTTGCCAACATAAAAACTGAAAAACTTCTTGATTATGTCATGACATTTGGTTTTTCAATATAACCATTTCCATTTCCAGCGACCCATCAAGACGCGGTAATGGCAGTGCTGCCATTCTTCCACATATACGGCGCAGAGGTGATCATGTTCCATAAACTGGCCCACGGCATTAAGCTGGTCACGCTGCCCAAGTTCGTGCCTGAATTGTTCCTGCGGACCTTGGAAAAGTATAAGACTAATGTTTTGTACGCTGTTCCTCCTATTGGTATGGAAAATAAGAAAAAATATTCTTTCATTCATGTATTCCTAAAAGAAGTATGTATAGCAACTTGAATTCAATTTTCTTCTCTTCTAGCCGACATCGATCATAAGAATTAAGGTTTTAACAGCATTATCTTATCTTTCGTGGTCAACCACCAGCGTTTAACAAGAATAAACAGCAAAAACGAATAATCCAGAACCACCATGCTCTCTCTTTATCGCTTTTGCATTCAAATTATTACGCTTTTCAGTTTTGCTGATGGCTTCTCACCCTGCGGCCTCTCCAAAGACATACCAACATCTGGAGGTAATCATCAATGGATCCGCTCCCCTAGCCGCCTCGGATGCAGACAGGTTTATTCATAAAGCGAAGGTAACTTTACTTGAACATAAAAGCCAAAAAAAAACAAAATCCATTTAAGACTGATGCAAATTTGCCTGATGTTGCGTGTCGTGACGCGAAGGAATGATAAACTTAGGTTTCATACATTTATTTACTACCGTTCACATTTATCTGATGCACTCACATGACGGTCCCTTTTGTGTAAATCACCGTTAACTTCATCATCCTCCTAGCGTTATTCCCAGTAATGCCCCTAAAGGAGCCCGGGGTCCGCTTTGACACCTAACTAGTACTAGACTAATTAACTTAATAGCTGGATTTCAATAGACCTCTCGCCTTAGTGCCTTCGGTTGGCGACATTAAATTTCACACCCAGCCGATGGGGTAAATATACTTAAATGTATTTAAAAAAATGGGGACAAACTCTTGAGCAACGACGACGGTTCGCTTGCCTATCGTTGTTCCATCGGATACATTTTTGAAAGTCTGCGCAGGAGCTGCACGACTTAATTCCAACTGATATTTTCAGAGACATTTTGACTTCAGGCAAGGCTACGGTCTCACAGAAACATCGCCTGTAGTCGCAGTGACGCCAAAAGGATTGGACAACTATGGCTGCGTAGGTGTGGCAGTCCCCAATACTGACCTCAAGATTGTTGATGAAAATCTAAAAACACTTGGGCCTAACTTGGTAAGAATTAGTGTAAGAGTTAACATGTGCCCTGTTCCAGGTAGCTACAAGTTAGAATTATAGAAGGTTAATTTATGATCGGAGAAACCCTAATGTACGTTTCCCACCGAACGGGTCGGGCCGGTGCGCATTGACATGCAAAGGAATTTGAACCGTCTATACAGCAGATACAATCATATTTGATTACAATCCCCACCGACCGCGTCGGTATCTGCCGCCTCGGAGTGGATGCACGATTCATTCAAATATGAAATGTAACTACTGTATAGACGGTTCAAATTCCTTTGCATGTAATGGAATGCGCGCCGGCCCGATCCGTTCGGTGGGAATGGTACATAAGAAAGGTTAGGTCAAGAGTCCCCTAACCGACGAGCATGTTTGAATAATGTCATGAAAGTGAATGAAGCAAGAAAGGTTTGTCAAGAACGTAGCAAAGTGGACATCCCTGATCTCTGCCAACCGCTCCGGGAAATAGGCGTGATAACATGTACATATATTTTATCATCATCACCATATAAACCGAAAGACGTCCATTGATTGAACATAGGCGTACCCATAAGATTGCCACTGCGCCACCCGCATCCAGCGTTTCCCGCGACCTTTACCAGGTCATCAGTCCTCCTTGTCGGGGGTCTACCCACGCTGCGCCGGCCGGTACGTGGTCGCCACTCAAAAACCTTTTCCGCCCCAACGGCCATTGGTTCTACGTGCAATGAAGAATGCCCAACGTCAATTAACCAAGCGCCTCAGCATGCACGTTTAGACATGCAAAATTCGTGGAGCGAGGCTTTAGAAATTATAGGAACGTAACATTATTTTACCTCATTCCGAAAAAGAAAAGAAAAAGTGTTATGAGCATTTTAGGAAACCATTTTTACCGCTTGTAATAAAACTAATACAAGTTACAAATTGTTATGCAATGGGCCCCTGTTCGTAAAATGTATGTCACGAACAAAAGTACCTAGTCGCATAGTCCAACTACATGCAAGAGAGCAAGGGAATTTCTTAAGTGCTTCACTTATACTTGCAATTTTTACAGAAAGGAGAATTGTTAATCCGTGGCCCACAAGTTATGAAAGGATATAGAAATAACGACGAAGCAAATAAAGCAGCGTTTACTGAAGACGGATGGTTTAGAAGTGGTGATTTAGCTATCGGAGACGACCAGGGTATCATCACTATAGCAGATCGGCTGAAAGAGCTGATAAAGGTAGTCGCATGTTTTAACGGTTATTTTTTTTATTCTACGACGGTGGCATACAAGCATACTTCCTTCCTGATGGTAAGCAGAAGCAGTCACCGTGGCTTACGCACGGACGCTTGACGCTGTACGATTCGAGAAGAAACACAATCTCTAAGTCTGTCTGACTGCGTGTCTGTCTAAGTTTTCACACCCGCTGACTCATGTGTGGGTCAGCATTTAGTATTGATTTGCGAACAAAAAAAAAATAGCCCGGGAGAGGAAGGACCGCTGCACTGATTTAAATTGAATTTGGTATAGATTTAGTTTGAGACGTTAGTTTCCGGAAATGACCCTCTAAGGGGGAGTAATGGGAGGCGAACTTTTATATGGAGAGACACACAAACGGGTTCCTCGTGGACCTAGTCATGGGCAGAAGCTAGTACTTAGGTATATAATATTTCTTCTCGTGGGTATCGTAGAACTCTAGTATGGGTTCGGGTTGAGGCGTGCTGAGGGCGATGTAAAACAACGTATTTATCTTCAATTTTAAAAAAATATTTTCCAGGTCAAAGGTTACCAAGTACCACCAGCCGAACTAGAAGCTGTTCTCCGCGACCACCCATCAGTAGACGACGCGGCTGTCATAGGTGTCCCCCACAAGACCAGTGGAGAGGCACCCAAAGCATTCATAGTACTGAAAAAGGGCCACAATGTACCCGCGGCAAATATATGTGATTTTGTAAAAGAGAGGGTAGCTGAGTATAAAAGGATAAGCGATGTTATGTTTGTGGATGTGTTGCCGAAGAACTCGACTGGAAAGATATTGAGGAGAGAGTTAAAGGAGAAATATACGTGATTATTGGTAACCCCTGGTGCAATCGAGGGGTGTTATAAGTATATGTGTGTCTGTGTCTGTCTGGCATTGTAGCTCCCAAACGGATGACTCAATTTGAGTCAGGTTTTTAATCGAAAGAGTGAGGAGGTGGTTCTTAGGGGTGTTTAAAAGTTTTCAATTTAGTAAGTTTTTTTTATGTTGAGCAATAAGTTACAGGAATGTAATAAATTGTTGTGTAATTTAAACTTACATTTTTACATAATTAAGTTAAGAAATAACAACAATATTTTATAGATGTTTTTTCTTTTTATATATAAGTGATCATGTTAAATATAACTATTGACAAAGACAATAAACATTTTTTACTTGGTTTTTGTAAAACTTTACAACTTCCTACTCATCAACAATCCATTTTAATGATTGCAATGTGACTAACTACATAAAAATATCATTCAGTTTTTACAACGCTAATATCTGATACAAAATTACTGAACTAAAAATAACCTCTTTATATTTCAATGAGTGAGTTTGTATGATGCATAAAGATGGAATTTCAAGTTACAAAAGCATAATTGTAATTAGTACAAACTTGCTATTTTAATTGGGAGAAAACTCTAAGAATACTGCCGTAAATGGACAAAATAACTATTGTATATCATTTAGGTATAAAGTATTACGTAAAATTGTGGTATATCTTAAATTAAATAGGTCATCGAAATCAGTGATCAAATTTCTGGGTTAAAGTTTTAATGTTATATGGAACGAGGTATAGATGGCGCTAAAATTTGGAATTTAAAGATAAGTATAAAATTAGAACTGTGACAACACAACTAGTGTTTTTTTTCAATCCAAGATTATTCTACACCCTACTCTATTTCGTTAGTCGTAGTAGTCAATATTCTGCAGTGTCTCAAGACGAGAGTCTTTGAGCAGTGTGTGTTGCCAGGGTGACGTATGGCACGGGAACGTGGTCGCTTACGATGGGCCTCGTAAGCAGGCTCAAAGTCACCCAAAGGGCAATGGAGAGGCTATGCAGAGGGTTTCTCTGCGCGATCGCATCAGAAATGAAGCTATCCGCAGCAAACCCAAGGTTACCGATATAGCCCTCCGAATCGCTAGACTTAAGTGACAGAGGGCGGGGCACATTGCACGTAGCACCGATGGCCGTTGGGCTAGAAAGGTTCTAGAGTGACGACCACGTACCGGACGGCGCAGCGTGGGTAGGCCCCCACAAGGTAGACTGATGACCTGAAGGCGTAGCACGGTTGCCATTTTATCACTTATCCCTGTGGATAAGACATCCATCACTCTCGCACTCGCATACTAGTCAGAACGTGACGGATGTCTTATCCACAGCGATAAGTGATAAAATGGCAACCGTGCTACACCTTCTGGTAAAGGTCGCGTGAGTCCGCTAGCTGGCCCAGGACCGGTCATTGTGGCACTCTTTGGGGGAGCCTATGTTCAGCAGTGGACGTCTTTCGGCTGATATGATGATGATGATGATGACCAGTGATCGTAACTTTTGTAGCATTTTTGGTGCAGCGTAGTGTTGTTAACGTATGTACCTACCTACTAGCCGACGTACTATTGACGTTACTAGCTAATACCTATTTCAATTTGTTTACAACGAATAAACAGATAATCATTTTTTCCACTCCTGTACTTTTATCTGTCATTTACATAGTCCCGAACACTAATATAAAGACATACAAAATAAGTCTGCAGAAAAGTCTATACTCTATTCCCCATAACAGTACGGCACAACCGTGCTGTTTTGTCGCCAAAACGATACGCTTAGCAGCCATACGCTTCTAAACCTGGGTAGTGCTACATTGTGCCACGGCCTACTAGACACGATCGAGTAGGCCGCGACGCGACTAATCTAGAGGGCCATGCCGAAACATAAAATACATTAGGTACTACCAACTTAACAAACCACTGAAACTATTTACTTCAAAAAAATTATTGTACTAACGGCATTGCTGCCAACTTAAGAAAAACCTTGGTCTTAATATGACATTACTGGCAAGTTGAATTAAGAACAAAACAGACCATAAACAAGAGGTGTCAATGTGTCATGTTTCCAATTTCCCACCAGTTCCAGTTCAAAATTAAAAGACGAAATATGTCAAATATGATAACTATTCGTTATTAATAACTTCTTAAGATTTGATTCGTGTTTGTGAAGTGAAGAAAAATGTGTACGTTCCTTTTAAAATGGACGAAGAAGAAAATAACTGCACCGCTGATGAAATTGCGTGAGTAGTAATAGAACTAACGGAAAACTTACTGCCTGAAAAGTCAAATTATGCTATTTATTTAAAATAGTCGTAGAAAAAATATTGTATGCAACGGTGTATAACTTGGTCTTAAAACGCTCGTGGCGTCTTTAATTGCGATGCTCGCCAAGGCTCGCATCGCAACTCACGACACTCGCGTTTTAAGACCCTACTTATACAACAGTTGCATAAAATACTATTATCATCCCAAGCGAAGCCACTTCGTAATGGGATTACTTTTATCATCGTGTTGAGTTGAAGTATATACAAAGTGATAACGACATTTATCACCTCCTGTTATCAGTACAAAGTTCAATGCACCAGCCTTTTATACCGCTGTGTACTATCGACTATTAACTAATTAAGAGGAAACACAATGACCGATTTTCCATAGAAACGTAGTCCCCTGTTTTTTTTTATGTGGTAGGAGGCAAACGAGCAGACGGATCACCTGATGGTAAGCGATTACCGCCGCCCATGGACACCTGCAACACCAAAGGTGTTTTGAGTGCGTTGCCGGCCTTTAAGATGGGTGTACGCTCTTTTCTTGAAGGTTTGAAGGTCGTATCGGTCCGGAAATACCGCAGGCGACAATCCATTCCACAGATTAGCTGTGCGAGGCAGCTTTCTCCCTGGATAATGGCAGTATAGCAATATTTTTGTTCCATAAATCTATGGCTACTATTTGGGAAACCATCATTTTACCGAAAATAGTTTCATCGATTATCGTTTCCCATAACACTATTCGCAGAATTTCATCATCACACAGGAATCATTCATCGAACTTCGTTAGATCGCTCATACATTTGCTCGAAATACCATTTACACAAAAATGAACTCATCGAATTTCACTTCAATATTTTATTTGTTCATCGACATAGTCGTTCATCGAATCGCCGTTACTATAATTTTGTTTTAACATAAGTTTCAGTTCCCAAAATTCTTATTACATAGAAAATCGTTTCATCTGTGTTTGTCACTTGATAATATTTACCTTTCAACGAACTGAGTAGGTACATTTCACCGAGACTTTGGACGTATACATAGAGCTCTAAGCATACCCACCTCTCCCTCTGGATATCGGATTACCTTCCTATTCTACTTTAAGGCAGGCCAGTGTAGGTACGACGACGAGCGAAGCGAGGAGGAGTGTTAGGTGAACTGTGATCCTATAGCGCGCGAGCCGAGCGAGCGCAGCGAGCGTGCCGCGGTAGCGGCCGGCGAAGCGCCAGAACCGTTTTTTTAATATCACTTACTTAGACTTAATATTACGTCTATATATAGTCCTCCTTGTCGTATCCGACGACGGCGACCCTTACAAACTCCTCTGATGAGCACGTATATGGCTCGCAAAGCCGAACTTAGTTTTAAATGTTCGGACACATTGTATGCAATATAGTTGGCCCTGGTTATTGTTGTACCGTTTGGTTGCCGGTTTAAGAATAGCGCCAACCTATGTCCTCCTTGGGTGTCGTAAAAGCCGACTAAGGGATTCTACTGTGACAGATCTAAATAAAATCTCCAATGATCAGTCACTGCATTCCCTGCCACCATCAGTCGTATCGATCATTCGATCCACTGATATCAGTTGACAGGGAACGAGAGAGTGGGTTTGCAGCAGCGCAACTGTTCATCCACTATAATCCTTTCACGCGCAGATGACCCTTGCAATGTTACTGGAATATTACGTCTACATCGTATACGAAGCGTATATGAGTCAATGTGGACCCATTTTATCCATTAGGTATTATATACTTAGATGAAATGACCTATAGGTAAACAACTTGGTAGAAAAATGAAATATTTATCGTGGCAATAAAAATATCTGCATAGCTATTCTTTAAGCAGCTTTTATCTCGAGACGTAGGTGAAAACGCGTTCTCACCTGTGGCGACGTTAGCTTGGACGGTATATCGGCATTCAGTAACGTTTTCTCTTTTATCTCGCCGAAGCAACGGATTTAACTGCTGGAATGGCATTAAACCAAGCAAACATTTTGTACAGAACCTCATGATATCCATTTTATCCAAATTAATTGCGTAATTTGTCTACTATAGGCGAATCAACCAACGTTCGTCTAACCGACGGACGTTAGTTTATAGGCCGGCGCCCCTTGACATCACCCTGTCAGGACGTCGTGAATAAAAACCCTTATTCACTAACTCAAACGTCACTATGACAGCGTCCCGTGAAGACGCCCGGCCAACAGGCGAGCTAGGGATTGACTTTCCCGCATGTGTAAATATTTTATCGATAATAAGTATTATTTGGCCAGATATAGTTTTTTGACGAGATTCGAGACGATTTCGACAATCCACGTCTTAAAGATTGAGAAAGTGCTCTTTTATTTAATTTACTAAATTCTTTTGAGAATATCTTTTGGGAGATCGAAATGAGATGCCATTACGGAAGACAGTATCGCTTATTAGTCTGTGCGAATGACTGTCACTTGACTGTTGTCTCTGTCAAACACGGAATTGTGCAATTGTTCGCGATTTTGTTATTATTACTAATTAGTGTTATGGCTACTTTGGAATTGCTTCTTGGACAACTTTTTCGGCGTATTTGAGCATCCCAAAGTATTTACAATCAACTATTAGTGCCAATCTTTGCGGAAGAATTGCCGAAAAAGGAACTTATACGTCTGTGAGGAACATAACAATGTGAGTATGTTATTTATGTTATTCTTATGATCCTCTCTTCTTTTCGCAGCCATCTCGTTGCTGAGGTCGATACCAGTTATTCTGTTTTCTTCTTTTTAAGTTTCTTTTACGAGCACGGTTATCACAAGACGGCGCGCGAGCTGTGTCGCGGCGAGATAGACTATCCGTTTCTTTCTAATTAAAACACTTATAAACAGACAAATAGAATATCTCGCCCCGATACAGCTCGCGCGTTTTTGTGATAACCGTGCTTTGATCCAACCCCCATAGTAAGCTCAATATGGCTAGAGTTATGACCGGGTACTAGACTGCATTATCCATACTGTATCCGTACCGTCCATCCATACTTCAATACTAATATTATAAATGCGAAAGTGTGTCTGTCTGTCTGTTACCTTTTCACGCTAAACCGCTGATTCAATTGAGGTGAAATTTGGTATAAAGATAGTTTGAGTCCCGGGGAAGGACATAGGATAGTTTTTATCCCCGAAATCATTGCTTTAGGGGGTGAAATGGGGAAGTGAAAGTTTGTATGGAGCTGTGATGTAAACGAGTTCCACGCGGACGGAGTCGCGGGCAGAAGCTAGTATTTAATATATTGAATAGATATTATAACTTAAATACATAGAAAATGTCCAATACTCATAAAGAACTATTCATGCTCATTACACAAATATTTTCCCTTACCGGGATTCAAAACCAGAACCTTCAGCTTCATAGGCAGGGAAGTAACCCCCGATGCTCAAACAGTGGCAAAAATAAAAAAGTATTTTGTACAGTAATAATATACAATGTACCTACATATAATTGACCTTTATCCATCTTAAAGTACTATATTGTACGCATATAGTGGCCCTGTCAGGCTTTTCTGTAATATATGAACCGAGAACCAATGGCAGCTAGCCACTTGCCAACAACATACTGTTTTTAATATATGTTTATTGTAATTTTGCTAACACATACAGTAATTACAGACGTTCATGAAGCTGGGGGCCTAGTAGCCTTGTTTGAAGAGACGGGACACCTCTCTGGAGATTGACAGCGGGGCTAGTTACAGAGAGGTCTTCTAGCGGGCCAGCAATTTCTCTCTGGGTATGTGGTGTACAGCTTGCCATGTGTGCGTCAAACGCACTAGTATGATCTTCTTGGGCGACCCGCTTTAACTTTATTAACCACGAATAATATCTGTTTTAGGAGGTGTCCAGATACGGTTCTAATTTTATTTGGAATCCGGCTGTTATAGTCTGGAATGGTTGAAGACTGGTGCTCGGCGATAGCATAGCGGCTCGGCCCTGCGCGTTGAACCAGGTGTTGAGAGCCCTTAGGGGAGCAACCAGTGTAGTTTGCTTTGTTTAAATAGGGCTAATTGCGCACATCGAAACCACTTTGTAGAATGTGATTTAATATTAAGACTCGGTGAAAGTATAGTTTAAAGTGGAATGATGCAAAGGGATGTCAGTGAATAAATGGTTGTGGCAGCAGACTTTTGTTTGATTACTTTCACCTAGAAATAACATCATTTTAATACATAAACTAGCTGCACGCGCAGCTTCGCGGGTATATAATATAGCCTATAACCTTCCAGAAACTACATTATACACACAAGTGTAAATTTTTTTTATAAGGTTATCACCCAAAACACAAACTTGGTTAGCTGCAACCTCGCAGACTTTTCCTCTTTGCTGCTACCCTAACTGCGTGGGCAGCTAGTAATATTATATAAACGAAAAAACCGAGATTGTAGCTTTGTAAGTTTGAATGTTATATCTGGATTTAATTGACCAATTTCAAAAATTCATACTTAAAATTATTATTAATAAAAATAATACTGATATCATTTATTTGCACGTACTTTTTCATTTTATTTTAAGTTAAAACCCCTTAATTTGGGTGTTTTAATCTACCACGTTCGAAAAGGGCTTAAGTACTAATTGCTATCGTCTGGAGGCATGTTGCGATGCTGATCCAACTGTCCAACGAGTTGTCCTGACAAATTGCAAGAAAATCATAATTTGGACCAAGGAATTTGCATGAGCAGCCAAGTGGTTTAGTTCTTACAAATTTCATTCAAATTAATTTAAATGAAATTTAAAAAATATATATTAAAGAATGTCGTTTTAATATTTAACACTGTAAGCCCTAAAAAAATTGCATTCAATCGATATGGATGAGGCATAACAACCAGAATCCGCTAGAAAACTTATTTGGCTGCAGTAGGAGGAGTCATGGATGCAGAAATATGAGTCCATCCCCAGACGGTTTTCAGAAAAACTAAAATTATTGACGCAGCGAAAAAAATCAGAACCTTTTTTCTGGTGCTAAGGAACGTTATGGCCAATCCACATTATACGATTAAACCCCAATTTGTCAGTACAACATGTCGAAGTCAGAATTGGGCGTAGCGTACAGACGTAATGTCGCGTTTATACGCTTGCGATGGCTTGGCGCGTGAGCAGGACGCAGCTATGTAAACGAATGAGATCTAATTATAGACCTCTCCCTCTAACGCATAGCTGCGTCCTGCTCACGCGCCAAGCCATCGCAAGCGTATAAACGCGGCATAACTACTGCAACTACAATTTCATTCAGTGTGGCCAGTTAACAGAAGGAAAGCGAAAATTGGCACATTCAAACGGTCCTGCGATGCGGACTGCAAGATTGTTACTAACCGATGGGATAGGGCAAGACAGCACGTCTAACATGGGACGGCCGCGACATACTCTCGATTTTTCTCGCACTATACCTCTTGTCCTAAGTGTTCTAATAAGAGAGAGACGGATAGTGCGAGAAAAATCGAGAGTATGTCACGGCCGTCTCATGATAGACGTGCTGTCTACGGCCGTTTCATGATAGACGTGGTGTCTCGCCCTATCTCATCGGTTAGTAATAATCTTGCAGTCCGCTTCGCAGGACCGTTTGAATATCACGCTAACAAATCACGTAATGTGGATTGCCCATTATTCGTATTGGTGGGTACACATGTATCTCACTCTAATAAATAGCTGTCACGTAAAAGCTTCGCGTTCCTTGGTCGTTCGTTTGCTCAGTGTGTACCCACCAATCCATCAAAAAAAGAATCAGGCACTTCTGATATTTTCGTCCATTCCCACTTATGACTTCGACATGTTGTACTGACAAACTGGGGTAAAATTACAGTACAATCTTTATACCCCATTAAGGCCGCGCCAGTGTGAGGCAGGCCTAATATAATGCTTGTGAAAAAAAAAAACTCCAAAGCGTGTCTCAAAGCGACTAATGGGGTATATACATTACATGATTTGTCAGCCCAATAATAATAATAAACTTTTTATTTCGGACGGAATCCATAGATGTTAGTTACAGACTTATATTCAAGTGTTATTTGTGTGTTTAGATTTTTGTGTGCTGCACGGCTATCACGCGCCGGCGAACGAGCTCTCTCAATTTTTCTCGCACTATTAGTGTCTCTCTTATTAGAATACTTAGAACAAGAGGTATAGTGCGAGAAAAACCGAGAGTATGTCGCGGCCGTCCCAGTTAGACGTGTTGTCTTGCCCTATCTCATCGGTTAGTAACAATCTTGCAGTGCGCTTCGCAGGACCGTTTGAATGCGCCCATTTTCGCTTTCTTCCTGTTAACTGGGCACACCGAATGAAATTGTAAATGCAGTTGTTACGTCTGTACGCTACACCCAATTATGATTTCGACATGTTGTACTGACAAATTGGAGTAAAATCACATAATGTGGATTCCCCATCACAAACTGTGGTTGTGATTTGCATGCAATTTGTCAGCACAACTCGTTTGACAGTTTGATCACGGGCCGATATCGGCAGGATTGCATGCCGGCCTGCGCGTGATTCGGCCCGTGTAGATAGTAATATGTCGGAAGCACGGCGGTCGGCATAATCAAGGTCACTTCATATTCATACTTACTAGTGACCTTCCTTGGCCGTCCGACAATAGGTTTGTTGCGTAAATGTTGAAAAGTGGTTAATAATACTATTAACACACACACTTAAACAAGTACCTCAGTGTGTATTTTACCCCAAAAAGTGTTATTTTAAATAAAATAGAATATTTAGAATAATCTACAATAAGTATTCTGCATTTTTAAAAAGTAATTTAGATTTGTCTCGAAAACGCTCAAGTGAAAGTTGATTAGTTGAATGACATTTGACATTACGTCACGTCACGCCGTGCAAAACAAGCAGTATACTGATACTCTCTGTACGACGATTGTTGGAATTATTTAATTAAAAATGAATCCCTTGAACTACAAGTACTGTATAGTGCCCCAGTAAAAGCACAAGCTTACAAACGCCAGATAAATTGCCCACTGCGAATGTGGAGCCAGCGAAGAGTTCACGCGCGATTTGCGCCGCGATTCACGCCTGTGAATGTGGAGCGGCCTTTATTTTGAAGTCCGAAAATATATTATAATCATTTCAATAGCGACGTATTTCCGAACGTATCCGATAGACAAATTTATAAAGACAGCCATTGACACACAATGTGCAGGACGACTAATTAATTTAATAAAAGAAAAGGACTTCCGCTCAGCGAATTATTACGTTATCAACTTTGTAATTGTTAAACAAAATGTAAGAATTGACTCGAACAGAGTAAAGTAAAGTAACGTATGTAAAGTATAAAAATAAGTTTCTTATGAAACAGTGTCGTGTGCGTACGCCGATTTAAATAACTACTAAACTTCGCAAACGCACTTGACTTACTTAACGTCAGAAGTCAGAACTGTCACTCACAACTCGACTAGTGAACAACGAACAACGAATTTTATTGGAACATCTGGATTTCACCATTTCAGCCTAGGACCAACTCAAAACCTATAGACCAAGACGTGACCCAGCTTCCTTTAAATGCATATCGAGTATGGAACGTGGAATGTACGATGAAAGTGGCGTGACAAACCCGGTTGTCCTAGACATCTATAGTGTTATAGTAAGGCAGTTTTACCGGACCTTAAAGTGCTACAAAATGACAAAGAAATGGCCTTGTACCTACGTTGTTACGTTGTGTAACACATTGTACGTACGTAAGGTATATCTACATATCAATTTTTACATGGAAAGATGACAGTTGGATCTACCTAACGCGCGTTCAAAACGTTACATTACTACCCCTCTGGTCACAAAGTGGACCCTGTCCAGCACGATTTACCATTGGGTTTGGCATTTAAATATACTAACTAACATCTTATGCAAAGTTTTGATTTTAATCCAAATATTGGTCTAGCATTAAGCCTCAACATTGTGAATTGGCAAACATTTATTAAAATCCTCAATGTCCCAATATGATGTGTCAAACCAAAACTCACCGGCAGCAGTTGTAGCCGCAGGAAGGCTGAGACACAGCCTGAATGTATTCAATACAAATAAACACTGTATTAGGCACTGGTCCCACCGCCGGCGAGTGAAATATGAACTATCGACTTGTTTCTAGCCCAAGAAACGAACAAAAGATTAATCGCTTTTGTGTAGGTATATTTTTAATATATCGCGGTGTGAACAGCCAGTGATGAATCACTGGCTGTTCACACCGCGATGAACTATAAATATATATATCTCTCTTTTATTTACATGGGAGAGCTTATCTTTTGTTCGTTTCTTTGGCGAGAAAATCGCCGATAGCTCATCGCTCGTCGCCGGGCGGTAGGAACAGTGCCTTAATGAGTGTGACAATACTGATAATCCTAGATACTGAATACTACATACCGGACGGCGCAGAGTGGGTGCACAAGGTGGATGGATGACCTGGTAAAGGTTGCAAGAGACTGCTGGATGCGGAATAGAATAGAATAGAAATGCGGATGGCGCAGGTCACATTGACACTCTTTCAGAGAGGCCTATGTCCAGCGGTGGATGGCTTTCATGGTTCATGATTAAATAACATTATTATGAAGCTTAACATGTGCCCTTTATTAACTTTACCTACCTGACTATAATAATAATACTTAATAACAAATCATTCATTCAGTCAGAGACGGGTTTACAATTATTATTTGAGGGCGCCTCTTTTTACAAGCTTCATAATAACTTGCCCTGTTAGTATTATGGGCCAAATATTGCAAGTTAAATTTGACCCACTTCCCGGTGGCCGGTTGAGCTGAAATTTTGGGTATAAGTATAGTTTTGATGACAGTTCAATATTATGGTACCATCGAGCTGATCTGATGATGGAGACAGAAGACCCGTTGAGTTTGGGTTCGTTAGAATGAGTAGTTGATGACGGTATACAGAAAAGTACATTCGGCATTAAAAACTTGTACCAAAAATGAATTTTTTGACAGAAACTTTAAGTATTCAATACCTGTGCTAAGCGGCACTGCTCTTCCTTAGTTGGTAGTGGACATGTGAAGAATATTATAGTATAGTAATCAAAACTTATCTTAGTTATTAGATTAGATTTCGTGCGTTGTTGCAATGTGCTGGTTAGTTATCAGTAATCAGGCATTTATTTACTAAAACCACATGACAATAATACAGATTCATTTTTTCTGGTTTATAAGTTTTGTATGTAAACCAAGTCTATTTTAAAGATCTGAAATACAAGTCTTCACTTTTAACCGTGGTCAAATTGCAAAGATTTCTATGGAAACAACAAAATTTTCAAGTTTTGTTGAAAGCTTGCCAAGTATAACCAAGAGCATATTTCAAAGGAAAATATAATATCATTTGACACTGGAGACTTTACATGTCCTTATTATTATAAAATAAGATTATTGTGATATAACGGACCCGGAGACTATACATCTCTCGGGAAATGTGTGCCCAGGTATTGTCTATGTTTTCATTGTTGTTATCTTATTAATGTCATTTAATGTTGATTAATTGAATCTGTAAGCTCGGACATGTGAAAGAGCCCTTGATGCCTACTTACAGAATAAATATACTGAAACTGAATTTGTGGCAGGACAGCAATGCTGATCTGCAGGACTCCCAGCGATACTTGTTGGAGCTGTAAGGAGCCGGAGCTAGTTAGGTACAAATCTTATATCATATACCTACGCCGATGCAAGTCCTGACTAAGAATCTTGCCGTTCAAACACCCAGGACCAGCCGTCTCGATAGCAATCGGAACAAAGTTGTATGCTGACTCTAGATTGCTAGTATTTTAGCTCGGTGTATTCTAACTTAATAGTGTGGTTAAGGTAAGTGGGTGCAGATGTACTCACACAGAATACGTCCCATATCTGGCAGTGGCCTTTTGCCCAGGGAACCAGCGTAAAACTGTGTTCGGTCTCTTACCATCGGTACGGCTGTCCTTAGGGCTCTAAAACGCGAGGAACGTTTATCGACACCATGGTGGTCCCTGTTCCGTTGCTTTGGGGACTTATAGCAGCACACCTTGCTTCCTCTGGAGCTCTGACAGGTTTTAGACGAGCCTACCTAGCTAGCTTGAACAAGGTATATGTAAGTTACATACGATTTTTATCAAGAGTAAAGTTCCGTACCTAGGCAAATAATAGACGAGAAGAATAAGTGGGTTATTAAGTCTCACTCAACACAACTAATCGAAAGTTATAGATATCAAACGTGATTTTTTGCACTAGTCAGTTTTCCAATTTCCGACTTGTTTCAAAGAATTTAGAACATGCATGAAAATCATCGCTGAACTCGAAACGACAAACGTCGAATATGACAGTTGGGGTGCTGTCGCCATGGCAACAACGCCCGTCCGGTCGCCGTCCGCCCATAAAAGTAAGGGTGAAGGGTGAGCGTCAAGTGTGAACGTCTTCGTCCTGTCATTAGCTGTCAGAAAATGCTTAGTGAATAGGTACAACTGTCAAATCATCTCACCCCTAGTGGTGTTCTACTTATCGATACACACATCGACGGAAAGTATGTATCAAAACTATTCCAATTTGAGTAGTTTAAGCGGCTTATAAGCAACTAAAATTTATAAATTGAAGTAACAATTGAGCTTTGCTAATCGTGTGTGTGAAACATAAGTACAAAGCCAATATTTTCTCAAATTAAAGAAAGATGACGTATCGGGCTAACATTATCTTGTCTCTTGCATTAGGCGAGAGGCGAGAGGTGATAGGTGAGGTGAGAGGTGGGGTGACCTCACAGGTGATGTCTTGGGACGCCGTCGCGAAAAATATCAATATTTTACTGAATTAGACTGCTGGAACGTACCAACATTGAACCGTGTTTCGATAAATTAATACTATACACAACTGACTATTCTATGAAAAGTAAATTCGATGAATCGTTACGCTACGATTTGAGACAAATTCGAAACGATTAACGATGAAAAGGTGTTCGATGAAATAAAAAACTATGAATTGATGATTATGTGAACAAGAAATACAACGAAATGAAATTCGTGGAATAGTTTTCGGCGAAATGTAAATCGACGTAATGCGTTTCGATAAAATGATAGACACCCCTACTATTTACATGTGCCTACGTTTTCCTTTTTTTCATAAATTTATTCTTAAAAGCGATATTTTAACCTTCAAAAACTTTAAAAATGCCAGATTTTCCGCTGTGTTCAAAAATCCAGAAAACAATTTTGAAAAGATTATTTAAGTCTTTCTTTGATTTTTAATAAAAAATTAGTTAAATAGGTCAAGTTTTGGAGAAGAAATCAGGGGACTACGAAACGTGATTTTATGTTCTTTTAATAGGTCCAAGCTGCAGTTGTCTCTGCGGGGGGAGGCTTGAGGTTGGCGCGACAGCAATACATTTTACAAATACCTATTTCTCAATTCTCTCGACCTTTTTGTTTCCTCTTAAGCTTTTAACTAACCATCCGTGCACTTTATGTTCCTTGTAATAAGGTTCTATACAGCGTGTAAATCCAATACGAGCAAATCTATAAATGGTGGTTAGTAAAGGACATAAGAAGTGTATTAAGATAACTTTTGTCTAAAATTACAACGAAAAAATTAACCATACAAAATAATTCAGCCCGCAATGTAACGCAAAATGTTCAAGTTAAGGCTCATTGACAGTTGTCACCTGTCTAAGTATCCACTTCCGAAATGCCAAAAACCAAAAGTTAATAAAGCTATGTCGTATCTCGTAACGTCCTTGGCAATTGAGTTAGGTATAGCACTTATACTTAGCCGAAGACGTTATGAGATGCGTGTTTTTCTTTCAAACTGGTGTAGAACTGTAGATGTTAAATACATCAAGTAAAACAAAAAAATGGCTAAAAGTTACGATTTATTTACATACCGGTCAAAAAACAGTCAAATTGTTTACGGCCAACGATACTGGCGTCCGGTCTCTTTCATATCATGGTGATTTACGCGTGACCAGTAATGAGAATTACGTTCATTCAAAACCGCATTCCTGGTGAATCTCATTTCATCTGTCCAAAATTATCTGGACAGAAATGGCGGAGAATGCGGTCTTCTAATGAGACTGGACTGGAAGCTCATAGTTAACAGCTGCTCCCTGCAGCTTGCTGTAACGCGTTCACGATCACTTGAGCGCTAGGAGCTCTACGATTTAGGAATCGCTCTTCTGCCATTTTGATGTGATACATTCAAATCATGTCCATTAATTCCGGAACACTAAAATTGGTTTGACGGGGCATTTTAATTCAATGACTGAATTGTGACTGACATTGTCAAATCATAGTTGAAATCAAATACGCGAAAACTTACCAAAGAGTTTAGTAAAATTTACAACCATGTATGTATCTATCAAACTATGTAGAGTTCAATTAATAATTGTAAGTTAAATTTAAATTCAGTTTCAAATTAAACAACTAATAGAAGTGCAATCTTGTTTGTAAATAATTTACAAACAAGATTACTTACTTATTTAAATTAAGTGGAATGATTTTCTGAAAAAGGTGTCATTCCGCGTCAAGGTAATTTTATCTATGATTTTAATATCAACGCTGTGAACTAAGTAATTGTTATCGTGACTGATGAAAATGGCAGAAGACAATGTCAGTGGCTTGTTGATAAACAAATACTTAAGTATTCAATAATATTTACTTATTTAAGGGTCACTGGTACACCACTGCTGCTGGACAAAGGTCTCCCTCTTACGCTTCCATGTATCCAGGTCTTGACCAGTCTCCCCACCCCCCAGACTGGGCATATCAGTCTTTATCAACAACGCAAGCTAGCTAACATTTTCTACATAATTAATAATATCACTAACCACCTAGATTTCTAACGAACAGCTACATGGATTACATGTTTGCGTTACATTGCTGCTCGGTATTTTTTCAAAAAAAAATATCGGCTTTCAAGTAAGTGTAACTCAAAAAGTTCAATTAATTAATGATTACGCTACTAAACCCTATGTCTGGTTTAATTCTTTGCTTGTATTCGATTTACTCGCCGTATAAATACAGAATGGTAAGTTTACTGTGTTGGCGTTTGTACTGGGAGTCTTGTTTTTAATATTGAACCTGTAATTATAATAGAAAATATGATAATGAATTTAATGCCAAATGTAGCTTGACTGATAATTGGGTAGTACTTATTACCCGGTCACATTTTACTGAAATGAAATTAAGATGGGTGCCTACCTAACCAAAGTTAAACCCAACCGATAAAATTACAACATTTCGAGTACAGCCATGTTATAAATGTCCGTCTATAGTGGTTTCAACTTTCCATAACCAGACTAACAACAAGGATCGCTCATGAGAACGTCAACTTTCGTTTTTATCGGAGAGGTTTGTCAGTATATTTATCAATTGATTAAAATGTATAATGCTTAAGATTACACTATCAATGTGTTGCAAAGTTTTATTACCTCCAAAAACTTGGCATGATCAGAAGTGTTCAAGTTCAAGAGATAACGCCGAGTGCACGTAGAGATATCGTCCTTTTATGGACGATAAAAGGACATTAGTTAATTTATAAATAATAAATAAATTAACTATTAGGGAGGAGACAGTAAATGTTTAGTAAGCAGAAACGTCCGCTTACGAAATTGAAAACGATCAAAGTGGAAAATTTAAAAATTATTCGCCATGAGCGGGATTTGAACCTTCTGCCTCTGGAATCCGCCCATCGCTGTTGCCAACTGAGCTACCGTGGGTCCGCTAGTGGCGACGAATCTTTCAGTATGTTCCACTCTTCTGATTACACCTTAGGGAGGCTCGTAGCGTTGTCTACCTGGAAGTTATAACAACTTTTGAAACGGCACCAACGTCTCAATCGTCCTCTCTTATCAATTAGGGAGACAATTTTACACAAATTGAACAAGTATCTTTGTCACTAAGGTTTGTGTCACTGTGTTTAGTTAATTTTCTTCCTCGTTCCTTCAATTTCATAATGGTCGTGTCGTGTTGTTAATTTTCCATTCATACCGAATGTCAATAAATCGCAGAGTCACTACCCGCTAAAGAACCTAAAACATCCGCCCGTTAGCGTTAGGCATTGATAATTAGTGGATAATTAAATAAAAAGATATATATGTAAAACATTTCATATAATTCAATGTAAACAAAACACCAAAATCAATATTTTTCCATAAAATATAGTTAAAGCAATGACGCGTAGTTTCAGTGTCCGAGAGGCAACCGGATGGCTAACGGTATTTGAGCTCCCGAAGCGTTTTGGAACCGCACTGTGCAACCCAATCTGAGCCAACTTGGACTGGCGCGGAAATAGAAAAAAAAAAACCGGCCTTGAGCGTGTCGGGCCACGCTCAGTGTAGGGTTCCGTAGTTGTCCGTCTGTCACAGTAAGTGTCCCCACATAAGCGTTAAAATTTACACCGACATGTACGATATGAGCGTTCCGCGTACAGCAACATCTATCGGCAAATTAAGTAAACTATTGCGCGCGAGCTTAAAGTATGGAAGATGATTTTTACGGGATAATTCTTTATTGCGTGAACCGATTTGCACCGTTTTTACTTTATTTGAAAGCATGTTATTTTATTGTGATTTTATAGAAATTACAGGTACAATCAACACCTGCTTATATGGTTAAATTACAAACTTAGTTCAGAAAATATTTTGTATTTTTTTTTCAAAACTTTCAACCTCTCAAGTCCAAAATAATTTTCCTAGAAAGTTTTTATAAAGTTCTACTTTCGAGATTTTTTTCATATTTTTAAAACTGATGGTTCAAAAGTTAGAGGGGGGGACACATTTTTTTTACTCCTGGAGCGATTATCTCCGAAAATATTAATATTATCAAAAAATGATTTTAGCAAACCCCTATTCATTTTTAAATACCTATCCAACAATATATCACACGTTAGGGTTGAAATGGAAAAAAAACACTCCCCACGTTACGTAACATAGGGGAGGTACAACGGTATAAAACATTTTTTTTTTCACTTTTTATTTTACCACTTTGTCGGCGTGATTGATATACTCGTACATATTACCTAGTACCAAATTTCAGCATTCTAGTGCTAACGGTTACTGAGATTATCCGCGGACGGACGGACAGACAAAGCGAAACTATAAGGGTTCCTAGTCGACTACGGAACCCTAAAAAAGATAAATTATCTTTTTGGCGCGAGGCAGTCGGTTGAACAACTTTCAGGCCACCGCTGATTCAACTTAAAACAGCGGTTGTCTGAAAGTTGCGCTGTTTATATAATGAATTGCTGTTTCAATTGAATACCTGGCGACATTTTTTTTTCAGGCGCCTTCAATTTCCGCCCCAGTTCAAGTTGGCTCAGTTCGGGTTGCACAGGGCGGTTTCACAACGCTTCGGGAGCTCAAATACCGCGAGCCACCCGGTTGCCTCACGGAGACTGCAACAACGCGGCATTGCTCTCAATGACAGCCGATCGATCACAGACGATTTACTAACGCATCTTCCTTAAAAACTTGTGCCAATATTGTATGTATCTACAGTTTGAGGCGACTTTGAATAAGATAAGTGTGACTTTAAACGAGTTTTAAAACCTTTCACTTAAATTTATTAGCCATTTAACATCAACCTTACGTTATTATTATTTAAAAACTTGCTAGCACCATGTTTTCTCACTAAAATCACACTGTAAGTCCCTACGCGTACATGTTCCTCAATTCCCTCCTCAAAATCTTCCCCGTGTTTGTCTTTGGAATATCATTAACGAATAGCACTTCTTCTATCTTCTTGTATGGTGCCACTTTCTCTGCTACGTAGGTCTGAAGTTCTTCTTCTGAGAGTTTGACCCCCTTTTTGAGAATGACGAAGGCCCTGGGTGCTTCTCCGTGAAACTCGTGTGGAATCCCGACAACAGCGGCATCAGCGACGGCTGGATGAGATCGCAGAATGCCTTCCAGCTCTGCTGGCATCACTTGGAGACCTTTGACCTGGAATTGGTGAAAAGAACCTTGAAGCCCAGAATTTGCGCGATATGAGGAATATACAAATACAATACAAAATTATTTATTTATCAAAACGGCAAAACAATAGATACATTATCAGTGGCCTTCGCTCTAGATCCAGCCTGTATTGTGAGGACCGAAAGAAAACAGGGATTATAACCCGTTCGCGCTAAGTTTGCAGCTGGCGATATGACGTATCTCGAAGGGTAGCGTTAGCAAAACGGTTTTTCTTCTCATTTTCGAAATAAGTGATATCCTTTAACACCATATTTCGTAAAATACTTCTTAAAGTTTTGCCATTATATACCCATAGTTAAACCTCAGATTTAAAGAAAGCGAAAAACGGACCGGCTAACTTAGCGCGAACGGGTAGTATGTATACAACATTGATTGGGGTTGCGAGTAAAATTATTTGTTCCTGTTTTCGGATTTTTCCTTGTATAGTATTTATTGATTTAAGTATACGTAGCTGTAGGTATATATTATATATATATATACGGTTCCCTTCTAAAAGTAAGAGTTAGTGTAATGTAGGTATACATTACTGCCCGGCGTATGTATGAAACGCGTAAGCCTTGATAATGACATTCTCGGCTTATCAACATACCTCACTTGTATCACAATGTACTATTAACGAACGAAAGGGTAAACGGGCATTTTTCAAAAAAGTGTACATGAACTTATTTTTGCTGAGTCCTGTTTTTTTCCTACTCAATATCGTTGATACAAGAAAAAGATTGTCCCAGATTTTAATATGTATTCTTTTTTCTTCCAGTGCGTCACGCGACTATATACAGGGTGGGCCCTGTAACTAAAGCAAAAAATGAAAACAGAGCTAATTTAAAGTATATACAGTTATTACATAGTGGTCCTAATGTTCCAAAGTTTTTAAATTAGGAGAAATAGTCATTTTAAGTTAAGGTAAGCCATCAAGGAATTTTCACATAGCGATACTGTCGCTTAGCGGTCGTAAGATATCTTGGTACCGAGCCTTTTGACAGATTTTAACGTGTGTTAGGAAGTGTGAATTATTTTTAAAAGGAAAATAACCAAAAGTAGTCCTAATACCTACACATTTAGGTCGACAGTAGTACGTAGGATTTTATTGATCATAAACATTATTTTTGACACAATACATTTGTAATTATTATTGCAAATCTCCATAAAGGATTGGTTTGATTTAATGACTTAAAAATGTTTATTACTTTATGGTACGTTGACATTGTCAAGTTCGCAGAACAGATATTATCAGCAATTAAAAATGCCAAGAATACATTATGATTCACACGAATTGTGTGACATGATTCTGCTTTACGGCGAAACCAGAGGCAACGCACACCGAGCTCTATCGTTGTACGGTGAACGATTTCCCAATCGAAGGCAACCAGCCAACGGCCGAGTCATCACCAACGCCGTGCAACGAGTACGCGACAACGAGCCTGTGACTGGAGCAGTACGACCGGCACAGGGCCCGGGTGCGGCATTTAATGTAAGATTGGCATTAGAGCAAAGAATAATACGTCATTTCCGGCAACGACCCACGACCAGCACCAGAAAAGCAGGCCTTATGTTTGGGGTAAATCACCGAATTATACAAAAAGTTTTAAAAAGGAGTAATCATCACCCCTACAAATTTCTTAAAATACAAGGAATGTTACCACGAGACTACCCCGTCCGACATGCATATTGCAACTGGTTTTTGAGACAGGACCAAGAAAACTTGAACTTCGTGCGTAATGTGATATGGACCTCTAAGATATGGACGGATGAATCAACTTTTACTAATAATGGAAGATGGAACCCAAAAAATACCCATTACTGGAGTAGTCACAACCCTTTCCTTATGAGACAAACGGCTCATCAGTACCGTTTTTCTGTGAACGTTTGGGCTGCTATTCATGGACGCACAATAATCGGTTCAGTTTTTATTGACGGAACATTAAATACGGCACGTTTTATGCAATTAATCAATGGGACCGTGACAGATTACTTTAATAATTTACCCGAGAACGTTAAAAATGAAACGTGGTTTCAACTCGATGGTGCACCTGCACATTCTGTAGTGCTTGTCCGACAAAGGCTAACTCAAATATTTGGTGATAGATGGATTGGTCGGTATGGTCCCCGAAGATGGCCGGCGAGATCTCCCGACCTTACATGTTTAGATTTTTTTCTTTGGGGAGCTATTAAAGATTACGTGTATTCCGCAGAGGTTGACACGGTCGAGATGCTGAGGAGAAGAATTGTTGAGGCGTTCGAAAAAATTCGAGAAGTTGATCTTGACAAAGTGCACCGTAACACACTCTTGCGTTATGAAGCGTGCAGAACAGCAAACGGTCAGCACATAGAAAATTTGTTTCATTAGATAGGTAGCCATCACATTCTGTCAAGCAACGGACCAATACTGAAACGGTTTTTTTTATACTCGTCGACCTTAATGTTTGAATTAAGACTTCGTACACCAAACTTAAATCACATACTTTTTACTATGCAGCTCCCAACTCAACATTTCATAACTGTTGAGACAGCTAAAATGAAATTGACCAATCACGTGGCACCTTTACTGAACTATAATGGATTTGACCAATAGGACGCCCGCCGTCATGAGAAAGTCAAAAGGTAAATAGACATCAACGCACAAAAATGAAAAAACCGTTGGTTGCACTTCGTTTTCAATAGATACCAAGTTTGTTTAAGTTGTTCAGTTGACTCGTAGAAAAACTCAGCAAGCTTCGTGGCCTAAACACGGTACTCGACTAAAAAGCTCTCTATTATAACACGATTGTGAAAAATACTATTAGTTATGGTTATGCTACAAACATTTAATAAACATGATAACATTATCTTCGTTTTTTAATCGCTACGTTTTTCAATACAAGTGGCTGTAAACACTTGAGACAAGTGGGCATGAATCAACAGTTTGTGTAAGACTATTTTCTACGGTGGTGTGTCGCCTTTGATATTTATTTAATAATAGGTACTCATTCAAAATACATTATTGCATTCTTATCACATAATAAAATATTAGAAACATTTCTGGCACTCCCAACTAATTTTAACTGTTTAAAAAGTTATTATGAGAGAAGGCAGTTTGACATATGAATGTTGATATGACAAATATTAGTATTATTTTATAAACTTCTTACTAAAGCTGGCGACCCGAATGCATCCGTTTCACGCACGTGTTCTTAAATTTTCAGGCCTGCTACCGCGAACATCGAAAATACAAAATTCGAAATATCTTTCTCCGCTCGTACTGTCAAAGTGCAATAGAGATGCACACATAGAAAACTCGATACTCGTTAGCGTAAGCCGTCATTGTCAAACTCATGGTAAGCGTACGGTAACGGTATCTGGAAACAGTACGCCTGCGGCAAGCTTAAAGCCCGCATCACACTGGCGTGGCGCGGCTGGCCGCGGCGGACAATAGTAAACTTGTCATTAGCCGTCAAATTCACTATTGACCGCCACCGCAGGCCGCTCCAGTCTGTGAAGCCTGCAACACACTGGCGCGGCCTGCGGTGGCGGTCAATACAAAATTTGACAGCTATTGTCAAGTTTACTATTTATTGTCCGCCACGGCCCATGAACCTTAGGATACTCAGGACAGGCTACGTGATGCCACAATGAGGGACGGAAAAGCTCCTATGCAGCTAAATTAAGAACAGTCTTTAAATGGCTGATGACTTGCCATAGACAACCTACTCAATTTGGACGGGTAATGGTTTATGTGCCACAACTTCATACAAAATTAGTTGTGGCAAAGCAAATAAAAAAAAGTGGAACTATGAGAAAGACAACGAATGATATTTCGCTTTCTGTCACACTTATCGAGATTTGCATGGTACCAACTCGCTCGCACGTGGTATTATTATTACCATAGCCTGTCCAGAGGATCCTAGGTTCATGGCCGCGGCCAGGCCGCGCCAGTGTGATGCAGGCTTAAGTCCTGCCACTCACTGGCGCGGCCTGCGATGGCTGATAAATAGTAAATTTGAAAGTGGCGGACAAGTTTAAGGCCTGCCCCACACTGGCGCGGCCTGCGGTGGCGGACAATAGTAAATTTGATAGCGGCAGTCAAATTTACTATTTCCCGCCACCGCGGGCCGCGCCAGTGTGATGCAGGCCTAATTCATCGATCATTTTCACATTTCATAGAAAGGAGTTAAATCTTTCTAAGGAGCTTTCAAACCGCTATGCTAATAATATTATTAAAGCTAGCAACACACTTGTCCCACGTACGCAACGTATGCAATGCATTATGAAATATGAACCCTGAAATTTGTATCATCACATCAGCCGAAAGACGTCCACTGCTGGAGATAGGCCTCCCCCAAAGAGTGCCAAAGTGACCGACCCCGCGCCACCTGCATCCAGCGGTCTCCCGGAACTTTTACCAGGTCATCAGTCCACCTTGTCGGGGGCCTACCCACGCTGCGCCTTCCGGTACGTGGTCGCCACTCAAGAACCTTTCCACCCCAACGGCCATCGGTTCTACGTGCTATGTGCCCCGCCCACTGCCACTTAAGTTTAGCGATCCGGAGAGCTATATCGCTTACTTTGGTTCTGCTGCGGCTAGCCTCATTTCTGATGCTACCACGCAGAGAAACTCCCAACATGGCCCTCTCCATTGCCCTTTGGGTGACTTTGAGCCTTCTTATGAGGCCCATATTAAGCGACGTTTCAGTGCCATATGTCATCACTTCCGACAAGGTGGACTGATGACCTAGGTTGCGGAGTCCGCTGGATGCGGGTGGCGCGGGATTGGTCACTTTGGCACTCTTTGGGGGAGGCCTACGTCCAGCAGTGGACGTCTTTCGGCTGATATGATGATGTCATCACTGGCAACACACACTGGTCAAAGACTCTCGTCTCGTCTCGTCTTGAGACACATGAAATTTGTATGCTTAGAAACATACTTGTCATACGCAACGCTGTCACCTGCGTCCCATGCACACGGGACAAGTGTGCACTGCACACTATCTCTCCCACGATGCATTGCATTCGTTGCGTACATGGGACAAGTGTGTTCCTAGCTTAGGTTAGTATCATGAACCTTCACAGACATTCACGCAATTGACAACATTTTTTTTTCGACGTTTAGTTTGTTTATTTTCTTATCTACATATCTATTGACAATGTACGTCAAGTTGATAAGATAAAGTTATGCAAATTGCAAAAAGGCATAAATCAAATAAATTACAACGCACGTGATAATTATGACGAAAGAAGAGCGAATACAAACCGAGCTTTGTGTGGTTAAATAATAGCCACGTTACTTTCCACGCAGTGCAACGAAAATGCGGCCACCAAATATGGTTCGGTTTGTGGTCGCGGTGTGCAGCCCGATTTTCACAGCATTTCTTTGAAAATGATGAAGCTCTCTCTGATTTTAAAAAGGCGCACACATAGTACTTTATTTACACATGCCGTATCGGAACGGAGTCAACTGCAGTACAAGCCGTACCACCGAGAAAAAGAAACATCTTTATAAACTGCTAAACGTGCAATTTACCTTGTAAAGTGGTTACCCAATAAGATTGGAATACTTGATTATTATCAGTGATTTTATTTAATACAGTTTATGTTGGAACTTCTTAATAAACAGTAAATTACGTTAAAATAGTTATTTTTATTACTTTTATCGTTTCATCCCTACACAATAAACCTACTTGATAAGAAGATTGTTACCTCGTGTTGAAAAAAGGCATTAGGTATGCAATTAAGTTCAACTGCATACGTTTAAACAATATTGATGTATTTAATAGGTTTAATAATATTGAAAACGATCGTAAATGTCACTGTCAAGTATTTCGACTGGACACAATGTTTGCGGTACATTGCTTCCTCGATTAATTTTGTTAGAAAATAACAGTAAATTTATTTTTCATTTTAATTAATTAATACCATTTGGACGTATTTACTGGTTAGTTAAAGGATGTATATTTTAATTATTTGCTTTAGTTACAGGGCCCACCCTGTATATACGGCTATGTACCTATCAGTAAATAGAATCTAGTTCACTTCTCAAAGTAGGAGTTAGTGTAATGTAGGTAAGTATACGGTATACATTACTGCCCGGCGTATATAGGAAACGCGTAAGCTTTGATAATTAAATACATTCTCGGCATCAACATACCTCAATTAACGAATGAAAGGGCCGAAACACCCGTTTAGGGCGTTTTTCAAAAAAGTGTACATGAACTTATTTTTGCTGAGTCCATTTTTTTTCCTACTCAAAATCGTTCATATAAGAAAACATTTTCTTCCAGTGCGTCACGCGACTATACATTAAAAAGACGGTATACGAAAAGGTGACGATCCGAAATGGAATATTTGGGAAACTTTTTTTCTTGTATTAGGATCCTGAGTAACAATGGAAAAAAATGGTACCTACTTAATGGAAAATAAAGGTATAAAACAAATAATTATATATCGGTATTCGGTAATTCTGTTAAAAATCCTTTAAGAATGGTTTGTTGAACCTTGAATATACCTGAGATCGTCACCCTGAACAGAGTCAGAATGACCCCAAATATTTATTTATGATTTTGTTTGAGAAACGTAAACAGCTATTTACGTAAATAGTAATTAGTTTCATTGTTTTCTGAATTATACGAAGCTAAGTTAAAAACCGGTGAGGTTAAACTCAACTCAACCTTGTAAATCATGTTTAGGCTACAATTTAATCTTACTGCACAGATTACTTAAAGGAAAATCTACTGATATGGTGGGGTGTATAGTTTGTATAATTTATCATGTTTATGGCTACCTTATTAGGCCAATAACATGCAAGTGTCACGAGTCATGAAGCTAATTAATCATAAGAAAATACGGATGTAACTTGCAATCGATGGCCATATCGATCATGTCTTGCGTATTACGTGAACAAACCTTTAATTCACACCACACGATGTAATCATACCAAAATACGAGTACCTACATATTGCTGGTAGAAAAACGCAAAATCTAGCACCTTTCGTCACACACAAACTGGCACCAGATTCGACATTCAAATGATGTGCCCGGCATTTCATAGTCATCCTCACTTTGAAGTCTTTATTTCTTCCGCCGAGTTGACATGGAACCGGGCCTCTAGAGTCGAAGCCCTGCCCTCGGGATAGGGATTAACAAAGTATTTTCTAATGACTCTTGATTAGGTGAATATTTAAAAAATCCGTAGGTTAGGTGCCACCGAAAGGGTGAGTTATCAAGATAGACATTATAATAAACAGATGTACCTTAATGAGCTCCTTGATTCTGTCAGTGATATACAGACCAACGTCGGGATTATAGTAGCCTAGGTCCCCGGTCTTGTAGAAACCGTCTTCAGTAAGGCTATCCGCCGTCGCTTCAGGGTTTTTGTGGTAACCTTTCATGACTACAGGTCCTCGTACATACATTTCTCCTAGCTGTGAAATAAGATTTTGTTACATTCGGAAAGAAATCATTTCATATCCAATTGTGGAATATACTAAAGTAAAATCTATGAACAAATAAATTCACAAACACATCAATGTTTTGTCAATGGTCACACAAGATATAAAGTGCTGTTTAAGACCTCTACTAAAATCAGTAAGATAAGAAGGTGACCAAGAAGATAATATATGCGGATGATATTAAAAAGTTAGGGTTCACTCGAACTCCTTCATAACACGTCCAGCACTGGACTCAAATGCACATTAAGGTAGGGGAGAGAGACCTCAGACCAATTGTCACATGTCATATATTTCCCGATGCAACATTCTTATGACTACATGGCAAACGTTGAGCCAGTGATTTCTTTGACCTAACAGAGGAAAAAACTTGAAGTACTAACTTCCCCACGAGGAACAGGGTTCCCGGATAAAGGATCGACAAACATCAGTTCCATATTAGCCATCGGCACCCCGCTGGAGGAGTGATCAGCCGTGCTGTCGATGAGCGTTGTGGTTGTCAAGGATGTGGTCTCCGTTGCACCGTAGCCTTGGCCAAATTGTAACTTGCCCTGAGAATTAATATTCCATGAACGGAAAATAAGATGCAGCCTTTTTTATAAGGTTAATATTGCAACCCATAGACAAACAATCACAATAGACAATCGTGGATCATGGTGAGATGTTGGGATGTTCCAATACTAGTTCACCAGAATATTTTGCATTTCGATTTTAAGAAGGATAACCCATCTTTGCCTTAGTATAAATAAGTGCAAGGATTTACACTAAGCGTTGCTTCCCATTCGTAATTGTTCACGAAAACATTGCTGTGGTGAATGAAGAATATGAAATGTGAAAGATAAATCCCATAAAAAACATTCCATGTAAAAAAAGGGGCTAAGTCTCGAACCTCTTCCACCGTAAAAAGTTGTGAGATATTTCGTAGTACCAAGTCTCATGCATTCTTATTAATCTTTATTTGCCAGCTAAATAAAATTCTGCAACTTGGCAATCACACAATACAACATAGTTTTAGGTATGCAAAAATTCATAAATGCAGTAAAGTTGCTAGCAAATAAAGATTAATAAAGAGTTTTGATGATCGATCAGTCAGTCAGTCGGTGAGTGACAAAATTAAGAAACTTTGACTAGGTTTAAAATTTAAATACCGTGTTATACAATGCCTGCTTGGTATCTGAAAATTCAGGCATCTAGTTTTATCCACAACGAAGGGGTCGAAAATGGCCTGAACTGCTTCGAGAAAAAGATGGTACGGCCGTGCCGCTGTTTTGCTCGACTTGCCGGGGGCACTCCAGTGCCCCCAGATCATGTATTCACCACATTCTTTAACTTATTTCAACGGCCAGTCGTTATTGGTCAAGCACCTCGGTGATGCCAATTGAGACTTATAAACTATGTTCCTGGTATACTTAACTCATGATCAAAAATAGCTCTTTAAACCTATAATAAAACCTATCCATAAAAAGGGTGATACTTCAGATATAAACAACTATCGCCCAATCGCTCTACTACCGACATCAGCTAAAATATTCGAAACCGCAATGGTAAAGCGCCTTTATGGTTTCTATGAAAAATACTATATTTTTCATGAAAACCAAAACGGCTTTAGGGAAAACCATTCAACTACTCTAGCAATCTATAAATACGCCCAAGAAATTCACAATATTATTAACAATAAAAAATATGCTGTAGGACTCTTGCTCGACATGAGCAAGGCCTACGATAGAGTCTGTTACAAAACCTTACTAGACAAATTATATAACACGGGGGTAAGAGGCACCTCCCTAGAATGGTTTAAATCCTATTTAAGTAATCGCTTCCAATATGTAGAAATAGATCATACAAATTTAGACACAGGCATAATACAACACATTCGAAACGATAGAGTCACGGTTAAGGGCTCTATCCCTCAGGGTAGCGTCTGGATGTATCCTATTTCTTACATACATAAACGACCTTCCTAACGTATTGGACGAGCATTGTGTGCTCTTCGCTGATGACATATCAGTACTGTTACCATGCTCTAGTACTGTCGAAGTGCATGATAAATTGAATTCAACTTTAAATAAAATAACAAACTGGCTACAAACCCATAACCTCCAGCTCAACATAAATAAAACAAAAATTATCCAATTTAAACCACATCAAAAAGTGGCACTTCCGATAAATTATAAATATAACAACATAAACTTAGACAGCGTTATTTCTGCAAACTTATTAGGCATAGAACTAGATACCAATATGAGCTGGAAATGCCATATTCAAAATTTAACAAAAAAGTTATCGTCCTTTATATACGCCCTCCACCACCTTAAGCGTGTGACAGACTTTAAAACAGCCCTCTCGGCGTATTATGCGTACGCTCACTCGCGAATATCGTATGGCTTAGTTCTGTGGGGAAACAGCTGTGATATTGGAAAAATCTTCATCTTACAAAAGAAATGTATCAGAATCTTATTTCAAATAGACCAAATGGAATCATGCAAACCATATTTTACTAAACACAAAATACTTACTGTAACCTCCATTTATATACTAGAGGCATGCAAATTTGTTAGGAAACATATAAATTTATACTCGCCAAAAAAATCAACGAAAATAAAAAGAAATGACCGTAATCTAAATCAACTTAAATTGCCACTTACGACACTGAAAATTGTATCGCGTAGTCCCCATTATATGGCTGTCAAAATTTATAATCACCTTCCGAATGCTATAAAAAACTTAGATAACCCAAGATTGTTTATCAAACACTTAAAACTGTTATTAATAAAAAAATGTTTTTACAACTTGAATGAGTATTTTAGCGATGTAATTAATTAATTAATATTACTTTATACTTAAGTTAATAATAAGCCCTCTCATATTGCTGTGCCCTGACAGGGCGTCACATGTATACCTACTTTTGTAATTCCATCCATATGTCTGTAATGTGATATGCAATAAATTATTCTGATTCTGATTCTGATTCTGATTCTGAACCTTTAAGGATCTTGTTCCAACTGAGAGGAATCCACGACATTATAATTTTATGATATAATTAAACTGGTTTACATGAGCATATTTATGGGCATACTTACATCGCCTTTTGCAAGCACTAACTCAACGTCAGAGGAGGCTAGCGGCGCCGCGCCACAGGCAATGTGTCTCACATGCTTTAAGTGGTCCTTGGTCACGTCTGGATGCTTTCCCAGCAAAATAGCTGGAAACAGTGTACATTTTATGACAAATCTCTTAGTCGAATATCAACGAAAATCAGATATCGAAGTTTATTAATATATCTCCATCTCTTGTACGATAGAGACCGAGATTTCTGGACTCCGAATTTTGATTTCCCGAGTACAGCTAGCTTTGTTTCTAAATGTCAGAGATGACAAAAGCACAGTGTGGTATGTGGTACATTGCTACTGGCGGTGGCGAAGCAATGTTCCTCCATAGGAACCTTAGAAGGTCAGTAGCCACACAAACGGACGAATTACTCAAGCTATTTATATAGATGAATCTGCTTATTGTTGTAACAATAGCACATATTATATAATAGTTACAATAGGGTTTGTGCCGATAACCGCATGGGTACTTTTGTTGTCCTAACTGTTCGTGTATACTCACCGATTGGTGGTACGATGTAGAGAATATTGGCTTTATCATTTTTCAGGATATTGAAGTACAACGAAGCTGAGAAAGATGTCATGGTTATCAACTTGCACCCTTTAACCAAGTGCCCGACTAGATTAATGACTAGTCCGTAGATGTGGAAAAAAGGCAAGATACATGGGATGACATCTTGGACTCCATCTGAAAGAAAATACTTTCATTAAGAAAATAAGTTTCTAAGAACAATAAAGCTCTAGGCGCCCATAGGCCTATTAATCGCATCATCCGCTTCGATTGAAGTTAAATTAATCTTAATTGGAACACAAGCATTTGTTTTGTTTCCTTCGTTTTTAAAGCAAAAATACGCATTATAATTTCCTATTATGGTTCATTCAATTTAAATTATCTGATGTATCAATTGTTCTTGGAGTTCCTCTTGACTAGAGGTATAAAAAAGATTATTAACCTACGTAAACATTGAAATTAAAACAAACAAAGAGTTTCAAAACTTATTCATAAACGACAGTAATAATATTAGTGTAATCTCTTCCTAGACTTACTTGATCAATACTTTAGTTATCATCAGATATGATCAGGGTAGGTAAACCAACAAAAATAAAATCGAAACTCACCATTGGCAAGGATAGGAAAACAATTCCTTTCTTCATTCATTATTTCAATAGCAGCCAGGATGTTTCTATTAGTGATTTCTACTCCCTTAGGCAGACCAGTTGTTCCACTAGAGAACGGTATTATTGCCACATCATCAAGTTTTCCTTTTTCTACTCTGTCTAATAGAGCTTGGTCTACTTCACCATTTTCTGCTACTTCGGAGAATCTGGTAGTACCGTTGGGAATTGGGGCCTCAACTTTATCTTTGACTATGATTTTCATATCGAGCTTACAATTCTGCATTGCTTTTACTACTGTGTCGTAGCATTCTGGTAACGTCACGATGAGTTTCGGTCTGGTTAGAGTCAGTTGGTGAGTGAGTTCCACTATAAATAAATAAACAACATTATAAAATTATACTTGAGATTTGATGATTTTTAGGGTTTCGTGGTCGTCAGTCTGTCTGTCTGTCAAGAAGGTTTCGAGTTGGAATTAAAACCATATACCTCACTCAAGTCTGCAGGGACTGCAGACTTGAGTGAGGTATAGCTGTGAAAAATCAAACTATAAAGTTCGTGAAAAAATATACGGCCGTTTATGCTGAAAAATATTATGCATCGTTATATAATGTATGCTTTTTCAGTCGAGTACCACGCGTAGGCCACGAAGCTTGCTGAGTGGCCTAATTAAGGTACGAGACTTAACCCTTTTCTAGATAAGGTATCTTGTAAGATACATTTAACTTCAAACAAATAATTTACTTAAGTTTCTCAAGTAAACCTGTTTTTTTTATAATTTCATTTTCTGTACATATTTCTGAACACATAAACCGCAATTTGGAATAATTTATCAACACTAACGAGACGTCAACTCAATCAGATGAACCGGGTTTGACATGCTCACGCGCAAGAAGGTAAGAAACCAGGAGTGCGATTTTTGAATCTCACTGGTGATATCAAAGTCACCGGTGACTAAAATTATCACCGGTGACTTTTCACACAGACACCATTTTCCTAAAGCCGTATTTTTGAAAGTCACACGCTGTTTACCAACATGCAGAAATTTTAGAATGTCAGTCAGAGACAATCTTCCCGTTACGTTCCTTTTTACGCAGATGATGTCCTTGATACCGGTTTTTATTTTCTCATACTATACATTAAAACAGATTCAAACGTAAAACGTAGCGTATGTGTAAACCGAAAATTAAAGTTTTGAAAAATTCTTGGCAGATGTCACATACGTCAACTGTCAAAAACAATCGCATGGTGATTTCAATTACGAGTGGGTAGGGGCACTCGTAAATCGATATCATAGGTATGACAAATGTAAGTCACCGATGAGTTTCAAAAATACGAACTTTCGGAAATCACTCACATCTGTGAGAATTAGTCACTTGGTGAGATTCAAAAATCGATCCGCTGGTTTTAATTTGTTTGGATATAAATTTTTTGAACATAATGCGACCGTTTTTATATGCCTGATAATATTTTTGTTTCGGAGGAATAAACTATGTAACAAATAACTACTGCTTCATGTGACTAGCTGACCTTCAAAAGTGTCTCAAAATGCTCAGTGCTGGGTTCATGGATTTTGTTCATTTTTGTGCAGTGTACATTGCCAGTTTCGTGTGAATTATTTTCGTATTAATTACGTTACCCGTGGAGTGTGATTAAATATTCGTTTCATGTATCTAATATTGTATTATTGCCAAGATGGGTCTTCTAAAAGTTGAGTTTGATATATGCATTGGGTTGCTGCTTTTCCATGTTATGTGTATTTTTTTATATTTTCGGGAGGTGCGGCCATGTTTTTACTGAGCCAAAAAAAAACATATGTATGAAATGGATAAAGTCAGATATTGAAGAAGCATCGGATCTGGATATGCCTAAGGTTTTATTTAATGAACACCTACTGTTCGGTATGTACCTAAACCAGATAAACCTAATAGGTTCCTAATGGGTTCGAATCCCGGTAAGGGCAAATGTTTGTGTGATGAGCATGAATATTTGTTTCTGAGTCATGGATGTTTTCTACGTATTTAAATATTTCTATCTATTATATATATCGTCGTCTAGTACTGCAGCGTTAACTCATCTGCAGAACAACACTGTCGGTTAAACCGCTGAATTTTTAAATTACTGATTTTAGTTTCTGCGCCATCTAACGCATATTACTTGAACCTTTTTCCTTCAGGGTTCATGGTCACTTGTGTTTTCTGTTATCGTTGTCAGTGTCTCTAGGACTTTTACGTCTTCCCGGTAGGTGGCGTCCACAACTTAAGACTCCCTGGTACGGCCTCGGTACATGCAGTACTCTTAGCGTATTTGTACTGGTGGGATTTAAAAGGACAATTTGAATTTTAAAAAGGCAATTCGATTTTTCAAATATGATTGGTGCTAGGTTCTTTTCGAAGGGTCAGAGAAGCAGTTGACATTGGTCAAGTAAACAACTATTGTGATTCGAGACTGTTGTTTTTATCCCAGCTTATAACTAGAACTAAGGCTAAGAACTAAGGGATAGTATTCTTCGTTTTAAAAACTCAGTGGCGTTGGAGTGAATCTCAAGCAACGAAGATTCTGGCCGCCAGCACCAAGTGCTATTGTGTGAAGAAAAAGGAGGTTCCTGATTCACAAGCGTCGTCTTACATCGAGTGTGATTGTATTCAAAGGCCAGCCGTCGAGGACGTGCTGGGTAAGCATTGGTGGTATAAGTCTCTAGTCAGTTCATAGTCGCATCAAGAAATATCGTAGATCTTACCTTTATTTTTGTCGTAGCTTTCTGGTGCGGGTACTCAACCCAGCGCTTGCCCTATCGGGGTACGAGGACCCACTCCGTCAGGTCGTTACCCTGTTTAAGAAGCTTGTGCCCACGATTCCTGCGTGCTATGACTGCGGGTTTTTATACTCCCGGAATGCGGAGTTCATTCAAAGGAGCCTACCTGAAGTGGATCAACGGTTCGTCGCAGCGGCTCAACTAGCTAAGGAGCTCAGGAAGTCTCAGGGAAGTCAAGTGTCAGGGAAGTCTCCGGAAACCTAATAATCGTCTACCTTCTGTTAGTTCTAATTAGTTACCTATGTAACCGCGATTTAGATTTAGTGACGCTATTGTGTACACCCACGCTTGCTGATCCTTGCACGAACTGAGCGCAGGGCGCTATCTTTAGTTCGGGATATCAACCATCCGGTTCCGCCTCTCAAAATTCTTAAAGGCATCAGCACGCCCACGCGATTCATTCCTTTCGTTTATCCTCCTTTCGGCTATCGTCTCCACAATCACCCATACACCCATCTCATCTCACATCATCCGCTATCCGGTGTCCTATTGCCCACCCTCGTGGTGGAAGGTTTTTTTACCATCAGATGCGTTTCTCTGACGTATCGTGCCCTGTGCCAGGGATCTGTACGGTTCGCGAAGCCGTTTGTGCTACTTGTACCTAATTGTAATAACCCATTTGGGATCGACTTGGTTGCCGCGAGCACGTCGTCGGGATATTATAACTTTGTTTAAAATGTATAAATGTTTCGGTTAGAACTATTAAAATTACGATCGTGATCTTGCTAGTGATCTTTTATTTTATTTTTCACTACAGTACCCATAACACAAGCCTTATTGAGCTTACTATGGGACTAGCTCGATTTGTGTAAGATTGTCCCCTTATATTTATTATTATTATTATTATTTATAGGTATCTATTACTTTGGATGCTACCTGACTAGAAAGCATGACGACCACATTAACGAACGTAATCAACGTAAAACTGGTATACAAACTTGACCCTTACTCTCTTTATAAATAGGGTTGATAGTTGTCATAGTGAAACCAGCCTGAATAACGCCCAGCGCCGTCACCACGAACTCTGGGCAGTTTGGCAGCATGATGGCCACAATGTCGTCCTTTTTCAAGTCAAACTTCTTTAGCAGAGAGGTCGCGAAGATGCTAGTCTTGTGCTGTAGTTGTTCGTATGTGTACGATTTCTTTGTCTCTGCACATTCCTGTAACAGAGAAAGTTAAGTTATTAAAAACCAGATGAACCTAAGAAGCAATTAACGGCCGTAGCGGCAACACAATAATTCCGGAATATTTTTTCTGTAATCCGAAAGCGTCGTTATTCTGAATTTCTCACGATGGGCACGTTTAAAGTTGTCGATTTTGGTGTTTTTATAATGACGACCGCTTTAGCCTAGTTGGTAGTCACCCTGCCTGCGAAGCAAGAGGTCCTGGGTTCGAATCCCGGTAAGGGCAAACATTTATGTGACGAGCATGAATATTTGTTTCTGAGTCATGGATATTTTCTATGTATTTAAGTATTTATATCTATTATATATATCGTCGTCTAGTACCCATAACACAAGCCTTACTGAGCTTACTATGGGACTAGGTCGATTTGTGTAAGATTGTCGCCTTATATTTATTTATTTATTTATTTATTTATTTATTTATAATTTACAGTATGAATTTCGGTTGAAAGCGGCATTATCAATCACTTATGCGTTGGCGTTTAATTTTTTTTTAATAAAGTATGGTGGGCAAATTATAAGTTTCTGAAAATTTAACTTGAACTGCTCGATTACATACATAAGTCTAACACTTCACCTCATTCCCGCAAAAATAAAACTCACGTACCTACTTAATAGGCACGAAAGTTCACGCTGGCGTTCCCCCTTAACAATATGCCTAATACTATTTTACCAAATCAACATATTATAACTCATCAGGCCATGAACTTTATGTCAATGACGTAAGTAAAAAAAAATACAACACGTATAGGTACTACACATAGGTAGGTATTTACAAAAACAATTACTGAAATCGACAAAACCGAAATAAGCTTGAAATCGTCTTGGACACACCCCTTATCACCTTACGTCACCTTGAAAAACTACGTCTGTTATGTTTGCGAGCGCAGTCTTATTATGTATATATACAAACGTAAAAGCCCTGACTGACTGACTGACTCAATCTGCTCAGTCACTTAAATCAACGCCCGGCCCTAACCGTTGAACCTAGAAAGCTGACTTGAAACCACAATTAGATTCCACAAAAATAACCGTCACTGGCAAACTCACACTGTTCCAAATGATGAACGTAAGTAGCTAAAAACTGGCTACGTCCATCATTTGGAAGAGTGTAAGTTTGCCAGTGTCGTGAGAATCTAATTATGGTTTCATGTTTAGTTTATAAGTACCCACTAAGATGGGATTTCTGAAAACTCCACCCACAAGAGGGTAAAAAGGGGGTTGAAAGTTTGTATGTCATCATCATCATCATATCAGCCGAAAGACGTCGACTGCTGGACATAGGCCTCCCCAAAAGAGTGCCAAAGTGACCTGTGCTGCGCCACCCGCATCCAGTGGACTCCCGCAACCTTTACCAGGTCATCAGTCCACCTTGTGGGGGGCCTACCTACGCCGCGCCTTCCGGTACGCGGTCGCCACTCGAGCACCTTTCCGCCCCAACGGCCATCGGTTCTACGTGCTATGTGCCCTGCCCACTGCCACTTAAGTTTAGCGATTCGGAGGGCTATATCGGTTACCTTGGTTCTGCTGCGGATAGCCTCATTTCTGATGCGATCACGCAGAGAAACTCCCAGCATGGCCCTCTCCATTGCCCTTTGGATGACTTTGAGCTTTCTTATCAGGCCCATAGTAAGCGACCACGTTTCAGTGCTATATATCATCACAGGCAAAACACACACTGGTCAAAGACTCTCGTCTTGAGACACTGCAGAATATTGGACGAAAAGATGTGCCGTAGCTTCCCGAACGCTGCCCAGCCGAGTCGGATTCGACGATTGACCTCTTTCTCGAAGTTGGACCTACCTAACTCGATAGCTATCTTTTTACTGAGGGGGTTACCTTTGTTTTACCAAAAAAATTTTGACAAATTATCACTTCCCAAAAAATTTTTCGTAGAATTTCATTTGCCAAATAATCGTTTGCCAAATTAACACTCGACAAATAATTCTTACGCAAACCTTATGTTTGGCATATTCATGTTTAGGCAATATCTCGTTTACCAACTGGTACTTTGACCAAATTTCATTCAGTCAAATATGTTAGTTGGCATAATATGTTTTAACCAAAACTAAATAAGGCAAATGATTTGTATCGCCAATATTTAATTGACCATTTCTATTCCGTCGGTTAATCAGCAGAGGAACTCTTCAATGGCAAATCATTTGCGTCTTTATTTCAATGGTGTATAAGATACACAAAAAAAAACAACTTTTTTTGTTATGTGGGTAGGGAAAATTAATTTGTGTAGAGGTCGCAATTCTAACCTAACCGCCAGCGTGTCGACGTCACCCCGCTTCGCGGGGTGCCTATTTCCGCTCTAAGGGACACAAGCTAACCCTAACCTAACCTACCATATACTACAATAGTTACGATTGTTTGTTTTTTTTACTGCTAGGAGGCTTTGCCCCCCGAGCCCCCCTTTTTTGGCTGCCCTAACCTAATTTAACGCCTTTGCCTACCGACCTACTTAACCGTGCATTATTTTATTTAAGGGACCGTGCCGTTTTTTTTAATAGTATTTTGGTAAAATGTCATAACCCAAACAATTGTGATTTTTGTCTATTTATAGTTTGCCATAACATTAACTTGACGAAATGTTTATTGTCTAATGTTTTTTTGCCTTACTAAAGCATTTGCTAAAAGACCACATGCCATAATGTAATTTTTCGTAATAATATTTTGCTGAATGAAAATTTGACGTAATGAAAATATTCGTATTAAAATTGTGCCAAAGTTTGCATTGGCAAACAATATAGTTGCTAAAATTTGTTTGGGAAATGAAATTTGACCAAAATAAGTTTAGTAAAACACCAGGATCCCTTACTGAGGTCATCGAGCATACTTAAGTCCTCCATAGTCTCAGCCAAGACTACTATATCGTCAGCAAATCGAAGGTGAGTGATGCACTCGCCGTTGATGTTGATGCCTAGCCTTCTCCAGTCAAGAGTCTTGAAAACGTCCTCCAGTGCAGCGGTGAACAGTTTTGGAGAAATAACATCTCCTTGCCTGACTCCCCGCTGCAGCGGAATAGGTTTCGAGCTATGGTCCTGGAGTCGGACTGACATAGTGGCGTTTTCGTACAAACACTTCAGCACTTCGATATAGCGATAGTCAACTTGGCACCGCTGGAGAGCAGTCTCTCCAGCGGTACTACAGTTAGTACAGCCCGTGTGTGGATGGAGTAAAATTTTAAGTTAGAAAGTACAAGAAAAGTAATTTTAGGGTATTGGAAAAACCCACCCCGAAGCGGGTTAAATAGTGGTGCATAGTTTGTATGGGGAAATTACATCTTCACGCGTAAACCGCTGAACCGATTTTCATGGAATTTGGTAGACTTAGTTTGATTCCCGGAGAAGGACATAGGACATAGACGCGGGCAGAATCTAGTTAAATATAAAACCGGTTGAATTACATACATACCTTATCACAGGCCCGTACGAATAATTAATACAATATTTGCTAAATGCGAAACATTTTATTGGATCGTGAGGAAAATGATCTAATACCAACCAGCAACGTCTAGTCTTCGCTTCGGTCGCGCTATTTAGATCATCTAGGTGTACCAACTGAAATACTATACGCAGCAACAACCTAAATATTATCTTCCAGTAAAAAAGTTAAAACAAGTCTTAATTTTTAAGAGATTACAAAAATAAACCTTAACAAGAAAGATGGCCGAACACGTTCCATTCAACGCGGGCTGCCAATGATTACGTAATAAGTCATTGCACATTGATGAAAACTTGCTAACGTAATTTTTTTTCTTAGCTTCATACCTCGATTCCCCCAATTAATGCTTTCGGGACGCCTCTGCATATAGACATCAGTAATACAGTAATACAGTCTTTATTGGTAAAAATGTTTTACACGTGAACACATTTTTATTAATTCTAAAGTAATATATGAAGTTAGATCACTAACAATACAATTTCGTATTATTATAATACCTCTTTAGTTTTAGTTAATCATTGTGCGGTGTGGGATCAATGATCATTTATAAAATCATCAATTTTATAATACGCTTTTTCAATAAGCAGTTTTTTTAGTTTTGTTTTAAAAATATTATCAGTTTTTGAATCCAAAATGTCATGAGGTACAGCATTATAAATAGTTGGCCCCATTATTCTGAGTGATTGTCTTGATTTAGCGAGCCGACACTGTGGAGCTAGTAGTCGGGGCCGCCTGCACGCAGGGGGTTCGCGGGTTTGTCCACTTTTTTTGTACGCTTGAATGTTTGTCCTAACGTATATGCACGCAGTCAGGATATAAATACACGGTAAGGTTAAAATTTTGTGTTTTTTAAATAAAGATTGAGCGGGATGGTCAACAGGTTTTCCATCAATTGTACGCAGGGCTCGTTTCTGCATTCGGAACAGTCTGTCACGATCAGCAGCAGTCCCCCAAAGATCAACACCCTGCGTTAGAATTATAAGGTAGTATAGTAAGCAATTTTAAGGTTCTCGTCAGAAAGAGTAATTGAAATTCGTGACAATGCGTAACAGGCTAAGGCTAATTTCACTAATTTGTCACAAGTCGACTGAATATGCGGCGTCCACGTTAGGCCAGTATCAATCCAGAAACCGAGGTACTTTACTGTGTCTACTTGTGGGATTTCGATATTATCTAGTGCAATATTTAGCCGGTTTTTATTCGTATTACGGAGTTGAAAATGGACTATATTTGTCTTGTCAAGATTTAAAAGCATCCCATTGACGGAAAACCATTTTTTAATATGGCTCATAACAAGGCAAAGTTTATCCCTCAGGTTATTAAAATTATCGGCGTGAACAACAATACGGGTATCATCAGCGAACATTATGTAGTCTAGGTCGGGGAAAGCTGTTGTGATATCGACGAGAATCAAAAATAAGTTATTTCCGGCTATATTTCCTTGAGGCACGGAGTAGTCTCCTGTTGACTCCAAATTTGACCTTGAACTCAGGACGTAAGTGCGTTTCCTGTCCTTTAGAAACGATTTGATAGTTTCGTGGAATGTACCGGTGATGCCGTACTATGCCAGTTTATTGAGGAGTAGCGAGTGATCTATCATCTCGAAGGCACGCGACAAGTCACAGAAGATAGCGGCAACCTGTCGCGAGTCCTCTAGATACCCTAGTACCCGCGCCACCACATCGCGAGTAGCGTCAATCTAGCTAGCCTCCAAAAATATGTGAAAAACATCGATCGGCCAGTGTGTTTCCGAATTGTACACAAAAAGTAGGTACTTATGAAATAATAAATGCCGTGCGAGCAGTTGCTACTCTATCTTTAATAGTTATTTACGATACAAGTGCCGAAAATAGGAAATTCGCAACGAGTGGTGATAAATTAAAACACGACCGAAGGGAGTGTTTTAAATCGACACGAGTCGCGAATTACCTATTTGCACGTTTTACTGTACATATGGCTCTTTAAAGTTTCGACATATGCACGAAAAGTGCACTTTTCCGCACTAGTGCGGGAAAGTAGCACCATATGTACTGTAAAATTACTTATATTTTTATGCTAACTTACTGATTATACCGTGTACTGTGCTTCCTTTGGATGTCGTGCTGTCCTATAGAGTATAGGCCATGGTCCCACCGCCGGCGAGTGTTACTACGTGCTACTCGCTCAAGCGAGTAAAAGCGAGTAAGAATTACTATGAGAGTACTCGCTACTCGCCGGCGGTGGGACCAGTGCCTTGAATACGTGCAGTAGTATGATATCTGATAAGTTTGTAATAAATAGTACATTACGTAACTAGGGCGGTGAATTCGTGAATGCCTCTTATCGCAGGTGTTCCGAATCGAAGGTGAGGGCCATAAATATGCGCTCTGGGGAAGACGAATTACCGCCCGTGTCGAGTACAAAATTTTACGTCTTCACCTGGCCACAATGCGAGTTTTCCCGTACTCGCAGCGTGCAGTAAAACTCGCATTATGGCCAGGTGTGACGTAAAGTATAATACTAAAAAGCAATAATAATTAGGAGTTAGTAATAAAATGATGTCATTGCAAATTTCCTTATACGTTTGACATTACGTTATAATTCGTTTTCTCCTTCACAATACTTGGGTAATTACACTAATTATGTCAATTGGTGTTAGAAACAATAGACAATTGAAACTACATATGTATATTCAATAGCCACACTTGTGAACGTTACTCTAGACTATTATCTCTAGTTTCTGGAAAGCTACAGTTTCTGGTTCCTATTAATGGTATAATTATTTTAATTAATCCGGGTTAGGATGATTTGATTATTATTGATAAAACGATTAAACGTGTGATGTCGCATACATTATGTATTAATTGCATAATCGTTTTATTTCATTATCTATTTACTACCTGCCCGCGCGGATCCCTGCGTAGGTACTTCGCGAAAGAACGCAAGTAAAACCGCAGGATAAATTATTATAGTATAACATAACCTTTGAAATTGTCTGTTCTACACGCCGGTGAAAGATTTTTTGTAATTTTAACTTTGTGGTTTTTATCCCGTGATAAACTTCCTCAAGGGGATCGCGCCTTAGAAAAGGTTGAAAAACCCTTCATTGTAACTGTGTTCTATGCTAACATAGAAAAAGTATATTAGACTAAGTGAAGCAAGAGGTCCTGGGTTCTAATCCCGGTGAAGGCATTTATTTGAGGGTTCCCCTCCGTTAGCCCTAATAATTTCATACCTAATTTTACTAGCCCTAATTTCATTAACCCTAAAATCACAAACCCGAATTTCCATTGTTCCTAATTATTCATTAGCCCTAATTTCAGTATCCCGAATTTTCATAATAACTAATTTCTCATGACCGAATTCTCACTAAGACTAATTTTATTTGACCGATTTCTTCCCAGGCCTAATATTGCAATGCCTAATAATGACTACACCTTATTATCAATGTCTCTAAAATCACTAACCCGAATCTTCAATTTGCCTAAGTATTTTAGCCCTAATGTCACTGTCCCGAATTGTCAGTAGTACTAATTTTATTTCACTGTTTTTTTTCTTATAATGTCGGTTCTGGCTCTTCGCCGGCAGCTGCCGCGGCACGCTCGCTTCGCTCGCTCGCTGTAGGGTCGCAGTTCAACCTAACACTCCTCCTCGCTTCGCTCGTCGTCGTACCTACACTGCCCTGACCTGCCTTAGGGTAGAATAGGTGGGTAATCCGATGTCTATCTAGCTCACTCTTATTAGACAGAAAAGTATCATGCGAGAAAAAATGAGAGAGCTCGTGCGCCGTCTTGTGATAGCCGTACAGCAAGTCGACGCCACCCCGCTGCGCGGGGTGTCTATTTCTGGTCTGAGGGACACAAGTGAACCCTAACCTAACCGACCTAAGATAGAGTTCGCTTATGACATGCCATTTTCGTCCGCCCTGATAATGCACGATCCAATAATCCACGTCCACGAAAACTGGACACGGATTATCGGGCCGTAAATTATTTGGCCGTGCATTATTGGCTCCCATCTTGACGAGATTAGGACGTCTATCATGGGACGGCCGCGACATACTCCGCGGTAAAAAGTAGCCTTCATCAGGGATGCATTAATTAGTACTAGTCAAACATTAGAGCAAAAGTTAATAGGTCAAGTGATAGTTAGGTGTGACGAAATTAGGTGTAGTGAACATTAAACATAGTGATCATTAGGCACATTAATCATTAGGCTTAGTAGTCATTAGGAAAAATGATTTTTAGTTTCTAATATTTTTGTTTAGCACACTTGATGTTTAGTATTAGGAATGATTAGGAGGTTTGAAATTAGGCGCTGCAAATAATTATGCCATATAAAATTAGGTATCCGAATATTAGGGCTAATGAAAATTATATCGAACGTTGTTAGGTGTAATGAAATTAGCACTAACGATATTAGTTTAAGTGGGGGTGACCCTTATATTATAGAGCACGAATATTTTGTTCCTGAGTCATGGATGTTTTCTATGTATTTACGTATTTATTTATCAATATATGTATGTAAGTATGTTTATCGTCGTCTAGTACTCGTAGTACAAGCTTTGCTTAGTTTGGTACTAGGTCGATTAGTGTAAGATTGTTTCCAAATATTTAAATATAATTCTAATTTTAGTCTTAGTATAATTAAACTTTTTAAATAAATAAATAAATAATGAAATAATAATAGAAGTATAGTTAATAGAAGTATATTTTAGTATATACTTCCACAAAAAGGGGAGGTCCCTACTCTGAGTAGTTTCTGGTGCAAAGGCTTTCCATGGCTATTCAGCGTGGAAATGCCTCCAGTAGTATAGGGACTTTTGCACCAGGAACGGCTAGCGGCGATTGACGTTAGAGTTAGGTAATTTTGTGTTTCAGTATAAATGTGTATTATTGCAGTGATTTTTATAGTATATAATCTGTTATAGAAATATGATAGAACTAAAACAAGAAAACAAAACTAAACAATAACCAAGTAAAAATGCACATTATAATCGAGGAGATCCTCTTGTGGCATTGACCCCATGACACTAGCTGTCTCACCTCTCTGTATCGCGAGGGCGATTCTTTGAAAGAGGTAGGTAAGTGCCAGCCCCGGGGTCGCCTGAAGAGTTGATGACCTCGACGAAGCTCTCATGAATAACTTCATGTCAGCTGACCAGGGACCCAATGTCTCTACAGCAAGGGCCGCAAACGCATCGATCTTGAAAAATGCATTGTATGGTTAGACAATGCATTTGATTTACGACTTACGTTTACGACTCCTATATATAACTACTACTAGAACTAGCTGCCCAGCCCGGCTTCTTACGGATTACCCGTTTTCCCGTAGGTATGAAGCATTTTCCCGCGTTAAAAAACTTACCTATTCATCAGGGATAACGTCGACTCCTAAACGAAGAGTTTTTCATATCGGACCAGTAGTTTCGGAGACTATTCAGTACAAACAAACAATTGTTACAAATCTTTCCTCTTTATGATCCTCATCATCATCACCATAATATATCAGCCGAAAGACGTCGACTGCTGGACATAGGCCTCCCCCAAAGAGTGCCAAAGTGACCTCTTTCTTCCTCTTTATGATATTAATGTAGATTCGTCCGTCTAGCATTTTCATACTTGCTAGTGTTTAGGCATGCTTTAGCATTAAAGTCCTTCAAACGTAAACTGACGTGACTGAGTTTACGTAGTTAACGTTCGATGTAAAGTTGTAAACGCAGTCACGGTAGTTAGGAAGATCTGTCTAACCAGGCATTTAATTCCTTTCTTGACCTAGAAACTATGAGGTAATTTTGTTTGTTTGTTAAACGTTTAACGGTTTCATTCAAGGCATAAAACATGCACTGACTTAGATAGGTATTCATTTGTTTTTCCTTAGTGATGTCACGGACGTATTATTAAGTATGTACCTATGTAAGTCCTTCATTGTACACAATAGGTATGTACTTAAGAGGTTAAAAAACCGACCAAGTGCGAGTTGGACTCGTTCACGGAGGGTTCCGTACCATTATCTATGAAAACGGCAAAAAAAAACACGTTTGTTGTATTTTGTTTGTTTTTAGTATTTGTTGTTATAGCGACAACAGAAATACATCATCTGTGAAAATTTCAACTGTCTATTTATCGCGGTTCTTGAGATACAGCCTGGTGACAGACAGAAGTACGAACAGACGGACGGATAGACAGCGAAGTCTTAGTAATGGTCCCGTTTTTACCCTTTGGGTACGGAACCCCAAAAAGGACCCTTTAAAGCACAACCGGGAACAACGCTAGGTGGACGGTGATCTTTCGTAGAAAAAGGTAAGTTAGTGTCCACTACCGCTTTACCTAGAGGTTAGAAGTTCTCTTGGACGTAAAGGTAATGTAGCTACCATTAGTGTTTTGTGGCTTTGTTTAGTCATCGTCAACAATAATTATGTACTTATACAATGGAATAACGCCGTAGGTTAAGCGCAGTTAAGTGAACAGAGTTTCTGAAACAATATAATGCGTCTGTTTATAATAATATGGTTTAAAAAAATACGAATTCTAATTTTGGGGCTTTTCTGCACGGAGATCAGTGTTTAAAAACATGATCGAGCAATTTTCGCTCGATTGGATAAATTCACGAACATAGCTCTAAAATGGTCTTAAATACACTTAAAATCATCATCATCATCATCATATCAGCCGAAAGACGTCCACTGCTGGACATAGGCCTCCCCCAAAGAGTGCCAAAGTGACCGATCCCGCGCCACCCGCATCCAGCGGACTCCCGCAACCTTTACCAGGTCATCAGTCCACCTTGTCGGGGGCCTTGTCGCTAAACTGACTAAGTGACAGTGGACGGGGCACATAGCACGTAGAACCGATGGCCGTTGGGGCGGAAAGGTTCTCGAGTGGCGACCACGTACCGGAAGGCGCAGCGTGGATACACTTAAAATATTTGTTACAAATTATGCACAAAGGCTAAAAATATTAAAATGGCTTCTAAAAATCGGCAATATCATGTTTGAGAGAATTGTTTTTGTTTACTTTTTATTTATTTAAACGGAATAAATGGCCTAAAAATTAAAATTAAAAAACATGATTTCCGCGCTTCCGAGCACGCACTTCCATCTCGCTCACGCTTATGCTCAGTGAGATGGAGAGAAGACCATGACCTACGGCACCTTATGGTACTAAAGTGTAAACATGTTTTTGACGTTGAATGTATAGTCAGCAGCAGAAGTAGCTACGCATAAAAACACGCTCAAAATTATCAAGACAGTCCTTATCCTCTTGACATTAGAGTCGTGTGTAGGCCACTTTTGCTATCGACTGTACCATTGTGCATTTTGCCACAATAGTGTGAATACCTAATAATGTGTGTTTTAAGTGAGTAGTTATTTTTAATACAGCTACATATTTCGCAACAATTACAAAACAATACTCTTTTACAACATAAATACAGCACGTACAGAATAATAAGTAAAGACAGAAAAACAATAGGCAGTCGTATCGCTAATGAACGATCTCTTCGAGACAACCATTCTGAAACGTAAAGACTCGGCCGGCGGTGGCGGGTTCGGCTGCGCAGTGCGCAGTGTGCAGTTTCGACGCGTTATGAACTGCAAAAGGACTGCATTCTAACTGCACTTTTGAAGCCGGGAAGCAACTGAAATTCAGCTCTATTTTTCTGCTGGCTTTAGTTGCTCGTCATGACAGTCTGAGGGTAGGTGCCACTATGGGGCTACCCGACAGGCGAGTACGAAATGCAGCTCGCCTGTAACAGCCCTTATATTCTCCTAGCAATGCATACCTACGTAGAGCCGTGAGCGATATCATACTTGCAACACAGGCCGAGTTACGCGTCGCTCGTTAATAACAAGGCATATAGGTGTTATAAACTTATAAATGATATAATGTTTAAGGGTCGAACACACAGCACCGTCGCGGGCGCGCCGCGCGATATATCCCTACAAACCGCTAGCGCGGTCAAACAGGCTGCGCCCCGTCGGCAACGCGCTCCGCTTCTGTCGCGCCCCGCCTGCAACCCGCCGCGCGCAGGCCGCGCGCCCGCGACGGTCGCGCCGCGCGACCGCCACGGGCGCCTGGCCTGGCGCGTCAGTATGACGCCAGACAGCGCAGCGCGCGGTGCGTACTATAGTACTCGCTCGTCAAGCGCCGCTACCGCCCCGCTGGCAGTCTGTTCGACCATTTATGCTTAGGTAATGCGAGTGGAGCGGCAAATTGGCAACTAATTTCAATTCAGCTCACTATATTTGGAATAGACCCGTCAGTGAATATACTAACATATTATTACTTTAGCATCGGTAAGATAATATAAGTATCCACTACTACGTAGGTACTTATGTGTGGAGAATTCAGGGGAAAAACAGCAAGATTCATTTTCATATTAAGCAGATTATGAAATTACAATACGCTTAATAATACACTTGTATTGAATATACCTATATAGGTACTTAAATATAGTGTAATAATTGTTATTTTATGTTTGTGCATATCGTGTTTCATACATTTTATGTTATGACTGTTATGAGATTGCGGATGGATTAATAATATATTCTGGACAGGTCCATCTTGAACAACCTCTAACTTCCTTCTACAAAAGTTAACCATAACATTATAGGTACTTAAATGTTTACATTTTTTCATCTTGAAAAGAAGGTGAATCGAACATATATTTTTGTAATCGATTATACTAACTTGTCTGTATTTAAAGTTTAAAACCAGGATCAAAAACGTTTGAATTTTTGAATACGTTTTTGACTGGTCTTGAGATCTTTTTTCGATTCAGCTGTATAAAATAATAATGTTTTCAAACTTTACACTGTAGGTAAAATGGATTTGTTTTGCTGTAGGTACTTATCTACTCTACGTTTATAAAAATCGTACCTACACCGGTGTCATTGGTTTTCTTGTCTTGTTGATTAATATGTAACTAAGATAATTTATTTATGCGATCGATACCTATTTGTTTTGCTGAATACTTAACATTTATAAATATTCGGCATTTAATCTTTTTGTTTATCATGTTTTTAAACAGTTTGAGAGGGATAATAAAATATATATGTCTGTATATTTTATAAACAAATCAAGTTACTGATGTCTTAGCGCCTCCGCGGAATCTTTACAAATTGGAACTGACATTGCATGTTACACGGACATATTATCAACAATATTATGTCAACACGACCTTATTGCAAAAGGCATAAGGTTCAGATATTTTTGCACCCTTGAGAACATACATATACCATTTGCCTACTATACATCAATTTGTATTTTATTCTAAGGTATTTTCATCCCATTCAAAACATTGCAAATTAGCAAATAAACATATAGGTACTTTACGAGGCTCAAAGCTGTTAAAAATACAAACAAAAACTTGTAATATCGATATAAACCGACGTACCTACTTATTTCTAAGCCTATAAAATTCCGATAAACAACTCACCAGGGCAACTAACTTTTTAAACCCAGCCGATTCCATCCACACTCGATCCAACAATTTCATATCAGTAATTTTCTTCTCTGGCAGGAAAGATTTTATGATGAAATCGTCGTATTTCCCCAATGATGCACTGACAGAGAATTTCCTTTGCCATTTAATTTTTTTTAATTCACTAGATAATAATTTGCGCGCGAGACTGTTCATTGTGCCGGTTTTGCGTGCGGTTGGCGATGTGTTTTGTGTTCGACTGAATGGCCGTAGCGTGTTTCGAAATGGTTTTATGTTGCTTTCCTCTCGTCATTACTATTAGTAAAGTGATAATTTATGTGTGCAATCAGGCATTTAAAAATGTATCGGTGTAGTTAAGCTATTACTGACTTGGCGGGGCGGATTCGGTATGCGGTATTTTGAACTTTACCGAGAGCTTACTGATGTCTGCAAGTACTTACCTACAGATTATTTACAGCGTGCACGAGTATAATAAATATTGTCGAATGCTTTGTCTTGATAAAATTAGGCACGGGGTGCGCGGAAGCAGGGTGGTACGAATGCAGTACCTACCTACTGCATGAGTATCAGCTTGGCCAAAAAACTTTCGTATGTCCGGATGTCCGGCTGTTCTAGGTACAGGTTGCATTTCTCAAGCGGTTCTCATGCAATTTTGTGAGCTGAAGGTCGACCACGTATTGTAACGCATTGTACGCATGTTAGGTAGACCTAATGTAATTTTTATATGAAAAAAAAGTCTGACAGTCCCAACGCGCGTTGGAAATGTTACATGATTACCCCTCAGCAGGTTCGATAGTTGATATAGGTATTTTTTTCAGTTTTAGTAATTCTGAAAGGATTTTGGGGCATTGAAATGTTTAATTAGGTGAATGTTAGTCGTCTTGGTCCATGTCCTTTATTACACATACACAATTGCCCAAAAAAAATGACGGTATGTAACTACCTACGTTTACGTGAACAAGCCCGAGACTCTGGAAGCCCTCAAGGACAACATTCGACACGAGTGCGAGAATCTGTCGCCCGAAGTTCTCGGCGAAGTGATGAAAAATGCCATAAAACGAGCCCGTATAGCAACCAATTGTGAGGGCGCCAATTTGGCCGATATAATCTTCTCGAGTTGACCAATAAAATTCTAAAGGTTCAAATAAACATAATCAAAGAACAGAATCGAAGTTTTTCATTTAGAAAAAAAAGAGAGCCAAACAACATCGGATGGCTTCTTTTGGCCCACCTTGTAGTAGTACCTAGTAGTAGTAGAGTAATAAATAGGTGTTGGACAACCACACCCCATGCGGGCTTACGAGTATCAACCAGGGGGGCTACCGGGAAGTGAAAACGAACTTCGTTCGAGTATCTCCCTCCCTGTCGCTCGAACATGCAAGTGCGACAGAGAGAGAGAACACGAACGAAGTTCGTTTTCACTTCCCGGTAGCCCTTCAGGGCTATAACCACGAACTACGAATGTCGAAGATCGGATATTTCTATCTCTATCGCACTAACATTACTCGAGTCGAGTGACATAGTATGCAAGTACACGAACTTCGAGATTCGATTTTCATGGTAGCGCCGCTGCACGGGGAAAATGTTTATGGATACTTGTGCCATAAACTTCTAATCTGTGTGCTTGTGCAAAGTAAAATGAGTTTTTTATAGTTACTTTATTTCTTTTCATATCTCATGCTCTGAATGTGGGTCGTTGTTGTTGTAAAAAGTGTACAGAAAGTGATACGTTTCTGCTCTAGTGCAGAAAAGTAGTGTATTTCTAATTAGTCCTCGCCTTATAAGCATTATGCGGGAACAAATTCTCATAAATATCAATACTTACCCCGCCACTAACAAAGGGAAATTATATTCTTACTATAAGTAATTCATATAATTTATTTTAATGAATATAAAATTTAATATTTGTTTTTAAGCAGTAACGCTGCTAAAGAAAATTATAAATTTTTAAATGAAAGGAAAAATTGAAAAATTTAATGCTCCGAGCCGGATTCGAACCGGCGACCACAGGCATTCATGGCCCGTCGCTACTACCAACTGAGCTATCGGAACAATCTGGTTCGGGCACCAAATCCTTCTCAGTTCCTTCATATAACGCCTTAGGGAGGCGTATGTAGCGACATCTACCAGAAGACTTAGGCTTCTTTACGGCACCAACGTCTCAAATTATGTTGAGAAATCGTCAGTAAAAATCGTCGTTTTTCAATTTTTCCTTTCATTTAAAAATTTAGAATATAAAATTATTATATATGTTGTCAATTCATTACTTTTGTTTTACATAGCTAAAATATTCACTAGGCTGTTATCAAAAATAGAATACACTTACACCCACAAACCTTTTTTAACTTACATTGTTGTGCATGTGAGCATAGATACAGCCACTCTTCAACTAATACTAATAAATACAAATACTTAGTAAGAAAATATTTGAATTTGCTATTTTCGTCTATCGCAATTAAATTATGAAAATATGTTATTTATATAGTTTTGACTATTGGAAATATACTATTCGGTTCCGTTCCGTTCCGTTCCGAACGGAACTATTTTCGTCTAACCACAATTAAATTATGAAAGTATGTTATTTATATAGTTTTGGCTTTAGGAAATATACTATTTGGTTATAAAAAAATAAAATTTAATTCAAAGTCAAAATCGTAGTTTTATTATCTACATGGCACGTGACCGAAAACACCAACCACCATTTTTTTCTCGTGAGTGACGTCATTACACCGGTAGAGACAGATATTTGCCTGTTTCTTTAGGGCAGGTGAGATAGGACTAAGTATTCGCACACGTTTTTGAATTGTACAATAATGGCACACGTTTTTGAATTGTAATCTTTGAATAAACATTTTTTTTAATTTTTCGTCTGTGTTTTATTTTTACTTTCCTCGTATTCGATATAAAAATTAGAGTGTTTAACTAGGGTGAAAGTCACCCATTTCTGACTCGAACCATTCGAACCATTGGCGCTCTCACTTCGTTCGAGCGCCAAAATATCTCGTCAGGAATGGGTACATTTCAGCCCTTGGTTAACAGTCTACTATTTTTTATCGGTGTTGTTTTTGTCATGAATAAATGTTTTGAATTGTAGTTGTGTGTGAGCGCGGCACACTTTAAAAGTTTAGTAAGCGCTCATAGCCTGGCAGCGCCTGCGAGTCGGAAACGATAACACAGGTTAAGCAAAGATGGCAGCGGTCAGTCTTTGGATGGGTGACCGCCTGATGTTTGAATGGTTAATATAAATGAGCGCTTCCGTGCTTTGGAAGGCACACTAAGCAGTTGATCCCGGCTGCTGTCTATGACAGTAGCCGTCAAGCTGAGTTAAGGCGCCGTAGGTTCATGGTCTTCTCTCCCTCTCACTGAGCATAAGCGTGAGCGAGATGGAAGTGCGTGCTCGGAAGCGCGGAAATCATGTTTTTTAATTTTATGGCCGTTTAAATAAATAAAAAAGTAAACACTGATTTCCCTCAAACATGATATTGCCGATTTTCAGAAGCCATTTTAATATTTTTAGCTTTTGTTCGTAATTTGTAACAAATATTTTAAGTGTATTTTAGACCCTTTTAGACCTATGTTCGTGATTTTTTTCTATCGAGCGAAAAATGCTTAATCATGTTTCTAAACACTGATTTCCCTGCAGAAAAGCCTCAAGAATTACTATTCGTATTTTTTTTAAACCATATTATTATAAACAGACGCATTATATTGTTTCAAAAACACTGTTTGCTTAACTTCGCTGAACCTACGGCGCCTTAAGCTGGTTTCCCACCTGAGGGGCGAAACGAGACGAGACGAGGCGAGAACCGCGCGCCCGGCCGGTGGAAATAGGTAGTAAGTCCCATACGATTTCAATTTAAGCTTGAGAGGCCTTCGGGCGGCTTAAGAACTTCTAACAGTCGAGTTGCCCACTCACTTGACAAAGGGGAGACAACTGTTACTCGCGTCCGCAGGAGCTACCTACCACAACCCTACACGTGTCCCCTGGGTAAAGAGTGACAAACTTTAAAAGTCCAAAATAATGTATGCCATACGATTAAACAAATAGGTAGTATATTATAATACCCCCTCAGATTTTTTTAATTCGGTAAATAAACATGCTACAACATTATATAAATATTTAATATTTCATTGTAGCAACTACAAAATAATAATCATACATTTCGCAAAATAATGTTTAACACATTAGACTAGTCGAATTATATTGTTATTATGACTAAGTAATACAAATTCGGGGCTATTTCATAAACATAAAAAATATAATAATACAATGAAATAAAATTAAATGCGAATTAACACAATATTGCACGTCAATAACTAAAAATGTACAAATAAAAATTGCATTACACTTTGCTCCCAATTTGATCTCGAATAAGGTTCAGTCAAAATATTTTTAACAAGCTTTTATTGCCGACTGTACTTTTATGCATAGACTAAAACCGCTCGTTGGGAGAGTTCCGCCCAAAAAACCATAGAATGCATTACATATTTCTACCCAAACACGTGCTTAAAACACGGTATGCGCATGCGCATGTTAAAAATAAACGGCTGTCTGGCATCGTTTTGACACCCCGCCCCCAACCCCGCATAATGGCAATGGCATCCATTCATCAATTTTATCGTTTTATTTATTTAATTAGCTTCACAAAACGAGTGAAAGTCTATAGAATAAAACAAACTATGGTATATGTTCGGATATGTTCGGTGCACAGAAAGAATAATTTGACATAAAAAAGTATACGTTTTCCATCAATTTACGGAAGTATCGAAACGAATAACTATTTTCATGGTGAATTATTATTTAAAAGCACTAGATAACTATGATGGAAAAACTTAAAGCACCGCCTTATAGTTTTAGGTACTTGTGAACCCATCGTCTTATTAATTGATTTCATTTATTATTTCGATAGGTCAATGTGTAATTACGTTATATGTATGCGGTGTTGACATGTGTCAAAAATAGGAAGTAAGATGTAACCCACTAACACTGAACTCGGACACTGATTAGAGCGAGATAGCTTATTTCCCCAGGTTAGTGCACTGCATTTAGCCAGGTCTATACTTGAAAGGTTTAGGTAATTGACTAAATGTAAACAAAACAAACCATGTGACTTGGTCATTCAACCAAGCATAGCAACCTTTTGTATCTATGGTGTTATCTTATTGGCTGAATGGCCAAGTCATGTGGTTTGTTTTGTATACATATAGTTAATTACCTAAACCTTTCAAGTATAAAGGCCTTTACTCTTTCAGAAACAGGCAAGTGTCCCACAAATGCTTTGCAATTTTTGAAGAACAACTTACGTAGGAACTGCGTAGGTTAAATAAAAGCTTGTAAAAGGATAACTAATTGATAAACTGTAAAGTTAATGCATTTGTTTGCAAAATTGTAAACTTACAATGTATTCTTATTTACACCTTAAGTAAATTCATAACAATATTAACAACTGTGTACATTTTGTTTTGAATGAATGACATTATGAATCTTCATTGACACGATTGGACCCTTGACTCTTCCTTAGTAACTACAATAACAAACGAAAAATGTGAGAAAGGTTGTTGTTGCAATGATGTTTACAATTTAAATTACATGATGTTAACAACTTCAGAAAAATACATAAATAAAGTACTCGATTTCGGCATTATTGGATATTCTTCAGATATATTCTATCTTAGTTCTTGAACAATCATTGGACCCGATTCTAAAGTGGCCTCTAAACTTCCTAATTTTATTTAGGTGTCGCTTAAACACTTTGCTATTCTATGAGTAGCTGTCATAAGCAAATGACAGCGCTAATTTGAATCTGACGTTTCTTATTTTAGGCGGTCTATTCAACTTACCTTAGCTGCCAAAATGCTATTCTCAACATGTGGTTTTTAATCTGCCACCTAAATTATGTTTAAAAATTAGAAAATTTAGTTTTAGGCTATTTAAGCCAGGTGCACGTAGAATCGGGTCCATTGTGTTCCTTGTTCACATCTGTTATAATTTCCTAATTATTATAGTATCCACCAAACAATTAATAGTCCAGGCAAAAATGAGACACACTCTGTAAAAACGGGCAATTGCGAGGAAGATAACATTTACTAAGGCTAGGTTGCACCGGGCCGTCTGTAATCGTAAGCGGTGTTAGTTAAAATCGGAATGTATGGAAAGTCATACTTAGTTTAGTTTCTATGGAATGACAGCAGCCGGCGCAATATTTAACGTTGATCGGTCTGTAATCGTAAGTTGATGTAACCTTTCCTAAGTCGTCAATTTGGTTTGCGATAACGATAAGTCGATTACTATAGTTCAGAATAAACAATCAAGTAACAAAATAAGTAATTCGTATAGTTTTCTTACTGTTTCTGTACGTATTTATAGTTACTGAATTATTTAATAATAGTAGCTATTGTTGTAGAAACGCTCAACAATACTCTCTTTTCCTCATAAATCCAAATACTCGTGTAAATACATTGATCAGTCTTAAAATACTAATATTCTTAATACTAATCATTTCCTAAGCCCCAGCTGTCACTAAAAACATGCGAATACTTTCATAAAATACAATAATAATTAACATTCTCATATAATTTCATAAACAAGAGTATAAAATCTGTAAACCTTTCGATGTATCCCAATTAACGATTCCATCGCTTGTATGGCCAGCCAACCGAATCATTTGAAAAGCAGTGAGATTATAAAAAAAAGGTATTGTGACCCTTTATTTTGACACGGACATAATGTCATTTCATATTCAGCGATTAAATTACGAATCACGTTTCATTTTTACATGCAATCACCACTCTAAATAAAGGCATGGCGATATTCTTAACGACATTGATTGACTGTCAGTTGTCAAAATCTATTTTGTTTGACTATGCTACTGACACGATAGGCAGACCATACTCATGTATATAAATATTCTATACATAATTTACTTGTCTTGATTGTAAAAAAAATATATCATTTCATTTTGTGTGAAGGCCCGGTCACTACTTGACGCCGTATATAAATCCCAAAAAAAATCTACACCGGCAAACTTACACTCTTCCAAATAATGGGCGTAGCTAAAAACTTCATTTTAATGGCAATATTAAGGTATTTTTTTGGAATTTACATACGACGTAAAGTATAGTTACACCATGAGTGTGAGCGAGAGGCCGCGCGATCTCTCACTCACACTCATGGCGATTCGCTGCCACTTGTTGTGGCTGATCTATCATTCCCACCTAAACCATTCCTAGCAATACTTAGCCTTCAAGTCCTTCCTTAAAATCTTGCCAGCTGGATTCTTGGGTATAGCCTCAACACTCTGAACCTCCTTTATATGCTTGAACGAGACCAGCTTGCCATTCACAAAGTCCTTCAACTCCTCAGGGCTGATAGTTTGGTTGGGCTGTGGGACTATGAACGCTTTGGGTACCTCGCCTGAAACAGGGTCGGGAATACCTAAGACAGCGCAGTCAGCTATTTTCGGGTGGGTACGGATGATAGCCTCTAGCTCTGCTGGGGCTACTTGGAATCCTTTCACCTGGAAAGACATTGACTATTTAGGGCCTGTGTTTCAGATACAGTAGTCATAGTGGACCTACAAGTTATAATTTTACGTGAACTGGCAATACTGAGGCGGTTGAACAATGGCCTTTAGTATTGCAGGTTAAGGCTTGTAAAATTGTAAGTTACAAGGTGTGTAGACTCGAAAATTATTATTACTCCAAAATAAAGAAGGCAATAAAATTGCCTAGTGACGAAAATCCCATTTAGATATCTCAAAGAATTATGAAGCTACAACCGTTTTAATATTGCTTGTTAGAGAGAGAAAACGCAAACAGAGTGTGACGTCACATAATGCAACGCTGCCGGAAGGCCGAGTCGACGGGGCGCGGCACGTTTCCGTCTACCCCTTCTTAAAACTTTGGACACATAACTTCGTGATGATTTAACCTTTTTCGAGAAAATATGACATTATTGAATATTTTATTTATTGTCTACGTCCCTTTTTCTCACTCTGTATCAAGCAATAATAAAAGGGTTGTATCTTCGTAATTTTTGAGATATCTCTACAGGATTATAGTCATTTAGGTAGCATATTTCTTGCCTTCTTTCTTTTGGAGTAATAATACAATTAGAGTTCCCCAACCCTATTGTTTGACACACGATGGATAAATGAGCGCTTCCGTGCTTTGGAAGGCACGTAAGCAGTTGATCCCGGCTGCTGTCTATGACAGTAGTCGTTAAGCAGAGTTAGAGACCTTCGAGCGGCTTAAGAACTTCTAACAGTCGAGTTGCCCACTCACTTGACAAAAGGGGACAACTGTTACTCGCATCCGCAGGACTGAGTACTGGACTGGTACTAAAGAGTGACAAACTTTAAAAGGCCAAAAGAATCTATGCCATACGGTTAAGGCGCCTTAAGTTCATGGTCTTCTCTCCCACTCACTGAGCATAAGCGTGAGCGCGATGGAAATGCGTGCTCGGAAGCGCGGATATCATGTTTATCAATTTTAATTATTTGGCCGTTTAAATAAATAAAAAAGTAATTTCTGAGTTCTCTCCAACATGAAAATTGCCGATTTTTAGAAGCCACTTTAATATTTTTAGCTCTTGTGAATAATTTGATACGAATATTTTATTTGTATTTTAGACCCTATGTTCGTGTTTTTTTTTATCGAGCGAAAATTGCTTCATGTTTCGAATCACTCACAGAAAAGCCTCAAGATTTATATTCGTATTTTGAAACCATATTATTATAAACAGACGCATTATATTGTTTCAAAAACTCGGTTTGCTAACTTCGCTGAACCTACGGCACCTTAAATAAAACTCGATGGAAGTCATTATTCCGTACATCTATAATCCTCACCTTAATAAGCTCCTTCATCCTGTCCGTGACATACAAGTATTTGTCCTCGTCGTATTTCCCGATGTCCCCAGTCTTGTACCATCCGTCCGTGAACACTTCCTTAGTTGCCGCGTCGTCCTTGTAATAACCCTGCATCACGTTAGGGCCGCGGTACCAGATTTCACCTTCCTAAAAAAACATATTTTTTTAAGCGTTTCTTCTTTCTTTAGCGGCGCTGTGAACTTTTGAGATGGGGAAAAAATGTTAAACTCGCGACAGGTATAGGAGCGTAGGTTTTTTTTTTTTTTTGCCTGGTCCTGCGCCGAAGCCCGAAGGCTGTATCGGCAAGTCTTGGCTGACTAGTGGATAGTCTCCGCTGTGGGGCCATCCGACTGTCGAGAAAAAGCGTAGGTCACAGACCGTATATAGGTGAGATATTCGGGACGTGGCTTGGGGGCGGGGGGAGCGGCGCCGTGCACGTCAAGACAGCCGTCGCTCGAAACTGAACCTTAATTGTAGTGCGCTAGGTCATGAAATCCTTTGAACTATTTCGTGTGCAAACATTAACATTAATATTGTCGTTAAAATACATACAGAATGGATTGCATTGCATGTAAGACTCCTATAACTAGTGATATTGAGCTTTTAAATTGTGTCTGAGTTTTCACTTCTGCCGGCACTCCCGGAGTGCAACCCGGTCTTTTTTTTATACAACGTCGGTGGAAAACACGCGTACGGCCCGCCTGATGGTAAGCGGACACCGCAGCCTATAAACGCATGCAACTCCAAAGGAGTAACATGGGCGTTGCCGACCCTTGATATGTTTGAGGATTCGCCGTGTTGACAGCTGAAGGAACTAATTCCCTCGCTCTTAACACAACGCATCCTCGGGAGCTCTGGCGACCTTGCTCACCGCCAGGAACACAACACTACTACAGAGCAAGTAGTAGTGTTGTTATGGCGGTGTTCTTCTGCAAGGCAGAGGTACTTCCCTAGTTGGTGTTACAAAGTGAGCCAGAGAACGCGGGCCTACGTTTTACAGCGTCAAATGCAGTGATTTTAACTCTAGACGACTGTATTCTGTTGTTTTGATGTGCCCTGTTTTCTGTGTGCTCCCATTATTTTCACCTGCCAAGGTTTTTTTTATATTTGAAAACAATCTTGCACTAATGGACCAGCCCAAACTAAGCAAAGCTAACGATATACATACTTATATAGATAATTAAATACTTAAATACATAGAAAACATCCATGACCCAGGTACCCCATACTCGTGCTCATCACACAAATTAATGCCCTTACCGGGATTCGCACCCAGGACCTCCGGGTTCGTAGGCAGGGTCACCATCTAGGCTACAGAGGTCGTCAATACAAATCGGTGTAATTTTTTGGGAACTTTACCTTCCCAGCGGGCAGTGCCTCTTGTGTCTGTATGTCCGCGATCTTGACCTGCGAGCTCGGGAACACGTGCCCGACGGACGCGTGGTTCGAGTCGGTGCCGAAACCGATTGCGATGCCTCCGTTCGTCTCTGTGAGGCCGTAGCCTTGACGGAAGTTTATTTTAGGCTGGAAAAATATACAGATTACGTTAGTTACTGGCATAGTATTCTTTGGCACGCCCTACAGCCTAAACCGTTTGACGGATTTCGACATATGAGGTGTCGTTGGATTCCTATTAATCTTGGGAGTGACATAGACTATAACATTTTAACAAAGCAGTTGGATTTTTTGAAAAATCTTTTGTTCACTTGTTAGCCTAATTCATCATGTTCGTTCTCCAATTTTTTTTAATCTGACTGTTGCTATAATAGGATGGACCCAATCTAGCGGTCGAATTGCGCGGATGGAGGGTAGCCTGGAGAAAATCCAGGGGAAGCGTCCGGCACGACCACGCGGGGAAGTTTGTACACTCGAATATTCTACGAGTTTGCGCTCCAGTTCAAATCAAATCAAATCAAGATATTTTATTTCAAATAGACTCAAAGAGTGCTTGAGAAACGATATATGTATACACAACGCAACAAAGCAAAATTAAAATTGAATACATGGAAAATTTTAAATACACATTAAAATTTTATAGTTGACAAGTACATACAAAATTATAGAACACAGTTTACATCAAAATTTATTAGGTCAAATCATATTAAATTCAGTGGTTGAACGGTATCAACCGTATCTGGGGTGTGAGTGGTGTCATCGCTGGTTAGCTAAAACCTAGCCTAGTTGGGAAGAGTCCAGCAAGAAACTGAGCTAGGACCGACTTGTGTCGGACTGACCCTAAATTAGGCATAGGCAGTTTAATGAAAGCGACCCCAGAGGAAAAACTAGAGCTAGCTTTTAGCATAATTGTTATTAAAAAAAAACTTAAATTAGTTAGCTTTGTAAATGGTTATGTAGGGAGTAATATCCTAAACTACTCATACTATTAAAAAAAAACATTCATCATTTCCCCACTACCCAAAGGTTGTCTGGAAGATTACACATGTTTCACCTGTCTGTTTGTATAGTTATTCGTTATTTTGTAGCTGCATTATAAGAGTATTTGTATTGTATTTTATTTGTACAACTGGTGAACACAGCCATTGTCTTAGTACAACGCCCTTGTTGTAGGTTCGGTAAAAAAAAAACTAAAATTTTAAATGCGAATATAACATTGTATGTCTGTCTATATTACCTTTTCATGCTTAAAGCGCCGTAGGTTCCGCGAAGATTAGATTAGATTATTTTATTTCATGACATAAATTACAGTACAATGTTGGCTTAATCAAGATTATAAGAATTTATATCACAATTGTCTCAAAATAAGTATATTTAAAATTATAAATTCAATGAATATCAGTAAAAAAAAATTACGTATCATCTAATCTGAAGTGAAGCGAACAGAGTTTTTGAAACAAAATGCGTCTGTTTATAATAATATGGTTTCAAAAAAATACCCATAGTAATCTTGAGGCTTTTCTACAGGGAGATCAGTGAATCGAAACATGCCCATTCAGGGCCCATGACGACACATATGCGTCAGACCTCCGTAGTCGCTTTCCGCTACATATGAGGAACCACGAGATCGGCTACGAGCGTAGCGCGTAGCGATTCTGGGCAATGAATGTGTTAAGCAATTTTCGCTCGATAGAAAAAAATCACGAACATAGGTCTACAAGGGTCTAAAATACACTTAGAATATTCGTAACAAATTATGCACAAAAGCCAAGAATATTAAAATGGCTTCTAAAAATGGGCAATATCATGTTTAAGAGAAATCAATGATTACTTCCTTATTCATCTAAACGGCCAATAATTAAAATTAAAAAACATGATATCCGCGCTTCCGAGCACGCACTTCCATCTCGCTCACGCTTATGCTCAGTGAGAGGGAGAGAAGACCATGAACCTACGGCGCTTTAAACAGCTGAACCGATTGAGATAAGACTGTATGATAGTTTGTATCCCTGGGAAGGACAGGACAAGGGGTTAAAATGGATAGCGTAAGTTTTTATAGAGGTACGACATAAACGAGTTTCACTTTCAAGTCGCGGGCTAAGGCACTTAACCTATCGCCGGCGAGTAGCGAGTACCCTCAGTAATTCTTACTCGCGCGAGTAAGAATTACTGAGGGTACTCGCTACTCTCCGGCGGTGGGAAAAGTGCCTGTGGCGGCAGCGGTTTGAAACCTCTATAGATTTTAGGTATGACAGCGTGTGGTTGTCAAGTACTTATGAGGTCTGGTGGTTAATTGGTGTGAATAAATAACAAGTGTGTTCATAATGTGAAGGTTTATCGTCATATCAGCCGAAAGACGTCCACTGCTGGACATAGGCCTCCCCAATGAGTGCCAAGGTGAGCCGCATCCAGCGGATTCTGCAACCTTTACCAGGTCATCAGTCCACCTTGTGCCTACCCAGGCCGCGCCTTCCGGTGCGTGGTCGCCACTCGAGAACCTTTCCGAACCTATACCTCAAGTATGTAGTAATGTGAATGACATGTAAAATTAATTATTATTAATAAATGAATATGAATATCCTTCATGCCTAAAGCTATACTATACTTACGTTTTTGTTGAGCACAGAGGCCGCGTCAGCCTCGGACACGGGGGCCGCGCCGCTGATGATTCCGTATACACTCTCAAGGTGCGCCGGTAGCACTGCAGGGTGCTTGCCCAGGAACACCACTTAAACAATCATAGCCAGGTAATTACATCAATCAGCCTTTATACACCCTTGCCAAAAATAGTGACATATAAAATAGGCTATAAAAGCGTGATATTGTGCGTTATATTGTAAATGTGATATTGTAACAATGTGATATTGTGAAAGAGCGATATTGTAAAAGTGTGATTTTATGGCGATGTGATATTGTAAGAGCGTTATAATGTAAAAGCGTGATATTATTTATACTAAACGGGACTTAATCGCGTATTAACTTATTTATTTACCTCACTGAGGTCTCCCGACGTTTCGGATGTGTTGCAACATCCGAGAATGTGTGAGAATCGTGAAAGTTTAAGCGTGATATTGTAACAGTGTAATATTGTGAAAGAGTGATATTGTGAAAGTATTATTTTGTGTCAGTGTTATATTGTAAAAGCGTGATATTGTAAAAGTGTGATATTGTGAGAGTGATATTGTGAGAGAGTGGTATTGTGAAAGAGTGATATCGTGAGTGTGATTTTGTGTCAGTGTGATATATTTTAAAATCGTGATACTGTAAGAGTGTGATTTTGCGCCATAAGGACATTGTTGCATTATAACATAATATATATATCATACCCATAGGCGGCACCAAGAAGAGCACATTGGCCTGGTACTTGACGAGGGTCTGCAGGAACAGCTCCGGCTTGAAGTACGGCATGGTCACCAGCTTCACGCCCAGGTACATCTGGTTCACCATCAGCGCATTGAACCCGAAGATGTGGAAGAACGGCAGGATGGCAGGTAGCACGGCTTGGTGGGTGTCTGGAAAAAAACATACACATTTATGTAGAAAGCTTCCGTAAGTTACAGACATCAAAATATGTGTTATTTAACCGTTTCAGAGCCGAAGCCCACTTAAAGTATCCAAAACGTACTAATCATTCAAGAAAAAAAAACTAGTTTAGTTTTTAGTATTAAAAGGTAATTCAGTTTGAAAAATCCTGTATGCCCTGCGATACGAAGTTCATTCACCCGGTTAGAGTTCGTACCTATCTACATAAGACAGCGGCTAGCGGTCACTGCGGTCACTTGGCTGGATGGTTAAAATTAATATTAATACAAAAAATACATTAAAAAAATCTTTTTTTAAGTTCTTTGTAGTGTATACATTAACTGGGCTTCGGCTCTAATACAGTTAAAAAACACCGTGTAAGTATAACGAAATGGGTCACCCACGGTTTACGGTCGAATATCGCTCGACATATATCGAACCAACGCCGTTCTTAATCATGAGCGCTCGCGATGCCGGCGCGTTTACAATATTACTGTATGACAGTGGTCATCGCTTGCGGTCGAGTGCTAACCTTAGGTACCCTTGCGGAGCCGTTTTACGGTCGAATATCGCTCGACGTATATCGAACCAACGAGGTTCTTAATCATGAGCGCTCGCGATGCCGGCGCGTTTACAATATTACTGTATGACAGTGGTCATCGCTTGCGGTCGAGTGCTAACCTTAGGTACCCTTGCGGAGCCGGTTTACGGTCGAATATCGCTCGACGTATATCGAACCAACGCGGTTCTTGATCATGAGCGCTCGCGATGCCGGCGCGTTTACAATATTACTGTATGACAGTGGTCATCGGTTGCGGTCGAGTGCTAACCTTAGGTACCCTTGCGGAGCCGGTTTACGGTCGAATATCGCTCGACGTATATCGAACCAACGCGGTTCTTAATCATGAGCGCTCGCGATGCCGGCGCGTTTTCAATAATACTGTATGACAGTGGTCATCGCTTGCGGTCGAGTGCTAACCTTAGGTACCCTTGCGGAGCCGTTTTACGGTCGAATATCGCTCGACGTATATCGAACCAACGCGGTTCTTGATCATGAGCGCTCGCGATGCCGGCGCGTTTTGAATATTACTGTATGACAGTGATCATTGCTTGCGGTCGAGTGCTAACCTTACCCTTGCGGAGCCGTCTAACAAGACGCGCAAATATTCAAAATCGTTTACCGTGCGCGCTGTGAAACTGGGGAATGGGTTACCCTTATCGCTGAGACAGAGCCCGTCTGTTGCATCGCTCAAAACGCCGCACGCAACGACTTCTGAATAGGTTGAATACTATATTCATCGTATATTCGCAAGATTTGTCCATCTCGTCCTACCTTTCACACGATTGCTCAAAGGTTAGTTATATCACTGGTCGTGGCATGTCAAAGTGGACCCCGGTCTCCTTTGGGGCGCAACCGGGAAATCACAAGGACTAATAATAGTCATGCTTTCCATAAGAGTTTCTCCCAAAAAAACCTAACCTGACTCCTTTTAATGTACTCACCAGTCGTTTCCTCTATAACTATAATATCCGGATCCGCTATCTGCTGATTCATGGCAACAACACTCCTATGGTCCAGCACCACCCCTTTAGGGAACCCAGTGGTGCCACTAGAAAACGGCAGAATCGCCACATCATCAGCAGCTCTCTTCACCGACTTCAGACAGTCCGTGCATATGTTAAAGTCTTCGGCGAATTCCGCGAATTTGATCGCGCCCTCTGGTAGATTGTCGTTATCCACTAGTATGATAGGTATGTCTTTTTTTAGAGTGTTGAGGGCTTCTTTGATGCTGGCGTAGGAGTATTTGGAGGAGACTATGGCTTGGCAGTCGATTTTGGCTAGCTGATGTTGCAGCTCATCTGGAATATTCAAATTGTAGTCAGTAATATCAGGATATACAAGTCAAAGTTCTTCATCCTTAATTTTAAGATTATAGTATATAGATAGAATAATAACTTAGAAGTCCGCGTGGATCTCGTTTATACACAGTGTACTAATCAAGGGCATAATATAGGTATCGTGTTCTGATAAGAAAATAAGTTTTTTTTACTTTGGTATGGAGTGTTGGTCGACTGGGGCAACCTGCTCCATACAAATTTTAAAAAAAATCGCGTCAAAAAAATATATTGTATGTATATTAGATTTATGCCCAGACCCCATTTTTGGTAAACTCTGTATCTTACCTCAATACAAACTTTCATCCCCGGTTTGATTTCCGGGATAAAAACCATCCTATGTCCTTCCCCCGGAATCAAACTATCTCCAATCATCTAACTTTTTTTCTTTTATACAGTATATAAAATTACATTGCTACAATAGAAAACCTATGTAATAAAGTGTAAATGTATGATGTACAGTTTAGCCGTTTGGCACACACATAGTATAGGGCAAAACAATTTTTTTGACCCGCAGTTCCTAAAAAAATTTCCCTTAGGGGGGGAGTGCCGAAACATTTTTCTTTTTGTATGGGAAAATTTTTTTTTTTTTTCAGAAACCTATCATATGAAAGGGCTTTTCGAGGCGATTCTAAAAATATACCACATCATTACATTTTAGCCATATTTTTTAAATTGAAACAAAAATAATTTTCGAAACATACCAGTTTGGGCTCCTCCAGACACGATATGGCTGATTTTTTAAAAATTCAATATACCACAAATGATACGTGATATCCTCATATCTAACCTCAAAAAAGCAATTTTGAAAAGGATTGCAGTAAGTTTTTTTTTAATTTTTCACCAGTATTTTCAAGACATCTTCGAACGCAACATTTTTGAATTATAACAGCCAAAGTATTGTAAGTGTTTAAGTAACCAAACTTTCGATTTAGACAATTAGCCATTGTAATAGTTCTAAAATATTCAGTGTCGGAGATATCATCAAGAGACATTTGCCCCGTGGACGCATTTGAGCTTATTTTTTTACTTTCTTTGTAAGTGTTTATCTTATAATATGCTTTTGAAATAAGTGTTTTCACGCCACTGCTCGGAAATGTGGCAAAAGATGGTCAGAATTCAGGCTTCAAAGCTGGGGGGGCTACTTGGACATCGCACGAACAGGCCATCTATGAGTTGAAACTGTCCAACAATGTTTTTGTAGGCCAGTTTGAATAGCGATTCGAACGCCGCCCCGCATGGGGTTTGGATTGCATGCAACCCAACCCCGTGACTTTGTTTAAAATCCCCGACGCAAAGATTGGTTTAAGTTTAACGTGTCTGTGTATCTGCCTGTGGTATCGTAGCTCCCGAACGGATGGACCGATTTGAATGCTGTTATTTTGTGTTATAGATAATTTTATCCCGAGTGTTCTTAGCCATGTTTCATGAAAATCTGTTCAGCCATTATTGAGATATTGGACTTTGAAATGAGAATGACGGGGGTTTTCAACTTTACTAAGTTGTTATTATATTGGTTATATGCTCCAAATGTACTCACACGCAGTGTACGCTGGGTTCATGAGGCTGGCGATACATCCCGCCTCCAACACGCCCAGCAACGCACAGGGATACTCCGGCAGATTAGGCAAGATTATGGCGACCTGATTAAAAAAATAAATAATAACCACCTCCGTTTCAAGGATGAAACATCAACGTCAACCTAGCGTCCACCAATTTGTCGTCAAAACAAATTGCACGCTAGTGAATGTCGAAACATACGAACGCCTACAAGTGACAGACGTGGCGCGCCCGTGAATGTCAAAAGATTACCTATGTCAATCTTTCCTCATTATCCTCATTATGAAATTCTAAAAATTACCTCATTAGGCCTCTCACAGACTGGAGCGGCCTGCGGTGGCGGTCAATAGTCAATTTGACAGCTAATGACAAGTTTACTATTGTCCGTCGCGGCCAGGCCGCGCCAGTGTGATGCAGGCTTTACCAATTTTATTTCATTTTAATCTTTTGAAATCTATATATATAAAACGCAAAGGTGACTGACTGATTGACTGATTGACTGACTGATCTATCAACGCACAGCCCAAACTAATGGACCGATCGGGCTGAAATTTGGCATGCTGATAGCCACTATGATATAGACATCCGCTAAGAAAGGATTTTTGAAAACTCACCCCCTAAGGGGGAAAAACGGGGGTCCAAAGTTTGGGACTAGGAACTTGAAAATTACACCAGAAGTTCTTTTTAACCGACGAAAAAAACGGAGGAGGTTCTCAAGTCAACGCGTATATTTTTCTTTTTATGTATGATCACGCATAACTTTTTACAGAGTAGTCCGATTTTGATAATTCTTTTTTTATTAGAAAGGGTATACCTCGAAGTTGGTCCCATATAAATTTTAAATAAAAATTTCAACCCTAAGGGTAGGAAAACAGGGGATGATTGTTTGTTCACTTACTGATTGATATGTATGACCACGCATGTGTGTGTGTGTGTGTATGTGTGTGTGTGTGTGTGTGTGTGTGTGTGTGTGTGTGTGTGTGTGTGTGTGTGTGTGTGTGTGTGTGTGTGTGTGTGTGTGTGTGTGTGTGTGTGTGTGTGTGTGTGTGTGTGTGTGTATGTGTGTGTTGAATGAGCTTTACACCTGTCAGTCTCTTGTGTGTAGACCTCTCAGTCTCTGCATTTCTGCTAAAGCTCGTTTATCGTGAGGTTTGTGTAATACCTTATTCGGCTCTAGGTCAGATAAAGCAATACCATCAAGTGTATTTACTCTACTCAGCGCCACATATGCCTGCCGCGGCTTCTGGCAACAATCACTGGATATTTTTGCACCAATTTTAGTCGTTCAGGGAATGGTATGCTGTCTCTATCATTTACATTGCGGCCATCCGCAATGAGTAAAGCTTTTATCATATCCGGCCAATTTAGATCATTGCACGAAAAGGTCATAAACCAGGTAGGAGGCCCTAGACTTCTTACCATAGCAATCAACTCCGAACAGCATCGTCTCCAGTAAGAAGCAGACCCTCGCACATTTCTCATAGTCGAAAATCGGTTGAAATTTGAGGTCTGGTTGTGGCATGCTAAGCCGAAAGCAGGACCAGTGTTTAATGAAATGCGAGAAAGCAAAAAGATCTTTAGATCTCGTTTAAAGTGGTGTCAGAAGAACGAAGAACAAATTAAATTAGATATTATCGCGAAGCATCACTCTAAACGAGATTTTAAGGGTTTGTAGAAGGCATTAATGATAACAAATGTATTGCCGACATGTTTCAACACCAGTTCCAAGTCGAATTACCACTGGGGCTACCACAGTCAACGGGGGTGTCAGATGCTGGGTCTCGTGGTCAGGGGATGATCACCAGGTCTACGGCAAAAGATGTTATCAAAGCTATTAAAGGTATGACACGGGGTGAGTCTCCTGGGCACGATGGTCTTAGCATTGAGCACCTCCAGCATGCTGGCCCGCATCTGCCAAGAGTTCTGGCTATGTTGTACACATTCTGTGTAGGGCACTCGTACCTGCCGTCTCGGACGCGATGAAGACTGTGGTGGTCCCCATCGTGAAAAACAAAACAGGTGACAGTAGCGACAAAACCAACTACAGACCTATTTCACTAGCTACCATTATAGCCAAGGTGTTTGATAGTGTGCTTAACTCCCACATTGATAAATATCTGAAATTACACGATAATCAATTTGGATTTAAGCCGGGATTATCCACAGAAACTGCAATTGTGGCTCTTAAAATACTGTCAAGTACTACATGGACCGACAGACAAATGTATACGCATGCTACCTTGACCTATCTAAGGCGTTCGATATGGTTAATTACGACATCCTCTGGCAGAAATTGAATGACTCTGGCGTGCCAGCTGACCTGACTAGCTCTCTCAAATTCTGGTACCTTAACCAATCCAATGTCGTAAGATGGGCGGGGGCGTTTTCGGATGCATACAGGTTGAAGAGTGGAGTAAGACAAGGAGGACTAACCTCTCCTAAGCTCTTCAACCTGTATGTAAACGAACTTATAGAGGAGCTCAGTAGCGCCCGCATCGGTTGCCATATTGACAGAGTGTGCGTAAATAATATCAGTTACGCAGATGATATGGTGCTGCTGAGTGCCTCTCCATGCGGACTTACGAAACTGATAGGCATCTGTGAACGGTACGCAATGAGTCACGGTCTGCAATACAATGTGTTGAAAAGCGAATGTATGGTCTTTAGGTTTAGGAATAAAAGTCCACAGGATGTTCCGCCGATAAAACTAAATGGGAAGGTACAGACTGTGGTATCACAGTTTAAGTATCTGGGGCATATTATGACGTCTGACCTTAAAGACGGTACTGACATTGAGCGGGAACGAAGAGCATTGTCTGTGAGAGCTAACATGATCGCTCGCAGGTTTGCTGGATGCTCGAGAAGGGTCAAGTTAACCCTATTCAGGGCCTACTGCACGTCCTTATATACCAGCGGCCTGTGGGCGAACTATACTCAGGCACAATACAGTGCTCTTCGTGTTCAATTTAATAACGCATTCAGGATGCTGATGGGGCTGCCCCGATATTGCAGCGCGTCAGGGATGTTTGCAGAAGCGAGGGTGGACTGTTTCCACACTACTATGCGCAAGCGATGTACATCCCTGGTGCGTAGTGTACGGGCCAGTGCCAACAGCATCCTGAAAATGGTCGCTGAACGTAAATATGGACTTTGTGTATATAAACCACTGCTGTATGGTGCACGCAAACACACATGTTAATTATGAGGTCACATGACATTTGACATTTTGAGATTTAAATGAATTATTAATGTAACTTGACATCCAGTGAATAATTATTATTTTTAAATTAGATTACTTCAGAAATATTTACAAATTTTTATTATTAGTTGACTGTAATGTGAATTTCAAACCGGCCTAAATCGTATTATAATTTATTACTATGTATTATCTCTTTAAATTAACTTTATGTGTGCTAACTATGAACTTTGTAATTACTAATATTAAGCTAAGTTTTACTAACAATAGTGATCCATGTTGGTCTTTGAATAAATGAATTGAATTGATAGTCAGATGCATATTGTCAATCAGTCCTTGGGGTGTGAGTTCTTAAATGTATTTTTCTCATTCGAGCAGCATTTCTTGTAGGCCTACCCATGTTGGTATATAAAGCCTCTTCTTTTAAAGAATTTATATTATACAACAAGCTATATAATTACATTAGGATTATAAAGCAATTAACAGTTTCAGTAAGGTAGGAAGCTATTTTAAAAGTAATCAAAAATATTGCATGTAACTAGAAATTAAGTTAGTAATTAACTAAAGTAAGCCACAGAAAATTGAAAAATAAAAACTTTTTAACAAAAAATTAAACCGCCGAAAAGGAACTGAAAAGCAAAAAATAATAAAACTTTTTTATTTAGTTTAATAACTAAATTCTTAAACTATTGTAAGTACTTATACCTAAGTAAGTATATAATTTTGTAATTATTTTGACTTTTTAATTACCTAACCTTAATAACTAAGTTCTTAAATTAATCTAAGTGTACCGAAGTAATTTTGAGTCGGCGCCAAACAATCAATGAACAAAGATTACTCCAAACAAGTACAAGTTAGACCAAATCAAATGAATAATGCAATGTGAAATCTCCAGACATAAACATTAACATTCCAAAAAATGCGCTCTCCGCACGACCAATCGCTACGACGTGTGGTGTCAAGGGCTCTTTCACATGTCCGATCAAATCAAATAGTTATCAAATCAAATGGGTAATATATCATTGTCCTTTACATAATTAATTAATATGCTTGTTTGGCGCCGACTCAAAATTACTTCGGTACACTTAGATTAATTTAAGAACTTAGTTATTAAGGTTAGGTAATTAAAAAGTCAAAATAATTACAAAATTATATACTTACTTAGGTATAAGTACTTACAATAGTTTAAGAATTTAGTTATTAAACTAAATAAAAAAGTTTTATTATTTTTTGCTTTTCAGTTCCTTTTCGGCGGTTTAATTTTTTGTTAAAAAGTTTTTTTATGATGTAGGTAAGGGATAGAACAGGATTTTTGGAAATGCTATCCCTAAGGGGGTGAAATGGGGGTCCAAAGTTTGTATGGGGGAACATTATTTATTGAACTGGAGACTTAAAACTTTGTAGGAAGATTACTTATTGATACCAAAAAAGTACTTTCGGCGTTTTATAAAATTCTACCCCTAAGGGGGTTAAATAGGGGTGCAAAGTTTGAATTAAAAACTGCTGGGACTACAAACTTGAAATTTACACCAGAACTTCCTTTTATAACGTAGGCAAGGGATACGACGGGATTTTTGGAAATTCTATCCCTGAGGGTGTTAAATAGGGGCGCAACGTTTGAATGGGAGAAATATGTTTTTTTTGTACCAGACTTGAAACATTGTAGGGATATTACTTATAAAGATACAAAAAAAGTTCTTTCATCGTTTTAGAAAATTTTACCCTTAAGGGGGTTTATTAGGGGTGCAATGTTTGCATAAGGGAAACATTATTTATTGAACTAGAGACTTGAAACTTGGTAAGAATTTTACTTATTAGGATACAAAAAAAGTATTTTCAGCCTTATATAAAATTCCACACCTAAGGGGGTAAAATAGGGGTGCAAAGTTAGTATTCAAAGCTACTGGGACTAGAAACTTGAAATTTACACCAGAGCTTCATTTTATGACGTAGGCAAGGGATAAGACGGGATTTTTGGAAATTCTATCCCTAAGGGGGTTAAGTAGGGGTGCAAAGTTTGTATGCGAGAAACATATTTTTTTGTACTAGAGACTTGAAACTTTGTAGGAATATTATTATTAAGATACAAAAAGTACTTTCAGCGTTTTATAAAATTCTTCCCCTAAGGGGGTTAAATAGGTATGCAATGTTTGTGGGGGGAAACATTATTTATTGAACTAGAGACTTGAGACTTTGTAGGAAGATAACTTATTAGGATACAAAAAAAGTAATTTCAGCGTTTTACAAAATTCCACCCCTAAGGGGGTTAAATGAGGGTCCAAATTTTGTATAAGGGAAACTGATTTTTAGCTACTACGTACTTAAAACTTTGTGGACAGATTACGTATTCATTTACAAATAAAGTGCTTTCAGCGTTTTGGAAATAATTACACCTAAAGGGGTTAAAAAGGAGGTCCAAAGTTTGTAGGGAGAAAAAAGATTAGTTAGACAATTTTATTCGAGAATTCACAGGATAATTCCTAACGATAAATGAGTAAACAAGTGTTTCCGGTTTTTTGAGAATTCAACCCCTAAAAGGAGACATGTGGTGACAAAATCTGAAAATCAACATCGGCATCTATTGTTTCTATGGTTTATCGGGTCGCTGATTAGGAAAACAACAACGATTTTACATTCCAACGTCGTGGCGTCTAAATATCAATATGGGCGTTGTTATTACGGTTTTTTGGGACGTTAATAACGAAAATCACATAGATTTTGAAATGTAATGTTGTGGACATGAAAATTCATGAAAATATTTCTGCCAAATTGCAATTCAATCGGTCCAGTTTTTTTCGTAGCAAATCAGTTGTAACAGACGGACTGACAGACAGCCACACGTGATCCTATAAATAAGGGTTCTATTTTAGCTTTTGAGGTATGGAACGAGACCCGCGTTATATAGGGTTATAGGTTTTAAAGTTTGTATTTGGTGCCATCTCGATCGTCAGCAATCGGTACCTAGGCGAGTGCGGGCGGCGCGGCGGGACGGGAGGGTAGGAGACATTGGGAAAGTGCCTGCATCCGTAATAAGTACATTCAAGGTGCTGCACGAAGATCTGCTTACTTTTTATAAGTTAAGCATTTTGGCCGCCGTTAAATTAAAACAAATTTTTGGGTATTTATGTTAAATACTGGTTCGAAAAGCATGGAATCATGCATCTTAGGAAACTAGCCTATAGCAATGTCCAGGCCACAAATTTGACTTGACATTCGTGGAGATATTTTGGTATTTCAACATTATCATGAACATAAAGTAGCTTTTATTTCAGAGGACAGATTCTCATTAATCATGACTGTAAATATAATAACAGAAATACGTACATACATACATACATTCACGCCTTTATTCCCAAAAGGGGCAGGCAGAGCACATGAACTTTATGTTCCAGCGCCACTTTTAGCATAAATGTGGGTATAAAAGATCGACAACAAGTGATATTGCTTAGGTTGTTAGCCCATCACACACAACACACTTCAACCCTGCTCTCTTAATCGACTTTTACGACACACACGGGAAGAAAGAGGGTGGTGAAATTCTAACCCGCCACCACACGGGCATAAAAATAATAATAAATAAAAATTAATTTACCATAATGGGTTATGACGAAGGGTTATTCGTAGGGGAAGTAGTAGTAGTAGGTTAGTAGGCGGCGTAGCAATTCAAAAATTATTGGAAAATTACTTTTACTACGCGGGCGAAGCCGCGGGCAAAAGCTAGTTATAAATAAATTCGAATTTATTTAATTTGATCTAAAATTAACTTTTTGCCGTTTAATGTATTTGTGCATTATAAACGAATGAATATGAGTATTTGGCACCGAGACACGGCGCGACACGAAGCTTAGGTGTATACCCAGCTAAGCTTTTTAATGCATTGAACGTTTAACATATACCTTTTATTCAGAACCAATAAAGAGTGTCCAAGAGGCAACCGGATGGCTCGCGGTATTTGAGCTCCCGAAGTGTTGTGGAACATCTTAATTTATTAAAGCTAATTTACCATCGTCCCTTTCGGGCATACGCTAGGACGACATCTATTATATCGTCTCATCATCATATCAGCCGAAAGACGTCCACTGCTGGACATCAGGCCTCCCCCAAAGAGTGCCACAACGACCGGTCCTGCATGAAACAACCTGGCAACCGTACTGTCTTTTCCAAGATCTCACGGTTCTAAATACTGATTTGCCATACGATAAATAAATAAATACCGGTCCTGCGCTATCCGCATCCAGCGGACTCCCGCGACCTTTACCAGGTCATCAGTCCACCTTGTGGGGTGCCTACCCACGCTGCGCCTTCCGGTACGTGGTCGCCACTCGAGAACTTTCCGCCCCAACGGCCATCGGTTCTAAGTGCAATGTCCTCTATCTACGGTTAAATCAGACGATGGCGGTTAAAAGGTAAACAAACCTTGTCATCGTTCTTGAGCTTCAGTTTAGTCCGCAGGGACGCCGCGAACGCGACTGACAGCCTGTGCGTCTGCGCATACGTGTATCCATGACCTGTCACTGCGCACACCTGGAAATAACCGTCTCAGTTAGGAGACTCGGAGTTTGGCTCCAATAAATACACTCAAATAGGGTAATTAAATATAATAATAATATAAAGGGGCCCATCTATAGTTCTACTATCAGTTAGCGAGTCACCGTCTGCCAGAGATAAAAATGAAACAGTTTTATTAGGCAGGAGTCCGATGTTTCATCCAATAGCCCAGCCACTAGTCCATCATTTTAACCCAATAACCCGTTTCATTTAGATTCCATCAACTACCAATAGCTCCTATATATACCCCAGCGGGTGTTCTTGCATTTCATTAAATTGTAAAAAGGGCCTCTACGTGTTGTCTCAGATGGTACTTTGTAGGTACCTAGCTCCACGCACGCCTCCCAAAGGTCCGGGACATCCCCGTGAACCGGAAAGACATATAATATGATAATTTTTCATAAATCTTAATTCTAATGTTAACATAGTGCATTGTTATTATATCATAGAACATTTATTATATGTGCCTAAACTAGGATCAGATGCCCTGTATCTTAGGCAAACGAGAACACATTATAAATTTTTAAATGAAAGGAAAAATTGAAAAATTTAATGCTCCGAGCCGGATTCGAACCGGCGACCACAGGCATTCATGGCCCGTCGCTATTAACCAACTGAGCTATCGGAACAATCTGGTTCGGGCACCAAATCCTTCAATCAGTGGTCGCCGGTTCGAATCCGGCTCGGACTATTAAATTATTCAATTTTTCCTTTCATTTAAAAATTTATAATTTTCTTTAGCACCGTTACTGCTTAAAACAAATATTAATTGAGAACACATTATGCTAAGTAGGTAAAAACAAATTGATTAAAATCGTGTTGTGTACAAAAAATGGTATAAAGAAATGAAATGAAATTATATATTGCTTAACATGGGTGAATTATATTCAGGTGCATTGGTGATAAAAACTGCCAGTTTCACATGCTCTGCCTTCTTAGGCGTACAGGGTGGCTCGCGGTATATGCGCTCCTGAAGTGTTATGGAACCGACCTGTGCAACCCGAACAGAACCAACTTGGACTGGGGCGGATATAGAAAAAAAATGCGAAACGCCTTATTACCCCTCAAAATGCCCCCTTTGTTGAGGTTTACACCTTTTGACTGTAAGTGGGCCATACATTTCTATATATATACCAAATTTCAGCTTCCTATGTCAAACAGTCTTCGAGAAAACTGGCTGTAACAGACAGACATCCTCCGAGTGATCGCAAAACCCGTCGCGAAGCAGCTGATTCAGACAGCGGTCGCCTGAAAGTGTGTCTTATATAATGAAATGCTGGTCTAAATCGAATACCTAGCCACTATTTAAATCCCCCCTCTTCCTAAATAGGAGGAAATCCGCTCCAGTTCAAGTTGGCTCAGTTAGGGTTGCACAGGGTGGTTTCACAACGCTTCGGGAGCTCAAATACCGCGAGCCATCCGGTTGCCTCTCGGACACTGAAATTACGCGTCATTGCTTTAACTACTTGTTTGACCCGACTATAATCTACTCTACTCGAAATAAACAAGAAAAATAGAGTTACTATACCTGCCCTGTAAAGTTCTATACTTAAAATAATTTTGACAAACTCTTGTCTTACACAATTCTACATTGCAAATGACGCTTTTTCGTATTGAAATAAAGTTACAAATCGAATGAACGCCTTATACTTACGACCGGCGGACAGCGGTAATTAACCTTTGGGCGATTATGTTGCAAACTGGCATTATTCATGAACAATGGAAAGTAAACGCATTGTTTACTAGTGCAGAATATTTCGACTTGACCGAAGCGCCAATAAAATCCTGGCGCCCGCGTAGGCGCGTATTCGCATAGATTCGTGATGCAATGACGGCAGAGGCCGGTCACCGGATGGGTGCGCCGCGGAGACCGCTTTGAGTGGTTTAACCTTTTGACCGCCGAGCTCGTCGTCGGACAATCGTGCCCCAGACGCCACAGCAAAAAAAAAAACGAAATGCTCAAAATCAACAGGCATTGAAAAACACTAGTAGTGGTTTGACTTATCATGTTTTTGATCATTGAAATTTTGTCGTCTATGGACGACGAGGGCGTCGTGGGCACGATTTTGCGTTGTCGGCTATAGCCGACTGTGGCGGTGAAAGGGTTAAGAGTCCGCAGTAAGCTCGGCCGAATTTCACCTTCCTATACAAACGGAGTCTCGTTCTCATATTAAAACTACGAGTTGGATTGTGACGAAGCTGCATATACAATGACATGAGGTATATCTATGTCTGTAATTAGTTTATATCGTTCCAGTTTATAAAACAAACGGAATTCAACAAAAACAAGTTTTGTATGAAAAACTTAAATTCGCTGTATTTTTAGTATGGTATCTGAAGCTACAAAAATTAACACATGTAAATGAAATATATACTATTAAAATATTAATTAAAATACATACATAAGCTAATACAATATATCGTAACCCGCCCTTACTCCTTTAGTAAAAAAGATGTCGCGATATTTTTGGCTACTTTGGTTGCTACATATGATGCTGACTGTTCAAGTGACAAGCAATGTCCACTTTTTGATATTTATGCATTAAAAATAACTTCAAAAATTGCAGTAATAAGATAAAGCGTTAGCTATTACCCTAAGTAAAAAGTTCACTTGGTCTCACTGTGTCTCGTTCTCAGCAGTGACGCAGAGAAGACTCATGGTTGGCTGAATGTCGTTAGTATGTCCAGACCCCGTATCATGGTCGGTCTTATCACATGATAAGTGACAAGAAAGAGCGTCCGTCACTGGCTGACACTGTACGATAGAACGAGACGACGCTCCTATCTTGTCACTTATCGCGTGATAAGGCCGACCATGACACGGGGTCAGGATAGACTATAGAGCGAAGTAGAAGGAAAGCGGACCACGTCGTAAGGCCGGATACTCGGCCTTACGACGTGGTATAATACCAGAGTGCCAGGTATAGCATTGGTTGCAGCGCTCGTGCATCGCTTTGTATTAGTGGATATACTCCTCGCTCACCGCTCAGCTATCTCGCTCACCCGGGCTCGCTCGGGCCTGACCGTGTCATGGTCGGCTTTATCACGCGACAAATGACAAGATAGGAGCGTCGTCTCGTTCTATCGAACGGTGTCAGCCAGTGACGGACGCTCTTTCTTGTCACTTATTGTGTGATAAGACCGACCATGATACGGGGTCTGGACATACTAACGAACGACCGATGAGCCTAGTGGGTAGTCACGACACGACTACGAAGCTGAAGGTCCTGGGTTCAAATCCCGGTAAGGGCGACGGTTTTTGTGATGAGCATGAATTCGTTTCTCAATCTTGGATGTTTTCTATGAATTTAGGTATTAATAATAATAATAATATATTCTTTATTGCACCACAACATAACAAAAAACATGTTACAAGAGTACATAATGTTAGATAAAGGTAACAACAGGCGGTCTTATCGCTTTAGAGCGATCTCTTCCAGACAAACTTTGGGTAGCAGGAAATTTTCAAGAAAAGTTGTAAGTTGTATTAATATCATAACACGTAAGCTTTATTGAGCTTACTATGCTCCTTAGCATGGCTATGCTATGGCAAAGGGGGCTAGTTCGATTTGTGTAAGATTGTCCCTCAATATTTATTTGTATAAACGAGGCCCATATAGGTATTTTGTAAGACTGAAAGCAGATATTTTTGACGTCGGTTGTTTTTATAATTAGCTAGTCTCATAAATGACTAATACATTCCTTATAATCAAGTAAGTACAGATTTCACTGTGCCAAAACTGATGTAACACGTTATTTAAATTACTTTATAATTTTATGTTTTCAAGCTGGTTTTGTATGACAAGAGGTTTCATGGCATGTTATACAAATCAACTTAATTTCACTTATACATTTCATTTTGGAACTGTGCTTATTTTTAATTTTGTTGTTTAAAAGACAAACTTAATATAATACTTTATTAGGTAATCCAACTCATAAAGGATTATAAAAACGAACATGTCAGTTTGTATTTGGAAGAAATCTATTTATAGCATTAATTGTATTGGAATAGGTCAAAAGATTTGTTGACTCATTATTTTCTTTGATGAATAAATAAAATAAAATAAATATTTGGGGACAATATAGTCCCAAACTAAGCAAAGCTTTATAGATAAATAAATATTATAAAATATACCTAAGTGTTATGTTTTTCTCTTAATCTTTATCTCATCTGTTATCAAGTCACTCATTTCATTCTCATATCTGATGCACAAACACTCGAGCAAAGGGCATAGATAAGTTCCGTAAAATCATGGGTATGAGCCGGGATATGAACCCACAACCGTCTCTAGGTGCATGCTTGAATTACCGGGATACCATGGCTTGGCATGAAAAGTCATGGATATTACTCTTATGATACTTGATAATCCATTTGTGGTTATAGGAAAATATGTTGGATAAAGTTAGAGATAGCATGTTTTCCTGGTCAGTTTTTTTAATGTTTGCCATATTTGCCTTGTAATATATTTTTATATATACTTAGTATTATAAATACAATAAATGATTATGAATGAAGATGAAAGGTTTTTATTCTGTCCTGTAAGCCAGAAGACTACAGTCTGGAGTATAAAAGAAGACTGGAATATCAACCCGGGACATGCTCAGGAGAAAGAAACTTGTTTATTGGATTTATACCCTAAATAGTAGTTTTCAAAAATCGCCATGCCGACAATACCATGGCAAGAAGCTATAAGAGAAATCTGACCGACCTAAAATTAAAAATATAGTTATAAATGTATGAAAAGGTTGGCAAGTCATGGTTTCAGTCTGGTTAGGTATCCTGACACGGAAGCAGCGACATACAAAACTACCTCAATGAAAGCCCCATTAAAACCATCATAATAAATCATCAAATTCTAATATTACAACTACTATCCAAAAAAAAATTAAAGTGGTTTGCCATCTGAGTTCAGAATACATTTGGTGGCTAAGCTAAGGGATAGTCCTAATCAAATGTTTTTTTTTAATACTTACAGTAGCAGTTTTATCCGGCCATCTGTCCAAATTTTGCCATACAAACTCGGGGACGGTGTAGTTCACTTTAGGAATGTCTTTGAAAACTGATTTTAAAATATTCTTCTCTAAAGTACTATTGTTACGAATAGCGACTTTTAAAGCAGGAATGCTCAATCTTCTTGCAGCATAGGCTGACCTTCTTAGAGTGATGGCCATTTTTGTGAAAAAAACAACTATCTGAAAAAATTTTGGATTAGTGAAAAAAACAAATAAGGTACATAGCAAGTTTAATTTTTTAATTATTAATACAAAAGATTCAAGGTTTTATTTACTTAGTCGTACCTAAATACTAGATGATGCTAATTTAATGCTAAATTACACAAACAATAGGTATGTGAAGGTCAATGACTTAAATCTTAATTAAATTGGTATTTTATAGCTCCCAAGTATCACATTCCACGATGAATTTTAATTATAATTAAAATCAAAGCTGGATAATCTCTTTTTTAATAAATATTGTTCGACTCACCGTCTCCAATTACCCAAAAACTTGTTTAATTTGAATCAAGAACACAAGTTTACTTCACTCAAGGTTACGGAACACAACACTTACACTATTTACTAAAACTTTGTTTCAACTAAAGAAAAGAAAGGGAATATTGAACATGGACTTTGTCTCTTGTTAAGTGTCGTCGGCGAGTTTACGATTTTTGTACACTGTACGTACACAGTAGCAGTACTCACTCCCGCGTCGTCCTTTCACAACAAACAAATTGTGGTATGGACTATGGAGTCAAGGTTGTATCCGTCAAATACAGTGATACGATGGCGCTAGTGACGCGCTTAACTGCGTAAGTAAGAATGAGAGGTCCGATTAGCTCCAACTTGTGACGTGAGAGTAGCCCCTAGCAGAACTATGCCATTCATTTCGTGAAATGACACTTAAGGGGCCTACACAAGTAAAGATTTCTTACCATTAGTTTTTCACAAACTGCTGATTCAACTGTCAAACGAGTTGCAGTTGATACATTGCGAAGATTTACCAAGTTTGTCGTAATTGTCATCAATAAATAACTGATCCTTTTGTTTATTAGTGCACTTAATTATTATTTAGGTATACCTATCTAACTAAACGCCATCATTTCATAAAAATATAACATGTTGATTTCATGTATATGTACCTATGTTTAGGTTATTTTAGTACGTAAGTATGTTGCTACACCCTAGTAGGGTCCATGTCTGTACTGGTTAGATTAGACTTAATAACATCCTGTAAATACCATGGTTGCAGCGAATAAATGAATATGAATCATCATCAGGTTATCGACATATTACTTACTATCAACGTTCCGTTTCCGTCAAAGAGCTGGGCACGCACGGCACGCTCGGTTTCTTTCCGTGAACGGAAGAGAAGAATGAGACCACGTGCGAGATAGGAATATCCATCTTTTTCTAATTAGAATAGGTACCTATGAAGAGATGGGACGCGCTTAGCTAAAAAGAAGAGAGACCACGTGCGAGATAGGACTATCCATCTTTTTCTAATTAGAATAGGTACCTATGAAGAGATGGGACACGCTTAGCTAAAAAGAAATGAATGTGTTGCGTTGACTACATGACTGTAGTAGTGCAGTAGTGATGATGACTCTACTAGAGTGACTGACTGACTTTGTTACTATTCTGTTAGACGTGCCCTATTATATCCAGAGGCACTTCCGGATAAGAGTGTCTTGACTGTCCATCGAGGCAGGAGTTCTCACGATTTACAAAATAGATTAACAATAGGTACTTACACAATAGTTTTAGCTACGTAGTTAGAACAACGGTAGCCTAGTGGTTCAGGGATGCGGCGGTCGTGGGTTCGAATCCCGGCTCGTAGATACCAATGAGTTTTTGGAACTTATGTACTGAATATTTACCGTTAGTTTTTTGGTGAAGGAAAACATCGTGAGGAAACCGGTCTAATCCCAATAAGGTCTAGCTTTCCCTCTGGGCTGGAAGGTCAGATGGCAGTCGCTTTCGTAAAACTAGTGCCGATGCCAAATCTTGGGATTAGGTGTCAAAGCGGACCCCGGGCTCCTTTAGGGGCACAAGCAGGAATAACGCTAGGAGGATTATGATGACTTACACAATAGTTATACAAAAATGAATAGATATAGGTTCCTAAGAATAGTTCTGATAATGCCGACAACCCGACAAAGGTAATAGGTGATACTTAAGGCGCCGTAGATTCATGGTCTTCTCTCCCTCTCACTGAGCATAAGCGTGAGCGAGATGGAAGTGCGTGCTCGGAAGAGCGGAAATCATGTTTGTTATTTTAATTTTTTGGCCGTTTAAATAAATAAAAAAGTAAACACTGATTTCCCTCAAACATGATAATGCCGATTTTTAGAAGCCATTTTAATATTTTTAGCTTTTGTTCGTAATTTGTAACAAATATTTTAAGTGTATTTTAGACCCTTTTAGACCTATGTTCGTGATTTTTTTCTATCGAGCGAAAGATGCTTAATCATGTTTCTAAACACTGATTTCCCTGCAGAAAAGCCTCAAGATTACTATTCGTATTTTTTTAAACCATATTATTATAAACAGACGCATTATATTGTTTCAAAAACACTGTTCGCTTAACTTCGCTGAACCTACGGCGCCTTAACGGTCTCGGCTTAACCCAGGGTAAATACACATTGCGAAATATTGACTTATTGTTTTACATGACAAAGTCCTCATTTGATTGGACAACTTTGACATCCGCATACGAAGGGTTAACACTATTTAAGGCCAAATATACGAAAATTTGTTCCCCTATCACATTACTAATAAAAAATTAAACTACTTACATTTCATAAAATTAAAAAGGTGGTTTCGTTTTCGACAAGAGAAAATAAAATAAACAAAAGCTTATGAACTTTTTATTACAAGTTATTATAGTGATACAAACTTAAATCAGATTTGGCATATAATAATTTGGAGACAACCAATCCGTTAACCATTTGACTGTCGCTGTCTGATATACCTAGATGATGGAACGCATATTATTATTAACATACAGCAGTTGGAAGGTAAGGGGGCTATTCATAAACGCGGCCATCGTTTTTTGACCTCCCCCTTATGCAGTTATTCCTTAAAATATATACCCTCCCCGCCAAATGAAATGACCATCGTCATCCAACTATTCATCATCGTCATCCAATATTTGTGATGAACGAAATACAACATACCTAACAAAAAAATATACGTAAAAATGTATAACTATACCTGCGCTTTGTCACGTATATCAGACAGAACAGGTGAAATGGGTAAAATAAATATATCATGTGATTATTTTATGTGGATAGCCGTGTCTACACCGGTCGCATGCTTAGCCGCACGCCTCGCCCAAATCATACGGCCAAGCATGTGGATGCACGGCTCAGGCGAGGCGTGGCTCGCTGAGGCACGACTACACTGAGTACGAACGCTAGGGCGAGGCGGGGCTTGCTGAGGCACGTCTACACTAAGTACGCACACTGGGGCGAGGCGGCGCTCGCTGAGGCACGTATACACTGAGTACAGAAGCTAGGGCGAGGCGGGGGCTTGCTGAGGCAAGTCTACACTGAGCGCACACGCTCGGGCGAGGCGGTGTAGACACGGCTAATGGACAACTGTATTTTAATTATTATCCATGTCTAATAAATGCTATGATGGTGAAATTACTTTTAATAATTTAGGGAATTGGTACCGGTATTCGAAATTGACTAGGCGATATCTACGTTTTGGTATGTCACTACAATTGATAGGAGTCTACACTGAGCGCACACGCTCGGGCGAGGCGGTGTAGACACGGCTAATGGACAACTGTATTTTAATTATTATCCATGCCTAATAAATGCTATGATGGTGAAATTACTTTTAATAATTTAGGGAATTGGTACCGGTATTCGAAATTGACTAGGCGATATCTACGTTTTGGTATGTCACTACAATTGATAGGATAATTAAATTGAAGTATAAAAAAGCTAAGGTAATACATACATATACATATAATCACGCCTTTATCCCTAAAAGGGTTAGGCAGAGCACATGAAACTTTTGTAACTAAGGTAATAATTAATATATTCTCCAAGAACTAACAGTCACGTTCGAGGTTTTCATTTTATTCAATACTAGCTTCTGCCCGCGTCTCCGGCCGCGTTGGAGCTCATTTACATTGCATCCTAGCTCAATACAAACTTTCACTCCCTTAGGGCATGATTTCTGGGATAAAAAACGATCCTATATTCTTCCCCGGGAACCCAATATCTGACCCTTTAATCTAAATCGGTTCAGAGGTTTAAACTTTAAGTGTGAAGAGGTAACAGACAGACACACTGTGGCATTTATAATATTAAGCATGGATTTCCCTCCCGAAAGCGACTATTAGGTAAATTTGAGTACGTATATTTGAAGTGAAAATAGTACACCTATATGGATAGGTGATACGCTTCATTCTTGCATTCTATATGTGTGTGTCAGCATAACTCAAATAGACCGTTGTTAATGACCTTTTTGCGTAACATTGGGCGTTATTGCAATGCTCCTAAAAATAACCACGGTTGAAAGGAGTCTAGTTAAAAGTGTAGAATCAAGCATTTGCAATTTCAGCTAAGACAGTATGCAATTCGTTGCCAGCATTTCACCCTTCAAAATCCCTCCACGAAATATATATGATACGTAAATATTTTGTCTGTCGTTATAAGAGTGTCTTTCCAATATGGAATACAACCACACTAAACTACTTACTACATTAAAACGCAAGACTGAAACGATTCACTATACGTATGGGTAGAACCAACACGTGAACTAAGATATAGTGTAGTGTGTATTTTGTATTACTTGAGGCACCCATCCAAAAACGATCTTACCATCATTGCTATAAGTTTCAAATTCTAATGACAGTTAAAGTACTTGGGTGCCTCAAATAGTTTGAACTACTTATAAACTGTTTACACTTTAATTAGTAATTAGTGTAAATTCCTACAATAGCTTTTAGTATCTGCAACAAATGAAATAGCCCTGAACTCTAATCAAAGTGTATACATACTTATAGGCTCAAATACTGATGCTCGACAAATGTCAATTTCAATTCTGATTTGCAATTACGAATTCGTGGCGTGTTCTATTGTAAACGTATCACACAAACGGTTAAATGAAAAATTTAATGGCCTAAGCGCCTGTTGAAACGTTGATTAGTGTTAGTGCGAGTCCATACAAAAGATACTCGCAAATAAATTACTTTAAAAACAAAGTTTCACCCGACTTTAAAGAGTCCGCAGTAAGCTTGATTCTCCATACAAACGTAGTTACGCTCTCATTTTAAAACTACGCGTTGGATTGTAACGAAACTTTGCATGTACAATGACATGAGGTATATCCAGGTATGTAATTAGTTTAATGTAGCTTCAGATACCATAGTTAAAAAAATACAGCTTATTTAAGTTTTTCATACAAAACTTGTTTTTGATGTATTTCGTTTGTTTTATACAATGGAACCACATAAACTAATTACACACATAGATATACCTCATGTCATTGTATATGCAAAGTGTCGTCGCAATCCAACACGTAGTTTTAAAATGAGAACGGAACTCCGTTTGTATGGGAAGGTGAAATTCGGCCGAGCTTACTGTGGACCTTTAATTCGGTACTTCGCCTTATTTGAAGAGTTCACTTGATTTCTCTGTGATTCCATCATCACATCCTGACATATTGACCACGGGGTCACCTCGAAAGCACCTTTTAAATACAAAAAGGTTTACCAAATCGGTGCAGGCATCTTCCGAGTACTCAGGGAACAAACATAAAACATAAAAGATTCCGACAGGAGAACCTCGTTTATTAAAGTCGGTAAAAAAAATAGAAAACGCATTCAATGAACTCATACTAATCTTAATCAGAGTGTATACAGGCCATCTCAATATTATCAATGTGAATTACAGATCCAACAAGTCTTAACATTCTCCGCCAAATTACCTTCAAATTTTTGGGAAGACTATATCCATTACAAGATAGTTCAACAACAGTCTTTTCATTCTTAACAAATCTTACATTGACTGATAGAGACTCACAAATTTTGCAAGTATCTTAATAGTGTTCAAATATCTTCGGTTTCAAGTTCCATCCCGCTTTGACTCCGCTGAAAAGGAATGATTATTTCATTATTCAAATAAAACATCAAATATGTTAACAGGTTATGTGATTTGCTAAAATAAATGATATTACGTCAGTCTTGTTGAAAGAACACTCACAATAAAAGAACACGACAAGCTCTTAGTGACGAAGAAAATCTGGGGGAAGACTTTGGGACGAATCAAGAATAAAGTCGGGAATTGGGAGCGGAGGAAAAATAGGGAGCGGGAAGAGTTGAATTGATGTGGCCTTGCCGTGTAGACTTGAAAATTATTATTCCAAAAGAAAGAATGCAAAAAAACATGCCTAGTGACGAAAATCCCATTCAGACATCTCAAAGAATTACGAAGCTACAACCGTTTTAATATTGCATGTTAGAGAGAGAAAACGCAAACAGTGACGTCACGATACGCGAGGCTGCCGCGGCGACGGCGGCGCCGAACACGATGGGGCGCGCCCGTTGCCGTCCATTAGTGACGTCACAAACTACAAGCGTCATCGTTTCATATGAAGTTGCGTTTTGCGAAAAGGGACAGATCATACCTCTTCTTAAAACTTTGGACACTAATAACTTCGTGATTATTGAACCTATATTGCGTTGATTTTTTCCCCATTTGGCTAAATGTTTAATCCTTTTTCGAGAAAATATGACATTATTGTTTATTTATTTAGTGTCCAGACCACTATTGGTGAAGTCAAGGCAACGCGACTGCTGGCTCGGCCATCTGGACAGGATGGGAAACCACAGTGCAGTGGAGAGAGCGTATGAGGGTCGGCCAAATGGGAAATGCCCGATGGGCCGGCCCAGATACCGCTGGAGTGACGAAGCCCTCAAAGACCTAACCCTTGGGGCACCCAACTGGTGTCAGGTGGCGTTCTCTTGTGTCAGAGGCCAAGATCCACTTTGGATCTTCGACCCAAAATAGTAAGTAAGTATGACAAAGCTCTTTAAAATAATAATAATAATATTTTTTTGCAAACATCAAAGATCAATACATTACAAAAAATAATTAATGTATTAGTCCAAATAACTTAAAACTTATGTTTGTTGGTAGGTTATAGATGGCGCTTGTCTAATTGCCATACGAAATGAATGGTGGATCCTATAGTGAAACTAAATCGCTTAACTCAGTCCTTGCCTGTTTTCGCGCGGATGCGAGGGTAGGACGATAACGGGGCGCGGGCTACGTGTGGGAGCGAGGCAGGCGAGGACAGAGTTAAGGCTCGATCAAACACAGGGCGCGACGCAGCGCGACGTTCGCGCCGCGTGATGCCGGCGCGATGACTGGTCAAACAGGGCGCGCGTGGATCGCGCCGGCCTCGCGCTCTCAACACGCCCTCATCGCGCGCGCGAACGCGGCGCGATGCGGGCGTGACTCGCGCCCGGATACAGGATGCGCGCGCGCAGGGTCGCCCATTCGTTGCTGCGCTGCGCTCGCGCCGAGTGGACGCGCGGGGCAGAGCGGCGGGGGGATGCCGGCGGGACGCAGTCTGTTTGACGTCGCTAACCTGTTAGCATGTATATTATGCCGCCGCGGTCGCGGCGCTGCGTCGCGCCCTGTGTTTGACCGAGCCTTTAGGCGGTCTATCATAGCTACAGACATTCGCTTCGGCTTGAGGGTGGAAACCCACCTTAAAACTAGTAATGAACATAAAAATATGTACATGCATTGCTAAATTTAAAAATTCGTGAGTCATGTTAGTAGAATTATACTAAAAAAAGTGTGAGATGACGTGGCCGCGAGAACTCATCCTGAAGGGTTAGAAAAATATCGCTCACAGCCAAAATTAATACGCAAGCAAAACTCTTAGTATAATTTCATACACACATAGCTCACCAACAATTACTGGAGATTCCCAATTTCCTCTTCAAACAATCTCTTACCACCTTTCAGAATCTTCTCCGAATCCTGGCCGTGTTTCTTCGTATAATTCTCCAATCTGATCAGCCATTGGGCCCAGTGTTCCCTCAGCTTGTCCGTAGAGAGATGGTAGTGGTCAGCTTTGGAGCCGTCTGTGTAGGCTATGACTAGTAAGGCGTCCCGTACATTCAAATGTTTGTAGTTAAGGTCGTTGCACACAGCGCCGAAGTACGCTGCGAGTTGGACCGGGTTATCGTACGTTGTGGCTATGGATTTGCGTTGCTTGTCGGATTTCTTCCATTCAATGAGGGTCGGTTTATCGCTGGAAATGTTTGAAAGGGAACATTTAAAAAATATAACCAACGAATTCTTCCTAAATCAAATCAAATCAAGATATTTTATTTCAAATAGACTTAATTTACTTTGAGAAACGTCACAAAGTATATATATATATGTATACATAACGAGATCTTGCGAGATTGAGACTTTCCATAAGAAGTACAAAAGAAACCAAACATTTTTCTCAGATAACCTGACAGACTTTCACATGGCTACGCCCATAACCATTGTGTTTCTAGCCAAAATTGTTTACAGAAATCTGCCAAGCACTACACATAGTCTGTGTCAAGTCAATGCTACTAAAAGTGTCAAAACAATCCCACGTAAATAAATTTCCATATAATGTCTGCATATAATGTCATTTATTTTGATATATTATCTTTATGCGCAGGCGTTGACGCATTGGTCACATAAATTTACTAACAATACAAAGTATTATAATGAGGATAATGAACTTGTTTATAGTGTTTTTAAACCTTTGCCGTGTTCTTGAACTTGACTTTTAAATTGTATCATGGAAGTATTGGAAGTATCGGTTCGTAAGTCCATTTATATTATGCTTTAGCTGTGTGACACAATTAGGGGGGGGGGGGGGGTCTACCCCTTCACTGAGATTAGATTGTGGCACGATTTTGGTAAGGACTCGAGGATTATACGAGGCTGGCAATCGCTTTTTCACGCCGAGGTATAACTATGTACACTGCTTTTCTCAAAAGTGCAATCATATTAAAAAATCGGCCAAGTGCGTGTTGGGCCACGCACAGTGCAGGGTTCCGTGATTGTTTGCTTTTTTACGCTCATAATATTTACAGTTAGCAGCTAAAGTAGCTACGCAGATCAAGTGGTCAAAATGACCTACACACAACTCTAATGTCAAGAGGATACGGACTTTCTAGATAATTTTAAGCGTGTTATTTTGTATTTTGACTGTATAGTTGAAATTATTTAAGCTGTCCGTTTACCACTGGAAACCTTATCTTGTGAACAATGGCACTGCTTCCGATTGTATAAGCCCACCGCAAATCCTCGGCCCAGATAAAAATTAAGCAAGTAACAATAAAACTCATACAAATACCCACCATCTTCAGTCACAAGTCACAAGGTTGAAATTGCAATATTGAATAAGGAACTAATGTCATATCATATTTCATTTAATGTTCGAGAAAAATTGTTTGTGCGGTGTTATGTTCCAGTAAATGGAGCATCAAAAGTTGATGCTAGCTTATGTTCAATTGAACCATCAGAATTATGGAAAAGCGGCCAAGTGCGTTTCGGACCACGCATAACAAGGGTTCCGTGCCGTAAATGGTCGTATCGTTACTGAAATCTTATGGCACTGACGTCCTTTTCTTTAAGGAAGGCAGTTTTTTAGAAATATCTCGAAAACCTTTGAACCGATCTTGTTCAAAACAATTTTCGCTGATAGAATTTAATAAGAGCGAGAGATTGGCACGGGCCTCGCCAGCCGGGGCATTTCTTGGTATTTCAGCCCCCCTGGATGCCCCCACTGGGATGAAATATTTGAGGCAGTAGTTAAGTCTTCTAAGACTCATTTGTACCGGGTCATCAGTTCAACGATCCTCACTTTTGAGGAGTTGTCAACGGTGTTTTGTAAAATTGAGGCGGTCTTAAACTCGCGACCCTTGTGTCCGTTGAGCGCTGACCCGAATGATTTGGAGGCCATTACCCTAGGTCATTTCTTAATTTGCCAATCACTTAACGCCTTGCCGGACTATCCGTATACGATAGTTAAATTGAATCGGTTGTCACGGTATCAGATGTTGCAGGAAATGACTCAAAATTTTTGGAAGTGATGGTCGCTTGAGTTTTTGCACATTCTGCAGCAACGCGTTAAGCGGACGGACAGGACGACCCCACCCTGCGTTGGAGACCTCGTACTGGTTAAGGATGCTAACCTATCCTATCACCGTTGTGTTGGCGACGGGGGCGCATCGTTAACTTGATTACGGGCAAGGATGGCTGTCCACGGATCGCAGACGTACAGATGAGGGCCTCGATCCTTAGACGCGCTGTCTCGTCACTATCCCGACTACCGGGAGTTTGAGCGGACCGACTAGTCGGTCCGGGGCGGGTGATTGTTTAGAATAGACACCTTACGTGTAATTTTATATCGCCGCGTGCGAAAGAGAAAGCATTCGGCCAGGTGAGACGGATGCGCCGGGCCGGGCGCGGCGGCGATTGATTCTCGAACGGATGTGCTACGGTAAGGCCCTGAGATATCGTTGTTACCTCGTACTGACTACGCCCACGGAGGAGTCGAGGTTTAGTGGTGCCTGACGATTTGCTGACTGCTGTACGGAGCTGCCATCATCGTGGGGAGCTGAGAGCCAGCAGACCTCGTCGAGACACACACACACACACACTTACGCAAACACTAACTCATGCTTGCTGGACATTGGGGCATAAAGGCTCAGGAAAGAAGGTGAGTAGTTATTTAGATTAAGTTAGTTATAAGTTTAGCGGCGCGCATCGCGTCCGATGGTGTTCCCCCAGGGTAGCCTGTTTGTATGGGAGGTCATTCTATGGGCCCGTGATACTCCTCGGGGTCCTGGTGAGAACACCCTATGACCATGATTTCTTTTCATATTTTTAAAATACATGGTTCAAAAATTAGAGGGGGGGCACAATTTTATGAGATTATGAGTTTCGGGGCGATCTCCGACTCTGTTCACATAATCAAAAAAATTGCTTAGAAACCTTATATTTATTTTGAAAGGCCTAACGATTGATGTGCCACATGTGGGCAGGCAACAATTTTTTTTTTTACTTTTAGTTTTATATATGGAGTGCCTCCCCTAAAAAAAAATTATTTAGTAATTTATTTACAAAACTACACAGCGGCTAACAAAATACACCTATCCTCAAAATTTTATTCAAATACACCTTATAGTTTTCGAGTAAAATGCCTGTGACATACGGACGGACAGACAGACAGACAGACAGACATGAAGAATCTATAAAGGTTCTGTTTTTTGCAATTTGGCTAGGGAACCCTAAAAATAGTGCTAAAGTTCCCCTATGACTAGCAATATAAATGTTTTTTTTTTAAATTAAATAGTACAGTACAATATACAGTTGAAATTGTTTTGTGTAGAGTTGAAAGTGTTTTGTTTATAGTTGAAATTGTTTTGAGATGACTCCTCCGTTCGCTGGTTAGGATTAAACATAGTATTATTCGTTAGATACTTACTCATAATAGGCAATGGCATCGAATATCCCCCTATATTTCAGTACTGGGTGCACCACATTGGACTCAATGGCTTTCGGAGAGGATATGTGCTTCAGGACTTCTGTCACGGAGTTCCAGACTGGTTCAACATCCTTCTCAATGCGGTGCTGAGACTTTGGTTGGGTGAAGTAGTCCTTAAGTGTGCTGTGGAATTTGGAGCCAAGCGCCAATTGAGCTGTTGATGGGAAAGAATGGTAGTCAATTGTAATGATAACGGCCGTAATATAAGAAACAAATATTCAATTACAAAGTGATGATTGTTCACCAAAAGAAATTACATGATCAATGGTGACAATAAGGCGGCAAAGATACTCTTGAGTCAAAGTGAGTCCTATTGATAGTGACTCGTATTACAATTTAATATACTGTATTACATTGTATGAAGACAGAAATGGAAGAAGAGCCAAATCTATGATTAGCTCCATAGCAGAAAAAAATCAATATATATATATATATTACATTTTATGTCCGAATAAAAAGGTTATAAATAAAATTACATTGTATTACAAATGATACTATTCATGTTTTACAACATCCAGCCAAAAGTGTGTCGTTCACCAATTAAAAATAGTGCTTTTTGAGTTTACATAGTTGACATAGTTGACGATAAGAAAAACCTTGAAAAATTCATAACATTATATCTAGTTCAAAGGCCATGCATGACTTTAAACTGGTTGGCTCGCTTATTAACTTCTCCCAGCAAATTTGTGTGTATAGATAGCATTAACACTGACTTTATCACGTGATTTCTAGGAATGATCTGGACTCAGATGATTTCCTTACTAGATTTTATCCAAATGAATAAACATCAGAGACTGACAGTATGGCTACTTTCCAACTTAGTGTGGTAGGATGCAGTATTAGCTTGAGCTTACCTATGTTGCACAGATTTCCCCATTTGCTAATATTACTGTCAGTATTAGGACACAGTCTTAACGCTAGCTGGCAGCGGAGCAAAGACTTAACTAACACCAACAATAATATTAAGTTATTCTTACCTTGGTAGAACCGGTCAAACTCCTCTTGTCCCAATTCACCTATTCGCTCTTTTTTCCACTTCTCTAATGCAGCCCTGGATTCATTTGACATAGTTTTATTGAGAATCAGGGTCACCGACGGAAACTGCTGTGCATAATCATTACGGTAAGGTTTGATCTGAAGTATTTTGTCCTCCGAAACATATCCTTGCTGGGCAGCTGTGCTCCTAGCAGCGTTAACAGCTGTTGAAGTCTTGAAGCCTCTCACACTCGCGTTATTTAACAACACACCCACAAAACTGACACAAGTCCTTGTATTCTGCCACATTTTTCTTTTAAAAATCTCCACTGGCAGAATAGGATTGTATTTCAGGCAGGTTATATCATTTTTCCTAGCACAAACGTCGAATTTCACTGCACTTTCGGTGGGCGCCGACGCTCCAGTGTTTTGATCCGTGAGTTTGCTATTTTTAGCTGCAAAGAGATAAGTATACACTGAGAATGCGACGTATCTACGCGTGTTTAACTCATGGCGCCTGTAGCGTAATGTCATATGATTGTAATTGGCAAGCCACGACTCTATGCAAAGGTACTTTGATACGCAATAAAACCGTCGGCCCGTGGATACAAATATAAACGACAAAGTAAACAAAGCAATTAGGGCATACACGCGTCAAATCTTTGTTTTAAGAGTAAATGTGAACGTCACGTATCACTTTACATGGTAGAACCAGCTTTTTTTACCTTCAGTGAACTATAAAGTTGCATAAAATCTCGCCAAGGTTGCAGAAACCTTACAATCGATTTACACTTACCCGACTTCCGTAATTTTTGCTTCCTCTGCTTGTTCGTCTCTAGTAAAGGACCGAATAGCTCTTTGTTCTCTTTATTATACAATTTAATCTTTTCTGCCGGCTTCAAGATAGAAGCGGGTCGAACTACTTTAGTCCTGATCAACTCCTTTGAACTGCTCGATAACGAGATCCTTCGGCCAATGGCCGATATGGGTCGTAACATTTCGAAGAAAGGTTTATTCCTTTCTTGTTTTTAGGTTAAGAAGTATTTTTAGAAAACAAGAACACTGATGTGGGACACTAGATAAAGTAAAAGCGTAGGTTTGCGAGCATTTAGAAAAGCAAATTATGGATTATGGCTGTCAATTACAACGCCATTTTTAAATCGAAATGACATTGACAATTTACAAATTTGACAATGAATGACCGGATAATATGTAGATCTGACCCCCTAGCACACTAATAGGCCTTCTACACGATCGGGACCAACCGCCAACCACCGTGTCCTTGGTCGGGTTGATATAAAAATGGACCGTGTAGAAAGCGGTTGACCAACCGATATTTGGTTGATGTCAACGGCCTTGGTCGTGAGCGCATCCCTCGCGACAGGCTGCGTCGGTGGTTGGTCCCAACCGTCTGGAACGCTGTCGGCCAACCGTTGATCCGACCAAGGACACGGTGGTTGGCGGTTGGTCGGGTTGATATAAAAATGGACCGTGTAGAATGCGGTTGACCCGACCGATATTTGGTTGATGTCAACGGCCTTGGTCGCGAGCGCATCCCTCGCGACAGGCTGCGTCCGTGGTTGGTCCCAACCGTCTGGAACGCTGTCGGCCCGCGGCCGACGGGAGCGCTTCAGTGTGTGCTTGTCAGTAGTCGTGAGCACACGTTGTGCAATGGATTCGCAAAAAGAAACCCGCTAACGAGAGGTTCTGACCGAATTTACATCTTTATATTTTGATTTACCATGTCTTTGGGACATTGGATCCGATTTATACAGAGATAAGACCTCAAAAACTCAAGCATGGGAGCTTATGATTCTTATGAAAAAGAAATCGTGTAGAACGAATGCAAAAAATGGTTGATCCGACCAAGGACACGATGGTTGGCGGTTGGTCCCGATCGTGTAGAAGTTTTATGTCGGACATAAAGCATTTGTCCCTCTCGCACTCGCATATTTGCCAGAATGGGACGAATGTTTTATGTCCGACTTAAACTTAGTGTGCTAGGGGGTCTGCACTCTGCAGGCATTCCGAGGGCATTGCATTTGCGTTCCAGACAACTTCTAAATATTTTAAATCATAAGTATTATAAATCATTTAAACAATTATAAATTATTAACACATTAAAAATTTATAACATTAAATAAAGTAGAAAAAGTGTTCCAGTAACTGATAATTCATCGAGAAAATATTGATGAGCGCGCCATCTACCCAAAAATATTGACAACAGTTTCCATCGAACCTTCATTATCATGTAACGAACATGAGAACCTAAAAAGTTTTATCAAAAAGCACTAGATGGCGCCACCGTAGAAACACTATTATACGATATATTTAAATTGACACACGTTCATTGCAACATTCAACTAATAGTCGTCTTCTTCCGTAATTGTCGTTATAATAGCAACCAGTGAATGAATGAAACTGTGACAAAGCGACTAAAATAAATGTTTGCTCCTTCCTCGTGGATGTGCTCCAGGATTGGTCTCTATGTTTGGCGGTGTTATAGGCAAGGTAAACATTGGCGGGAACGCGAAGCGGCATTTCAAAAACGCCGGTTGCCGGGTACGGTGTACTTACGGAGAACTGAAATTCTGTGTCCGAAGCGAAAAGTTTGAAATTTGAACAAGTGGCCAAAGAGTAAACATTGAAACAGACTCCATTCTTAAAACGATAATGCATATGAAAGTGAAATTTTGAAACTTTTGTGACGCTGTCGAGTGCTATTTTACGAGTTGGATTTTTTTAAAGGTAAGTTTTAATTTAAGCATGGGTAGGATTGGTAAAAATAATATAAATTAAAAAAAAGCTAAGTACTTGTTACCTATTTCAATTAGAAATGAAAACAAAATTCTTTATTTAGGTACTTATTATACTATTTATATTAAACCGAATTAAGTACATAACAGTTTATAGTGTAGATACCAACTTACATTACGATATTCAAGGTATCGGTATACTTACCTACTGGTACCTAATATAGTCAACAGCAAATGTAAATGATAATTTTAGTAAGAAAGTACCTACCTAGTCACTTTCATTGCTTTGACGCATCCCTAACTGTCACAGCACAGTATTGTTACGTTAAGTGCGACAAAGTACTAAAATAACCATATCTATATTTGCTGTTGACTGTTGGCACCTATAGATGCATTTTAATTTACCACCATTCACCATTGAGAGAATACAACATAGGTACCTATAGATGTAACTTCCGGTATCGATAGTGATGAAGAATTTCAAGGAATATACGTAGATAACATTCGTTTGGTACTGGGTAGGTATATTATTTATTTTAACCTATATTTAAGACAATATTCCAAACGAAGGGACACGAGAAACATAATTATTTATATACTGCGATATAGGTATTCCCATACCCATGTGTTCCAAATGTATATGTAGGTACTTATCTAATACGGTTGACGCTGGCTGTGATCGGTGTCGATGGAGGGCCTACTCTACTTTGAGCTACGCCGACAAGCTTTGGTGCAAGCAAGTGTTGGTGAGGTAGGGCATAGCGAAATGTCATCCCGCTCGAATGTGGAGCACCCCAACTGGGGAAGTACCTCCGCCTTGCAGAAGACCACAGCCATAATACTTAACACTACTACTAGCAGTAGTAGTGTTGTGTTCCTGGAGACGAGCAAGGTCGCCAGAGCTCCCGAGGATGCGTTGTGTTGAGAGCGAGGGCATTTGTTCCTTCAGCTGTCAACACGGCGAATCCTTAATAATATCAAGGGTTGGTAACGCCCATGTTACTCCTTTGGAGTTGCAGGCGTCTATAGCCTGCGGTGTCCGCTTACCATCAGGCGGGCCGTATGCTTGTTTTGCCACCATCGATGCATAAAAAAGAGGTAGTTTTTTAATTCTCATTATGTACCTACTTACGGTACCTACAAATTCCAAATAATACAATGCAGTCAATGCATTTGCTTATACTGCTCTTCGTATAGTGATCGTTTTACAATACTGAACAAGTAAGAATGTGCAGCGTATACCTTTATCCAAAAATACATACGTAGGTAAATTATAGCTAATAAATAGTGTACCTGTACCTTCCTACTAGGGTATGCAATCTCATGAGACCACTCTATGCCAGTCTCGCGAGATTTCGAGATTTGGCACATTTATGCAAGTGTCATATGCATAAATACACACGACTTTCACTTCGCTTGCGAGAAAATAACACTAAGCGAAATAAATAAAATAATGGGCACTTCTCAGTTTTTAATCGACTACAAAAAAAGGAGGAGGTTCTCAATTCGGTTGCATTTTTTTATGTTTTATTCTCGACACGTGATAGACGTAGGTACTTCATACGATAGGTGAGCGACAGAATAAAATAGTGCCAGGAGCGCGCGGTTCGAAAGGGGCGCTCGACGAATTTTTTCGTTATAATTTTTAATCTATGGCCGACAGAGAAGTGCTGATGAGGTGCTTGCCTAGCGCGCTGTCGACATTTAATCCGCCTCCGATGTTACTGTAGAACAGCTCTACAGTCAGGATACCTTGGAGTATAGGATTGACCGACACAAGACCATTGGCCTTAGAATTCCCAGTCCTACTCATATAATCTGTGTTTTCCTCATAGTAATGCACTTGAACGTGAAGATTACAGACAATATAATAAATATGGAAATGTTAAAGTTTATCGGCACTCAAACGGATGCTTGTACGAGATGTATGAATGGTCATTGTTCCCGACCATTAAATAAGTAGATTGTGATCGGCCCAAAACATTAAGTAGCACTTCCTGGAAAGTGCTGTCAGTACATACTCGCCACACAAATCAACACACTGCAGAAGCGTTAGCTGAACCTTATAGGACCAGAACAACATGAGAAAGGTTATATTAGCTTCTTAATTTTTTGATATAAAAAGCCCTCGGCCCTGTAAAGATTCTATGAACCTTATGCTTACGGGGCTTGGACCAAGGCTGCAAGCCAACTAATAAAGACTGTATCTGTATCGCATTTGTGTGTGTCGCAAATTGAACTCCGTCTCGAGGTCCAGTTAAAGATCTATTGCCAAGACAAAATCAGATTTCGTCGTCAGAATTGGTGAGAAGCTTGCAGGCTACTTACCCCTCCGGAAGTCGCGCCTTCTGGGTACCGATTTTTGACTTTCGAGCGCACGTGGCACACGGCAGGCACGTATTTCATACCAATAGAATTGAATACGAGTGGTCAATACCACTCGTTTTTCAATTTTCTATCGCTATTGCAAAATAGCATTTCATAAATTTTGACAGTTTTCGAAAGCAAGAGTCGAGCGCTCAAAAGTCAAAAATCGGTCCCCTGGTCGCTCGCCAAAGCTGCTGCCGAGGTTATCTTTTGTTGGTCGTTCTTACCACCGCTGCGAAATGACGCTGATAATCTGTCCCACAGGTGCGATTGTATTGTGTGCGATACCCTGTACAGCCCTTTTTTATTTTACGTGGGGAAATGTCTTTACGCATCCTGCCCGGCCGGGGAAGCCAAGGCAGGTATGTCGGTACCCCGGGAACCGCCCGGACTACCGACTAAAACCCCACGGTGTTCCATCTCGTCACCACGGAGCCGGGTTACGGGCACGCCTAACCACTCTTCCGCGATACCCTGTACACCCCTAGCTCGACCTCCAAAGCGTCATTTCGCGCCAAAATGTCAGTGAAATGGGCCTGGTCAAGTGGTCAATACCTAAGGTATAGGAACGCACTGGCGTGTACAGCCCCGCTTTTTAAGTTCACATCACCGTTTACCCACCAATATTTCTTGACGCCGCGATTCGTAGTGACTAAGCGTATAGTATGTAAACGTATCTATAGTTTCGTTCGCGTTACGGGTGGGGTGAGGCGCATGAGCGAAGAATAACAGCACAGCCCCCCCCTTATCTGTAACTGGTTTTAAGCTAACCTCAACGCTCACTCACAAATATATCTTGACACCGCGATGCGTAGTAACTAAGCGTAGGTAGGTCTATTTCGTGACGGGTGACCGGCGGGGTGAGCCGCATTAGCGCGTAGTCAATAACAGCCCTGCTCTCTCGCAAGGCGCACCGCTTCTGCTGTCGCCGCCGCTGGAATTCATGGCCCGAGTTGCGAAATCGACGGAATTGTCAGCGTTTTATCAGCCCATTCCGCGGTCGAGACGCGCAACGCACTGTGGTTATTTGGGATCACACGCAATGAATTAGAAAAACCGCTTCCGCTGCCGCCGCCGCGCAGTGTCGTGGCCGGTCCGTAAGCTATAGGAATGCCAGTGTGCACAGGTTCTTAGCAGTACAGAGTGAAGTAATCAGGCTGTTCAAACACAGTTACGGTACATGTTGATTCGCGCGCCCTCGCTAAACGAATCGCGTCCCTAATTTTCGGTAATGGTGTTTAATCGATGGAACGATGCCTTATTAGATCGGAGCGAAAGGTCAGCTATTTTGTTTGAACTAAGTTTGAACTAACTACTTATGGGCTTGCATAATTATTATTCTCGTACAAAATGTATTAATATTCTAATATTCATCAATGTATAAGGAAACTTGCGGGCGTAGGTAGCATTGTTGTCATTTTATCACTTATCGTTCTGGATTATTATTATTATATCCGTCACACTCGCACTCGCATGCTGCGAAGCCATTCAAAGATGTAAGTTATGTGAGGTCCCAAACCCGCTCTGGGCTAGCGTGGGGACTACTACAGGGTACCCTCTCATCCCTGTGAGGAGGCCTGTGCCCAGCAGTGGGAAGTATTTGTTAAGCTAATTTATTATATCAACTTATTATCGTCTCGCACCCTGCTACTCAAATTCATCTATCTGCGCTATAAATCTGTACTAAATAATTTTATAAAGAGGTAATTTGTATGTAAGGCGTAATCTCTGGAACTATTCCACAAGTGTAGGTACAGAATGATCTTCGTCATGGGCAATACGCATAAGAAGCTTATTTGTAATATGCTCAAATATTTGAATAAAAATAAAAATCGAAAGGCGAATTTAAAATCAAAATCGGAAAGTAAAACCCATATTTCCGCAATTTAATCTTGTTTCTGGTCGCTATTAAAAACTATTTTCCATGAATTTAAAAGGATACCGTAATTAATTCTGAACGTATCGTTGCAACTGGCGTTTTAATTAAAAAATTCAAGTTTGTATCGCAATGGACGGTAACGTAAAAGTTATTACGTCGGCGAACGAATGGAACGAATGGAATGAATGAGGCGAATGGATCGTCTATTCAATTGTGAATGAGTGAGTGCAATACTATTGTGTTTTATCGGATTAAAATGAAAAAAAACCGCATAAATGCCATTTGTGTGAATTTTAGGTATACGCTGATCTTATAGTAGGTACTTTCTCACAAACAGAAAGAGGGGTTTTGAGAAACCTCAGGCGCGCCAGAGTAATTCAGGCTTTAAGTCTCTCACGGACCGACGCGGCCTGCGGTGGCGGACAATAGTAAATTTGTCCGCCGCGGCCAGGCCGCGCCAGTGTGATGCAGGCTTTAGACAGCTACTTAATGACAGGTTTACAATTGACAGGCCGAGCCAGTGTGAAGTCGACTTAACAGATGAAAAAAAAAATTAACCTCAGTCAGATTTGCGCGATAAATTCCTTACACAGATGATACCAATATATGTCGAGATGGATCTCCAGCCTCGTTTTGAGGTTTAGAAAAGTACAAAATCAATTCCGATACAATACTTTAAGTCAAATACAACCTTGTATGATTCATTTGTACGGGCAGAGCTGCTGTTTGAATTACGAGCAAATCTCATTATTTTGCAATTCTTTTTAATCCATTAAACTCATATTATCACAACCTTCATCACTTCGGTTTGAGCACTTTGAGCACTTGAGCCCAATATATGTTTTTACGACACCAAAACCATCAATAACTCATCAATAACGTACGCGGCAATTTAAACCCTATTTGTAGAGCAAAAAAGTATCTTTTAACCGTTTTAAATACTTGTAGGATTATGGAGGTAGTTCGCACCCACGCTTCAGTAAATCTTTAAAATTGTTAGAGTGTTTGCTTTTGCCGTTTTAATAGTTTCGCAAGGATTTCAACTCGTGTTTTAGTTTGAAATGAAAGTTCTTTGCCTGCTTCGCGTTTTAGAACATTGTAAGACAAACTCATATGCTACAGAGGTGTCCGTCTCCACATTCTACACCCCGTTTGATAATTGTATAGCGCCCCCCTATGGTTAAAGAGTCGTGACAAAAATGACTGAATGTCAAACGCAAACGGCACGTCACAAAACTTTTTATTACTAGTGGCTCTGTGGGCTGTAGAAAGCCTGTCCTTTAAAAAAAACGATAAACCGAATCGACTAAAAAAACATTGTAATGATTGAACCTGTGCTCTTAAAATTTCACGAGAATCTGTTCAGAAATGAGACCTGTAGCACGGAATAAATAATAGTGCCTGTAGTGTTCACTTATTTGCACGTTCTATAGGTATACCGGTGTTGCTATTTACACATTCCTTGGCTCGACAGCACACCACCACTCCCGGCAACGGTCGGACAACTACTGCCCCCCCACTCCGGTCATCGTGACGTGACGTATGCGCACGAGATAAGGATAGCAATACACTACAGTGCCTGTAAAGGACAATAGCCAGACATCGGGACTCAGGAGCGGTCATGAGTCATTTTCTATACATAAAAAGTCTGCCGATTTTTGCGGGGCAGGGGAACGTCAAATGTATGCGTAACGTGAAAATAGCTACGTCAGATAAACGTCAGTCCATACAATGTGTATGACCACTGGTCATATACTTTTGGCAGAGGGGAACGCCTGTCAATGGCCGCTCCGGTTGGTTTAATGCTCTAAGGGACTACCGGACACATACGAATGCGTTAACGCCGCGCGCGCGCACGACCCGCGTTCGGTGTGTAGAGCTATGCCTTTAGTGTTCTAATAAGAAAGAGACGGATAATGCGAGAAAAATCGAGAGTATGTCGCGACCGTCCCATGATAGACGTGCTGATGCAGGCTCGCTCAGCACTCACTCGTTAAAAAAAACTGCATTTATAAATTACCTACTGACAACTACTCCTTTTTGCCTACTTTGTTAGTCAACTATTCAGCAGGCATTTTTAATTTCAGCAATCATTCTTCCTGAAACCCGTAAATCTGGCATTAAAGTGGAGTTAGCTGCACAATTGCATTAGTATGCAAAAATCGTCCGTTACTCATACTGGGGAACCATTGTTTCGGTGCCGCGATTTGGAAATTTATTTTTATAGCCATGTTATACTTAGGATGGATATCGCCTAGAGATGTGCGAATGCGAAGAAGGTTTTAGAGTTCCGTAGTCAACAAGGTTTCGCCATGTCCGTCTGTTTGTTGTTCAAAAATATCATGATTATGAGTTTTTAAAAGCATTTGTCAACTCAGTGATTCGTTTGCGCGATATTGGACTTCTAAGCCCTAACATTTTGTTCGAGTCATGTGCCCCCCCTTTAAAAGGAAAAAAACTATCACGGATAAGTAAGCATAAGTAGTTAAAATACAATACAATGCAATACAAATACTCTTTATAATTGCACACGTCGCACAAACAAAGCAGTTAGAAAGAGAAAAAATACAATAACTTGAAGACGTAATAACTAATAGAGGTAGACAACAGGCAGTTACCGACTAATAAGTTGTCCAACTTCGTACAAATTCGACCGACGCACGTCGATGTAACCACACTGCGCGTGACCGGACACGCACTTGGCCGGTTCTTTTTAATTTAATTTTACACTGGACAATGTCGACAGTTACTTGTAGGGTGTCAAATACCTATATCACACCTGCTTTTCAGAATATGGCGAGTGACACACATGAGTGACGTCACTGGAACTGTAGATCCGTTTAGGCGCGAAAGTTTAAATTGACAGTTTGTAACAGGAACTTTTGACTATTCAATTATAGTATTATAATTTTTAAATACTATTTTGCTCTATTCTACATGCGATTCTTTCAAATTAAAGCAAAATTGAAAATATTGCATCTTACCTATTGCGAGTATAGAAAGAAACGCTGTCGTGTACATATAACTTAAGATTATTTGCGTTGGCCCTTTCAAAAAGCAACTGTATACCATCGAAGGTAGAAGATTCCAATTCCAATGACACTCTTATCAAAACCGGCCAGATTAAATAGTCTCAACTCATAAATTACATTGCAAAATAATGTCATCCCTTGAAAGTAGTACGTTAAGGCGCCGCCGTAGGTTCAGCGAAGTCAAGCGAACAGTGTTTTTGAAACAATATAATGCGTCTATTTATAATAATATGGTTTTAAAAAAATACGAATAATAATCTTGAGGCTTTTCTGCAGGGAAATCAGTGTTTAGAAACGTGATTAAGCAATTTTCGCTAGATAGAAAAAAATCACGAACATAGATCTAAAAGGGTCTGAAATACACTTAAAATATTTGTTACAAATTATGCACAAAAGCTAAAAATATTAAAATGGCTTCTGAAAATCGGCAATATCATGTTTGAGAGAACTCAGTGTTTACTTTTTTGCCTATTTAAACGGCCAAAAATTTAAAATTAAAAAACATGATTTCCGCGCTTCCGAGCACGCACTTTCATCTCGCTCACGCTTATGCTCAGTGAGAGGGAGAGAAGACCATGAACCTATGGCGCCTTAACCTAATATGCGCATGATTCGAGTATTTATGTAGTGTAGCCCCCCTAGGAGGGCTACACTACATAAATACGAAAAACTAAATTCCGATAGTCGAAATCACGAATTTCATAATACCGATTTTCATAATTCCGAATGTTTTAAAACTCCTAATATAAGTATTCCGATTTGGCAAAAATCCGATTTTCATTAATCCGAAATTTCTATTGGTCTTAAGGCCTCCACCCACCGGACGGCACACGCGCAGCTGCAGCGCAGCACACGCGGAAGTTGTAAAGCATTGAAACTACACTTCAAACACACATCGAACGCGGCACACGCGCAGCACCCGCGCAGCTGCAGCGCAGCACACGCGCAGCACCCGCGCAGCTGCAGCGCAGCACACGCGCAGCACACACGTCCGGTGGGTGGAGGCCTTAACGGTTACAATTAGGATTATTAAAATTCCGAATTTCAATACCCCGAATAATAAAAAATCCGACGGAATAATAATCCTAAATATGAAAAATCCGAATTCCGATTATTAAAATACCGATTTTCAAAAATCCGAATATCATTACACCGACCAATTATAAACCCGAATAAACATAAATCTAAAAAATCAGAATTACGAATTCATGTTACTAATAACTATCAAAGTATTAGGAACTATTATAGGAAGATGGGTAGATCGAAAACGAATTACAAGCATTTCCTATACAGAAATGTGCATATTGTGAGCAAATTGTGTACAACACATTATCCTCGTAAATATATAATAAAAAGAAGATTAAGAATAAGAAGATTATAAAAAATAGAATGTTGGGCGTATAAAGGCAGACTTAATGCAATAATGCAACCTAACCGCCAGCGGGTCGACGTCACCCCGCTTCGCGGGGTGCCTATTTCCGCTCTAAGGGACACAAGCTATCCCTAACCTAACCTACAAATATAATACCATTGTTATGACTATTTGTTGGTTTTTTTACTGCGGGGCGCTTCGAAAAAAAGGCAGAACCCTAATCTCTACGGGAAATAAGAATCGTAATTTTCGGATTTTTTATTCCCCGTGTAGTTTCAAAAATCCGAATTTTTTATAATTCCGATTAATGAAAACACGAAGCTTAGTTCATCATCCCGAATATCAGATTTCCGAATTAGTAATGAAATTTCGGAAATTTGATAATCGGAGTACTGTTTTTCGGGCCAATGACACTTCGCGCTTTTGATTGTTCGGAGTTATAAAAATCGGAAAAACAAACTATCGACATAATGAAATTCGGTAAAATGAAATTCGTGTTTTTTAGTAATCGTAATTATAAGTCTTAGGAATTATGAATTTCGGAGTTTTGAAAATCGGAATTAGCAAATTCGGAATTAAATATTTCGGAGTATTTGGGTGTTCCCCCCTAGGAGGGCTCTCTATTCTGTAACTTGATTTAAGCTCACCTCAACGCTCACCCACAAATATATCTTGACACCGCGATGCGTAGTAACTAAGGGTAGGTAGAGATCTTGTTTCGTGACGGGTGACGCCGGTGACGCGGTGTAGCGAATAACAGCCCAGTAAGAGGAAGTCACTGCGGCTCTATTTTGCCTAAAAACAATTCGCCGAAAAATTCTAATTCGTACAATTTTCCATTTAGTCGAAAAAAAATATCTGGAAAACCTAAAAACATGGAATACTTCGTTGCAACGCTATCTGGGTCGGGCAGGTGGATAGTTTAACTATTCAGCACTGAAAGTGCACTCTTAAGCTATCTTATCAAGTCTATTTGCTTAAGCATTAAAGCTAGACATAGCATTAAAGTCAGACCTGCGAAGACTAGGTATTACGAGTATAGTAATAATAATAATAATAATAATAAGCGAGCTGACGGTGAGTGGCGACACCGCGGACCCCTAACCTCCAGAGGGCCCGAGTAATCTGGCCCTCGCCTCTGTGCTTGCCTTAACCGGCCGGCCAGAGTGGAGTCGCAAGAGCGGAACCTATGCTCCAGGTTGGAAGTGTAAAATGTCATAACGCCGGTGGCCCTTGAACGGATTACCGGGATCTGGCGCGCCGCAGACTCACCTCTCGACAACCTCACAGCCGCTCAGACGTGTTGCTCCATTGTCGCACTGTGCGTGCGACTGTTTGTGGGGCCCACTTAACGAGTTGGCAAGTCACCGCCTGCCTTTTCACAATTTTGAGACTTATTGTCACGGCAGGTGTCCGCTAGTCTCCTCCCATAACCCATTTTCCAGACCACCCACCATTCAACCCAATAACCCATGACCTTAGCTTCCATCGCAGCACAGTGTTGCACTGCAATAGTCTTTGCACCTGGCGGGGACCATCACCGGGTGTATCATGTTGTGCGCTCGGAAATGGTATCCGCCATGTGTATCCCTTTACGCTTTAGATTATTTTTGTTTTAAAGGGCCTCTGCGCTGTTGGCTTCGGCCCCACGCATGCCTTCCAAAAGTCCGGGACCCCATGGTCCCGAGATATGGAAAGAACATACAATAATAATCTTTATTAATATAAACATAATTATAACAATTTGCATTAAAAGTCTAATAGTTCCTGGATGTAACAATCAGAAATCTTACATTTTCTAGTATTTTCGTTGCAGCATAATAGTGAGACGGAATCGGTAAAGATTTTCACCGACGGGTCTGTATGCATGCGTTATTTTGTACTTTACCGAGGTTAAGAAACGATCGAGTGCCAAGTGGCTGTAGCAAATGTATGGAAGCTGGAAACATTGAATTTTCGGATAGATCCCGTTTATTATGTAACCTATTATTGATACCGTTTGTTAGAGCTCGTGAAGCACTTACAGGATCAGTAAACAGTTTTTTGATATCTTCTGTATTTTAGAAATAATAGATTGAGATCACTTATCGTTTTCACCCAGTATAGAAATTGAAAATTATTTATTCGTAACAAACAAATACAAATACAAACAATTAATCCTATTTAATTACTTAACTATTTATTTGTTACGAAATGGTCCCGCCTCAGCATAATGCTGGCTCAGGAGCCAGCGCTGGTCTTCCGGCGAGACCAGGCCGGTGTATTCAATAATCCGGCAGCCTCCGCCTGCACCTCCCTCACCCCTCTCTGCTCTTCTGCCCCGCTATTCTGTAACTTGTTTTAAGGCTACGTTCAGATGAACGCGCGGTGCCGCGCGGGTCAGCTGTTCACATGACGGCGGCTTGCGCGCGGCAGTCTATTGTGGACATTCAGCGAGGATGGAAGTGGAGCAGGCAATTTGCTTGTGGATTTTACACCGCAGACAGCGACGTCGTCGTCGAAAGCAAAGACGATACTGGGTGCACCCTCTTCTAAGTCAAAGACTATTAAGTCTTTGACTTAGAAGAGGGTGCACCTGTTTGTCACTTTATATCCTAGACTAAGACTACACGCAGATCGATTTTTTAACTATTTTAGGATGTCAATTGCATCCTTTGACTTTTTGTATAATTGCGTTGAAAGGGATTTGCAACCTTCAGATGGTGCCGCCAGATATTGCATCATCAAATCGCATCTCTTTTTTCAATTTAGTCAATAAGTAAATCGAGACATATTTCCTCCTCCATTTTGTACCTCGCTCCGTGCGTCCAACCGCCCCAAACCACGCGTATCATCTGAACAGGTCGAGACAGGACTGTAGTTCTTGTCCCGCGCGGCGCCGCGCGGTACAAGAACTTGCACCGCGCGCTCATGTACACAGCAACATAGATTTGTTACGATCTTGAACCGCGCGCTGAGCAAACCGCGCGGCACTGCGCGTTCATCTGAACTTAGCCTAAAGCTCACCTCAACGCTGACCTCACCCACAATTACATCTTGACACAGCGATGCGTAGTAACTAAGCGTCGGTAGAAGTCTAGTTTCGTGACGGGTGACCGGTGGCGGGGTGAGCCGCATTAGCGCTTAGCGAATAACAGCCCTGGGCTTGCTCTCCATGCTTTACTTATATTAATTATCATGTTATTGTCTATACAATCCATTAATCCACACATTCCAGTAATCCGACACCCTCTAGTTTTCAAAAGTGCCGGATTAGTGCGACTCTACTGTAATAGGTACTTGTTTTACTCGATAGGTATATGCCCTATTTACTGGTATCTGATGCATTGGACGTATAACTTGATTATATCGGTCCTCGCCTAAAGCATAACGTTATTGAGTTACCCCGATATCGGTTCTACCATTTCCTCAGCTCAACGTATAGCAGCGATTTTAAACTCTATTACTTGAGGCAGGAGGTCGAATATACCTTGTGGTTGACTACTTTACCGATACCTTGCTCGATTTTAAAACGGTTTAATCCTCTTTTATTGGATTGACGAACGCGCGGAAAATATATCTAAATACTACTAGCTTCTGCCCGCGACTCCATCCGCGTGGAACTCGTTTATATCGCAGCTCCATACAAACTTTTACCTCCCGTTTCACCCCTTTAGGGGATGATTTCGGGTATAAAAACTATTCAATGTCAGTCTCCATCCCTTCAACTATCTCCTCTTAAAAAATCACGCCAATTCGTCGCTCCGTTTTGCCGTGAAAGACGGACAAACAAACACACCCATACACTTTCCCATTTATAATATTAGTATGGATTTTATATATATATATTTTTTTAATAGACTTGGCTTAATAATAAACATGGATAAGACTATTTGAGTATTTTATAAACTGAGTTTGAAAATTGCAATTTTTGCACGTTTTTAGAACCCGAGTAAATAAAGTGCTCTTGATCCGAATGACTCTACTGATTAAATAAATTATTAAAAGTGAATGGAGGCAGAAGGGAGGGGAACCAGGAGGTTATTTGTAGAACTATAGTAATAGATTATCTATAAACAATTACAGCCCTGTCGTAAACGTTGTACAAGCCTATTTGAACCAAAATGGCGTTAAAATTAGTTTATCTATATGTTACTTTGACAATTGTGTTCGTCAGCAAGGGACAAAGCACATTTTATTTAGCAGAGGCACAGTTTTATGAATGAGGGCTTGTCCATAAATTACGTCATCGTTTTTTGTCGATTTTTGACCCCCTCGCCCTACCATCATCCTGTTATTCTTTGAAATGCCCCGCCTAATAAAATGACTATCGTCATCCAATGTGGCCATTGGATGATGCCCTCTCTCCCCCCTCTATTTTGCAATGACGTAATTTGTGAATAGCCCCTAAGGGGGTCAGAATATAATACAGTCTACTATCTGTCTGTTGGCAAGCACCTACAACAGAACAACCGCAGAATCACAGAACAAAGCATCAGCTCTGATCTATAAAACTTCACAGAATTTACACCCTTCGGCACCAGGGCATAGATGTTACAGTCCCATAGCGCTATCTTTGAACGTGATCTTTGATTACTAATTAAACTAAATTAGTTTGTTTGCCAGAACGTGAAATGACGTCACGTGAGCTGTAAAATTATATGTAATGCATTTGTGTCATGGAAGATCATCCTGAATACGTAAACAGTATTATTGAGTTTATTCGAGTTGGCCAAAGTACATTCAAAAATATACTGTACCTGAGGCTCTAGTATATAAGTTTTACCGAAACAAAACGTTACGACCGCGTTCGCGTTTAGCTGTCAAATCCCATACAAATTGAGGGTAAAACGCAAACGCGATCGTAAAGTTTTGTTTCGGTAAAACTTATACTAAAGTCTCCGTTTAAGGTATATAGAAAATTCCAATTCGAATGATAGCTTAATAAAAAGACGGCCACATTCAATAATCTCAACTAATTTGGACTTTGGAATCAAATACATACTCAAGGTTTATATTTCTAAAATCGATGGTTTGTGTTATTTATTTCAGTGAATTTTAATCAAAAACTACCCATAAATAAGTATTAACATTGCGATATTTATCATTCGATTTAGTCAGTGTGCAATTTCGTTTTTAAGAGTCCGCAGGCAGTAAGCTCGATTCTCCATACAAACGTAGTTACGCTCTCATTCTAAAACTATGTGTATGATTGTAGCGAAATTTTGCATGTACAATGACATGAGGTATATCCAGGTCTCTACCTATTATTCACCTTTATTGGCTTGGATTAATATTGAAAGTGTCAAGTAAACATGCCTAATATTACCCTACATTTTTACCCAATCTCACATTGTCTCGTCATAGTTAAACAAATATGTCGGTTGGCCCGAACAAAGAAACTAGTACTAGAGACAGTACTCCTCATTCAGTAAATTCAGTTATTTAGGTTGGGATTCAAACCCGGTGCAAAGGTCTTCAGGGCACATGTGCGAAGGGTCTGATGAGATACAAATTACAATGTTAATTAAAACTTTAGCAATAAACCGCTTTTAATGAAGTGAATGTTGGCTTTTTGAATTTTGTGAAGGGAGCGTTGTTTGTTTCGTTTGGGACTGTTGCGAAACAAAATCTAAATTAAAGTAAGCGGGAATGATGTTGGTTTTATGTGGATACTCGGTATATACTGAAAGTGAGGAGTTAAAGTTTTTTTCAATAATACATATTATATTTAACCTAAGCCTTATTTTAGGACCAACACACACAAATTTTTAAGCCCAACTCTTTGTAAAATAACGGGTTCCGAGAGCTCAGGCGAGGTTTTCGCCAACAAAAGTTATGCAGTTTGGCGGTTTAACTGTTAATTGTGCTGTGTAGGTAACCCTTGTTTTGATACAATATAAAAGAACCAAGTATGGTGCTTTGCTCAACGTGTGCCCTTAAAACTTTAAAACCATAGTCCGATTCTTCATGATCAGATCTTAACCAATTAATCGATAAAAACAATGATGTGATACAACATTTAACAAGTCAATTTGTTACATTCCAGCACGCCTATCATGGAACTGCCGCGACAGTCTTGCGATTTTTCTCGCACTATACCTCTTGTTCTAAGTGTAAGAGATGGATAGTGCGAGAAAAATCGAGAGAGGTCGCGCGCCGTCGCATGATAGCCGTGCGGTTACTTACATCAATTCTATTTTCTTTTTCCTAAAATAAATTCATTTATGCTCAGGTCATCTCCTTGCTTGTTCAACTAATAGAGTTTTTACCCTATTAATAAATATTGCGTCGCTTGCCGAGTTCACTATTTCAGTTGGGGGAGTGTTGTATATCTTCGCACCAATGACACCGAGCCGAGTGGCTTTCGTGTTTAATTTGCGACTTTTGCGAGTCGACGAGACGGGATGAGTAGAGCAGTTATTCGCTACGCGCTAATGCGGCTCACCCCGCCGGTCACCATTCACGAAACTAGACATCTACCTACGCTTAGTTACTACGCATCGCGGTGTCAAGATATATTTGTGGGTGAGCGTTGAGGTGAGCTTAATACAAGTTACTGAGTAGAGGAGCGAGATTATATGCCCGCGTGTGTTTACTGCCGTGAATTTGGCAACTTGAAGAAGTGTTGCGCCAACTTACTATTACAGACCGATCAACGTTAATTGTACTGCTCCGACAGCTGTCATTCCATAGACACGGAATAAAAATAACTGTTTTTCTTCTGCCGTGTCCGCCGCACCATGTTTTCGTGGGTTTTAAACTTTTAAACGTCAAAAATGTTTTGCCAATCAAAGCAATACCGTATTTGTTAGCCGTAACTGACGGAAAACATATTAATGTTATAAACATCGAAAACATTGGCGTAGCGGACGCAGCTTTCTGTTTTGTGCATATAAACTTGTCAAACATTCCATACATTCAGATTTTGACGAACACCGATCACGATAACAGACGTTGGTTTGGTGCAGTGTAACCCACCCTTAATGGTAAAGAAATGACGAAAATATTCGTTTAGACACTTTGACTGGCTCAAATCTCGAAGTTATGCAATAGTAATAACAGTATTGACTTAATATTTTGGCTGCCGCCCACTAACATACTTGTGACGGGTCAAACAGATAACCTTCTATTACATACCAGTTAAAAACCATTCGAGTGTCATCCACAAATCAACAAGATTTCCAATCATGCATGTACAATGAGCCCAAAAAGAGGTTTACCACTTTTAACCCTTATTACACGAATAATAGACCACTTTCTTTGCTTAGTATATGGTTGAGATCATTTAATTTGGCCTACTTTTTATAAAACTGCCGTTGGAATATGAAGCTTATACATAGGACGATAGAGTTGCTTCTTGAATGGACTTCTTTGATGCAATTTGGCCAATTCAAATAATTTCAAGTACCTACCTACTTATATCTATCATTTATTTGTTATATCGTGCAATAGCAAATTTCATTGACTTTTCAGTGAGCCCATTAAGAGTCCGCAGTGAGCTCGATTCTCCATACAATCTCTCTCATTTTAAAAGTACGTGTTGGGTGTAACGTAACTTTGCATGTATAATGATATGAGGTATATCTAGGTTTGTAATTAGTTTATGTAGCTTCCGATAGATACCATAGTTAAAAAAATTCAGCGAATTTACGTTTTTTATACAAAACTGTTTTTGCTATTTTGTTTATTTTATTTAACTGGAGCCATATTAATTAGTTACAGGCCTAGATATACCTCATTTGATTGTATATACAAAGTTTTGATACAATTGGATTGTATCGAAACTTGATTTTAACTCTGATGAGAAACTCCGTTTGTATGAGAAGGACAAATTCGGCCGAACTTACTGCGGAGAGTCCGAGACTCTTAAACAATTTTTCGGATTTGTATGTCTCTCTATTGTATTCTCTGACAATCGTATGCCAATTTAAGCGAATTCACCGGAAACTAAAAACGGAATTGACATTGGTACCAACTGATGTCAAACACTGGGACATTTATCTTTATCGACGCGCCATATCTACCACCCACTATAACTTAACCGAGAACTTTATCTCGAAATCCTAAATAAGTTCATTTGACATCATTTCTAGATGACCTCGGAATGCAAAATAGATATTTACCTACATGTCTTTCCTTGTAAGATTTTATTGCCCTCTTCCTTTTTACGGTGCATAAGTTAAAATGCTTTTTTATAACTTTGTTTTATTGCAGTTCAGATTAAGTAATAAACTAATAAATCTCAGCTAGGTATGTCGGTGTCGTTATTGAATTAATTAAAAGGTCGAATTGGCGAGTCGTGGACGCTGTGAGAGATTGAACAAAAGAAAATAGACGCTCCAGAGAGGTGCTTGGAGTATTCTGGACCGAATTCCATATGCTAAGAACTCGCATCCTCAAATTTTTCGGACAGGTCTCGAGGCGAGACGGCGCCTCCATCGAGCGTTTTGTTGTGCAAGGCAGAGTGGAGGACGCGACCTTTCGGAAGGTCACCCATGAGGTGGACAGACCAGATCAAATCTGCTGTGGCGGTCAATAGGGATGATGACCAGCGATCGGATATTCGGATCGATATTTACCTAAACTTGGCAAAAGCCCGGAAATTGTTGGGATAATATGGAGTCGGCTTCTTTTTTATTATAAATTTAATAAACATGCTCCGGGACTCCGGGATCGCACGAAATGACATGAGATGGTAATGGTACCAATTTACCTACATGTTAAGTTTATGGCTATTTTTGACTATTTTTGTAAGGAAATATGTTGTTATATAGATCTAACAAGAACAGTGTATGTAGTGTAGCCGCAGCGTGAATTAGCAAAGTAATGTGAACATTTCTCTGTACATATCTTACATAACTGGTAATGAGTTTAGATTGTTACATAGTTAATAAATCCCGGGAAATTTATTGCTATAGTCGAGTCCGTCTCCATACCGTTCACGCCGCCAAAGTTTAGGTAAATATCGATCCGAATATCCAATCCCAAATGATGATGACTGAGTTTTTTTATGACGTCATTCGAACCAGTTTTTTGGAGAGGAACAAAAGTTTGTATGGGAGCAACTACAGTTAAAGAACATAAATACCCAAAAATTTGAGACAAATATTGACCTCGCTGGCGGCAGCGCAAAACGCTTCATACTGGTAGACACACAGGTATGACGTCACATTTGCACATTTGTACTAAGCGTTGTATGGAAAATCAGGTAAATTGTTGTTTCGGTCGCGAAATACTGCGTTTAAGTACATATTATCATACAATTTTGTTTCTCTAAATGCGTAAGGTTTCTATTGGTAGGTAGCTTTAAATTTACTCTTGGACAGTAAAAAAAAGCATACATTTTTTAAACTTTCAAAGGATATATGTTTTTATTTATTTATTTATTTATTTATTTTATTAAGAAACAAACAGTCTCATATGGTTACATTTGAATACGTAAAAAGTACTAATTTATGGACTTACAGTTTCCTTAATCAGAATATTTAAACCTAAACAATAAAGATTAAGAAGATTAAAAGTTTTGAGTTATTGAGATGCATCGTTAATAATACAAACATTGCCAGAAAATTTATAGTTATGATATATATTTTTTCTATTATAGTTGTTGAATACATTGTAAAGATAATCGTTTGAAGCTACAAAATGTCTCATGGAGAATATCTAAAGACTGAAATTTTTCGTCATAAAGCCTGCACGCTCTTCTAATGAAACCGTTTTTAGCATAAGAAGTACGACTACGGGGGATATGAAAGAGGGGTTTTTTTCTACAAGAACGCTCGCAACGCCGGGGTACTCTAAATGAAAGCTTATGTATTAACGAAGGGGCATCGATGATGTTATTAATGATTTTGTACAGGATCAAGACATCAATACGTTCACGACGAGAACTTAAAAAAGTAGTACTTTGTCTTTTCAAGGAAGTGGTATAGTCTATGTATTTATGTCTAGTGCGATACTCAATTGCCTTGACAAACTTTCTTTGTACTTTCTCAATTTTATCACTGTGTATTTTATAAAGTGGATTCCAAACAGCGCTAGCAAATTCTAATCTACTACGTACATAACTGTTAAATAATACCTTGTAAGTTGACAGTCTACTAAAGGGCTTTCCTACACGCAATATAAATCCCATTTGTTTAAAAGATTTAGCCAATATGTTGTCTATGTGGGGAATGAAGGTAAGTTTTGAGTCCATGATAACGCCAAGGTCACGAATCTGGTCAACCCGTGTCAGTTCTTTATTGAATAGTGTGTACTTAAAGTTTATAGATGTTCGCTTTCTACTAAAACTAATAATAAAGCATTTGTCTGTATTTAAAAATAAGTTATTTGAGGTACAAAAGGCCTGAAAATTATTTAAGTCATTCTGCAAGACTGTGCAGTCGTTCATATTTTTGATAACTCTGAAAATTTTAGTGTCGTCGGCGTATAATAGCATGTTTGAGTTTTTCATACACTCAGTGATATCATTAATATACAGCACGAATAACAAAGGGCCTAAATGTGAACCCTGCGGTACACCGGAAGTAATAGGTCTATATTGAGAAGTGTGTCCTTGCACAGCCACCGCCTGTGAACGATTCTCAACATAAGATTTTATCCAGCGGAACAGGTCACCGTGTATACCGAAATGCCAAAGTTTCAAAAGTAAGCGCTCGTGATCAACCTTATCAAATGCCTTGGCAAAATCAGTATACACTGCGTCCACTTGATAGTTGTTATCTAAAGCATCTAGTATGAGTTCTGTATAAGATAAGAGATTCGAGTCAACACTACGACCGCTGAGAAAACCATGTTGGTTTGGAATGACATGACGACGCATTGCAGAAGAAAGTTGATCACTAACTATTTTCTCAAGAATCTTACCGAGTTGACATAATTTCGATATTGGGCGATAATTATCTATCTCGGTGCTAACCTCTCCTTTTGGTATCGGTGTAACTAGTGCACGTTTCCATAAAGATGGTACGCACCCCTCCCTAATGGATTTTTCGAATAGTAAGGTGATAGGTACTGTTAAGCTAGAAGAACAGTTTTAATTAAAACTGGAGGAATACCATCAGGACCAGAACCTTTATTAATATTAACGCTGTTAAGATATTTGTAGACAAGATTTTTAGATATGTAAATGGTATCCATGTCGAAAACAGTGTTGTTTACAGGGGTGAGATTATTTAGGTCTACAGAACTATAGCTAGGTATTTCAAACACGGATTAGAAATGTTCATTAAACAGATCGCATATGTGTGCACCGTTAGAGGCTGTTAATCCTTTATAATGCATAACCTGTGGAAGGCCACTTTTAGAAAATACTGATTTGATGTATGTCCAGAAAAATTTAGGATGAGTGTTGATTCTATCTTCAGTAAGGTTAATATAATTCCTGTAACAAATGGGTTCCAATTTAAAGATTCTCTTTTTTAACAATTTATAAGTATCTAAGTCCAGGGGATTACCATAAGTCTTCCACAGCTTATGATATTTCTTTTTTTCATTTAATAGTCTTCTAAGGGGTCTGGTATGCCACGGAGGCCTAGAATAAGACGTACGTTTAGGGACTTTCGGAACAAATTTAACGATTAAGTCATTTAATATGTCATAGAAAATTAGTACGCAGTCCTCCAGTGGGCGGCCTGAAAAAAGTTCAATCCAGTTGATTTTAAGTAATTTAGTATTAATTTCGTCAAAATTTGCCTCATAATAAAGGTATACGAAAGTAGGGGCCGGTCTGAGGGGACGTGTATAAACTAAATTTAATTCAATTAGTAGGGCCTTGTGGTGCAAGTCTTCAGGTGTTAAGAGGTCATTACTACCTATTACTGTGCATTTTTTGTTGCAAAAAACAAGATCTAATATACGTTGATTAATATTACGGCAGTTGTTGTATTGGTCTAAGCCTGAAAAAGATAAAAATTCACTAAGCAACTGTACAGGTAAAGTATTAGTAGTACCAAGGCTCATATTTGAACAATCAGCTTCAATCCATTGTGCGTCAGATATATTGAAATCGCCTGTTATAAGAAAGGTGTCATTAGAATTGTCAATCATTAATTGACTGCAAATTTCGAAAAAGTTATCTAATGTGTCCCTATAAAGGGGTATGTTTACCTATGTTTTTATGTTTATTTGTTTTTATTGTTGAACATATGTTTTTATGATTTTAATGACCTGTATTTTATAATTCATACTTTATTACGATAATTTGATGGTTTACTATTTAGCATCACTACGTTATCAATTTGACCATGAGGCATCACGCCTATTGTATGAGTGTACCACGAAGGCCGAGAATAGATCGAAATGGCAACAAATCGCAAATCGTGAGGCGAGTGATATCAGGCCCCGTATCATGGTCGGCCGTATCACGCGATAAGTGACTAGATAGAGCGTCAGTTTTCTATCGAACGGTGTCAGCCAGTGACGGACGCTCTAATTCTATCTTGTCACTTATCGTGTGATAAGGTCGACCATAATATGGGGCCAGGTGGAGCCGATTCTGCTCTTTCATAACGGCCAAGAAGAAGAATTGCCATACGAAATTCTATGTACAGATAACACTTACATTGGTAGTCTATATATATATTACTATTGTTTGATCTAAACACTGATATATATACCAAAGGAGCTAGAACAGGTTAAGTTGCACCAAGACCCTTGAATGTTTTTAAAACCTAGTTTTTCCTACATATTTAATAACTACAATTTAGAAAAGTTGAAAAACCCCCGACATTTTCATTTCAAAGTCCAATATCTCAAAATCAGCTAAACAGATTTTCATGAAACATGGCCAAGAACACTCGCGATAAAATTATCTATGACACAAAAAAAACCTTATTCAAATCGGTCCATCCGTTAGGGAGGTACGCTACCACAGACAGATACACAGATACACAGACACGCAGACACGTTAAACTTATAACACCCCTCTTTATGTGTCGGGGGTTAAAAATCAGTTCTTACGGAGGTCTTGTAGAAATATATTTACAAAAAACATTTAGGAATCGGTTCAAACATTGCTCTATGAGCATTCCTATAGTCCTAGTGTGCATATACACGCTTCACGTCCTGCGTTACGCCCTCGGTCTACGCTCCCCGTGTCCGTAAATGAGAGCATTGACCGCTCCACTGACTGTTAATATTTATCTAGTTCTTGTCTTCCTAATTTAAATGTAACTTCTACATCTACAGTCCACTTAAGAGGCACAGCAAACAAATGACAATCGTAATACGCCTTCAGCCAAGCGCACTAGGAAAAGAAGATTTAATCTATATTTTACGCTGTTCCAATTGTAATAAGGTGCAAATTCCAATGCGAAGACTGAGCTCGGAGGATTTAACCAAATGGTGTATTAAAGCTGTGTACAGTCAGTCCGTTGGAATTTAGACCTTAAATCTTTTGCCTTCGAATACATTTTTCTTTGTAGTTTTTGATATTTTGTATATGACGTGAGTTTTGTTGCAACGCAATATGACATCACCGAGCTGATCTGATGATGGAAAAGAGGGTGGCCATAGCAATACTTCTACGAAAAATCTTTGGTGTTGCTATTTGCATTATTTGACATCTGTCATCCCAGTACAAAATATGTCATCATTGACGTTTATTGTACTGGGATGACAGCTCCGTCATAATGCAAATAGGAATGTTAATGCTACAGTAACTCAATTTTGAAGCAGATTTATTGTCCTATTGAGTTTGAATGAAAATTCAATATGTATTATGGTACCATCTCGAGCTGATCTGATGATGGAGACAGAAGGGGGAATTCAGTACTTAACCCACGTAACCCTGTTGAGTTTGGGCTCGTTAGAATTGTCTCAAGTAATTGATGACGGTACACAGAAAAGTACAGTCGGCAATAAAAGCTTGCGCCACATTTTTTTTCAGAAACTTATTTTACAGATACCTACTCATATTTGATTTAAGGATTCTCTTTACACGACGACTTGTCCATTGATCATTAAACAAATTACAGTATGAATACAGGTCAATGACCGTAACTAACACTTAGTTTGCTCAAATGATTTTGACCTAGTTTTATTTCTCCGTTCAACTGGAAATGACATATGGATGTGAAACTCATATTTTTGTTGGGTTAAACATTTCACAAATGATAATACACGTTTATAAATGAATATGATGCCATATTCAGGGGATGTGTGCTGGAAAATTATGATTAATTTCAAAAGCGACTGCCTGAATTAGGAAAAAAAAAAATTTTTTGTCGGACTATAATTATATCCAACTACTTATGTTGTTTTTTTAGAGACTATTTCAAATTGCCCGAAGAATGCGAAATTAACCTGAGTAGTGTCCTTAATATGCAGTTTCGTTAGTTTATTTAATTTAACGATTTCTATGTAGCAGCATTATTAGCAAACTATACAAGAGTTATTTATCGACATTTGTCCAAAAAAGCCATTACCGGAGAGTATTTCCGAATGATTTCCGAGAACGAGTATCTAGTACATATTATACAGAGCCGCGATTCCATTCGTCTAAAATGTAAAAATGGAGCATCCCTAGCATAACGCTTTTGTTTTATATTAAGTAATATTATGTCTCTGGAAATGAAAATGTTATTAGTTGCCATATGGACAGAATGGATTATTCTAATTGAAGCGAGAACGCAGCATTGTTCGAAAATGCTTTGTTTCCTACTTAATTTTGCATGAAAAGAGAAGATTTTATTCAGTTTTGCTCAATAGATATAAATACGACTTATTTAGAGAAACTTTCACAGAGAGAGAGAGAGTCATTGTAAAATATCTATATGATATGTGATCCGTAAACGCATAGACGTTCCGACTTCCACAAACCATCTCTGTGAATGTCTTTAGCGTACGTCCACTCAAAATTGAAATCCCTGCGATGTCATTCAGCAATCTACATCCTCCACTTCTTCAACTTTTAACCTTATCTCTTACAAAACAAGGTTGCTTTTCAAAGGTCTGTTGGCCGGTCTCCCGGGACACGGTCGGCTCTGTCGTTCCATCTGTTGTAAGATGTACTTGACAGTTGTCTTGTTTCAATCGAACGATGTTATCTCTGGGTCGGGTATTCCCTGGTTGTGGTAACAGATTTCCTTTAAGTGTCTTGTAGTAGAATTGACGGAATAGCGGACGGGTGTTGATGTTCTGTCTGTTACGGATTGGGATAAATTGTTTGATTTTATGTCCGAACTAGCTTCTGACCACGACTCCGTCCGCGTGGAACTAGTTTACTATCGAAGCTCCATACAAACTTTCACCCCCCATTTGACCCGCTTAGGGGATGATTTCCGACATAAAATAGTACATTACTGCAGAGGCCGTCAAGTAAGGGATTGCTGGACGAGCTTAGGGTAGACGGCCGAGCCGTAGACGAGGCCGGATACAACGAGTCCAGCAATCCCTGTTCCGGCCGAGGATTGTATAGTGCTTTTCTCAAACAATGTGAGGAAATATTAAAATTAAAATAAATACAAGGTAATCAATTAAATAATAGTTCGTTGAAATTACAATCGGAACGAAAGTTCAGAAAACAATTGTATAATTTGCCGCCTTTTTTATTTTTTAAACATGCCATTTGAATAAGCCGTTCGAGCACCATGTTTAACCGCACATAAGTATAGTACCATAGATTTTGTTTTTTTTAATGTCGCAAGTATGCTTACAGAGTCTAGTGGTGGTTGGCAGTATGTAATTTTTCCTTGGTCAGTTTAATATTAGTAAGGAAATTTAAAAAAGTTAGAGTAGCGGACAACAATGTTTTTAGTTAGGGTTTTCATACATTACTTCTTGGCGTAAGGCCAAGAAGTAATGTAGGGAGCCATAAACAAGAAACTTCTTATCTTCATTTCGTGATATTAACGCATACATTTCAGAGCATGTTTGAGAAAAACTATTTTATGTCCTTTCTCTGGACTGAAACTATCTATATATCAAATTTCATCTAAATCGGTTCAGCGGTGAAGAAGTAACAGACAGACAGACATTATACACAGTTTCGTGTTCATAATATTAGTATGGATATCAGAGTATTGACATCCTTCACTACGTAAACATAACGTCTTGAAGAACGTAACACCGTGCATGACGTTCGGTGAAGGAAGATATCTTGAGGTAACCGGTCTATCCCAATAAGGTCTAGTTTTCCCTCAAGGCTGGGAGGTCAGATGGCAGTCACTTTGGTAAAACTAGTCTATTCCAAATCTTGGGATTTGGCGCCAAAGGGGACCCCGAACTTGTGTAGAGCACTACATGAAAAGCACTGGAAGGATGATGATGACGTTTATAATGCTTGAGATACGAAGCAACGAACAAACTTCATTGCACACACACGTGAATGACACAAACGGCCTTCCACACGCTCTCAATTAAACATACCCAATTAACACCCTAGGGACTTAATTATTGAATTTACGGCAGTTTAATGAAGGGCTTAGAATACTTCTCACGGCATGACAACATCTAAAAGTAACACATTACGTAAGTGCCAGTGACGGTGCGTGAGTTCATGCCAGACACAACTCGCTTGACAAAGTCCAACCGATGACATGCAAAAACCGTTTGTGGAAGAAACCCCAAAAGTAAAGGCAAACATTCAAAACTTTGGAACAAAAAGTATAGTAGGTGCTTTTAATTGGCAGTTGTGTATAAGGGTTGCTCAGGGGAATTAATTTACTTCATTGCACAATTGAGACGAGTACAAACGCGGATTTTATACTTTAAAGCATCGCATATATAGCCTAGTGGGTAGTGACACTGCCTACGAAGCTGAAGGTCCTGGGTTCGAATCCCGGTAAGGGCAAATGTTTGTGTGATGAGCATGAATATTTGTTTCTGAGTCATGGATATTTTCTATGTATTTAAGTATTTCTATCTATTATTATATATATCGTCGTCTAGTACCCATAACACAAGCCTTATTGAGCTTACTATGGGACTAGCTCGATTGGTGTAAGATTGTCCCCTTATATTTATTTATTTATATCGCCTATGATATCAACTCTCACGACACTCAAGGGGAAAGCGGGTGATGGTTTTGATTCGCCAAACTGACCATATGGTGATATCACAATTCATCATTAAAACAACTCTATTTTCGCCCATGTAGGCGAACATCATTCATAATAGACGCGGCCTGTCATCGCTATGGACATAAGAGTAATTTGAGTTATAGCGGTCATATAGTTGTGCTACAAGAGCTATTGTGATTGACGTTTAGTGACCGCTAGGCGGGCGTTATGCAACTACTCAGCATGCAGTTGGAGTGACATAGTTTCGGTTTGAAGAGAATGAAGAGTGTAAGTATTTTAACCTATTGAACGTTTTACGCATATCTGTACGCGTAACTTTACTCATTTATTTTCACTTGCTTTATAAGTTCGTGGTACCGTAAAATGGGGAACTAAGGGATTGAGGGGGCAGATGGGACGCGAATATTTTCAGTTGCTACTTTGATTTCCTGGCTCAGGTTGCTCTAAATGTAATTTAATTCTACTTTTAGACTAGTTATCTTGCGACGGATAATAACTAAAAAACTGAAATTCATACGACCGCAACATTTTAATGTATAAAATGAACGTGCCACATGTAAAAAATACAATTTTATCGTGGTTTGATTGTCTATTCAAAAACTGGACATTTCGGAGGTTTTAAAGATTCAACAAATTTTGTTGTGGGTTTAATAAAATTCTACACGGACACGGAATACGGACATACAGGCGCCCTGATAAAGTCTCTGAAATATAAAAAATAAGCATAAAATACAAGAAAAAAAAAATAATACATGTGATAAGTGCTAAGTGAATCTGCGTGTAAAGCCTTCTGTACACATTGGCCCAACGTTGGCGCGTGAGCAGAATGCAGCTATGCGTTAGAGAAAGAGGGCTATAGTTCGATCTCATTTGTTTGCATAGCTGCATCCTGCTCACGCGCCAACGTTGGGCCAATGTGTACAGCGAAGCGTTCTGTTGCTACCAACCTAGTTTCACTTGTAACCTTAATGTCTAAAGAACTGGACAATAAGAAACAAGTTGACATAATTTACTTAGATTTCCAGAAAGCATTTGACAGGGTAGACAACGATGTCCTTTTAAGAAAGTTGGGCGATATGGGAGTGGTGCCTGGGCTGCTCCAACTATTTGCTAGCTACCTTTCAGAGAGGAGGCAGTTTGTAAAGTATGGACCCTATCACTCCGAATCGTACAAGACACTATCTGGAAGTCAGGGATCGAATTAAGGACCATTACTTTTCAAAATTTTAATCAACGACCTGCCAATACAGGTTCAAGGCAGTATGATTATGATGTTCGCAGATGATGTCAAATTAATCAAAGTCATCAATACAAGTAATGATTGCATGGATCTGCAAAGTGACATCAATGCAGTGTATAGATGGAGCATTTTAAATAAATTAAACTTCAATATAGTGTTTGTACGAGAGCGCTACTATGTCAGTCCGACTCCAGGACCAGAACTCGAAACCTATTCCGCTGTAGCGGGGAGTCAGGCAAGGAGATGTTATTTCTCCAAAACTGTTCACCGCTGCACTGGAGGACGTTTTCAAGACTCTGGACTGGAGAAGGCTAGGTATCAGCATCAACGGCGAGTACATCACTCACCTTCGGTTTGCTGACGATATAGTAGTCTTGGCTGAGACCATGGAGGACTTAAGTACGATGCTCGATGACCTCAGTAAAGCATCCGAGCGAGTTGGTCTAAGAATGAACATGGATAAGACGAAGATCATGTCAAATGCCCATGTAGTACCAACTCCCATTACAATCGGACACTTTACGCTCGAAGTTGTAGACGATTATGTATACCTAGGACAGACGATGTAGCTGACCCTGTAGCCCGGGCAGTAGAATATGGCTACGGTATTCCCTGCCTGTCGTAGAAGGCGACTAAAAGGGAACCTTGAGGTAGCAAACGGTCGCAGTTGGGGCCTGCGATCGCCTAAATATAGAGTAAGACCAAGAAGAGGTGTGACGCTAGGGCGGCACTGGTGCGTTCCGTAGTGTCATATATGTGGGTAGCTTTCAGTCTGATTATACGTTGCATCGGAAGGCGTGTGTTTCATTACTGCTGGTCCCAAATATTACCTAAATATCTTTCTGGCGACGAGTAATTGTGTAATCCGTGCGTGTTGTGGTAATTATAGTGCAAGATAAACAATAAAATGTCGGTGGGCAAGATTGGCGAGTTTAAAGTACAGACGGATGATTGGAGGTTATACATCGAGCGGCTGGAACAATACTTTTTGGCAAACAAAATTGCTAATGAATTGAAGGTGCCGACCTTAATTACGGTGATGGGAGCCGAAAGTTATGAACTATTAGTGAGTTTGTGTACTCCAGCGAAACCGAATGAAAAAGCATTTGATGTGTTAACCGCCATAATGGAACGACATTTGCAACCGAAACCAAGTGCGTTAGCCGAGCGTTACAAATTTCGTCATAGGAAGCAGGCTAACAACGAGAGTATTGCCGAGTACGTGGCTAGCTTAAAGAGGATGTCGAAGACATGTGAGTTCGGACTCTGGCTTGAAGAGAGTCTCAGGGATCAGCTGGTATGTGGCATCAGTAGTGAGACAATAAGGCAGCGATTGTTTGCGGAAGGCCATCTGGATTTTGCCAAGGCGTACACGCTAGCAGTGAGCATGGCAGCAGCGGAGAAGGACGCGGCCGTGGTAGAAGGATCCTACAAGCGACCGACTGAGAGCAAGCTAGTGGATTGTCAGGCCATAGCGGGAGCATGGCAGCGCAGCGCTGGCTCCGCGACACAGGCAAGCGGTGGGCAGTCAGGTTCGCGGGGGCAGTTCGGGCAGCGCGGGCAGGGCTCAGCACGCGGGCAGCGCGCGAGCGGCCAGCGGATGACAGGGGCCGCGAGGTATCCAGTACCTACGGGTCAGGCGGGGCACTCCTCGCGGCAATGTACAGTGTGCGGGGGTTCCCACGCCGAAGCTCCGGCGCAGTGCAAATTTGCGAGATACGTGTGTCGGGTGTGTAACCGCGAAGGACACCTGCGCCGCGTCTGTCCTAATGTAGCGGCGCAGCACAGCGTAGAAGTGTTAACGGACACTGATACAGACGGCAGTGACGAGGTAATTGTAGTTACTATAAATCAATTATCAGTTTCACATTGTAAGCCTATTATGGTGCCCATTAATGTGCATAACAAATCTGTGAGTATGGAATGTGACACGGGCAGCGCCGTAAGTTGTATAAGTTCTGATTTATACAAGTGCGATTTTGCAGATTTAGAGATTAAGAAATCTAAGGTGTTGCTAAGATATTATACTGGTGAAGTAGTTAAACCGTTAGGTGTAATTACACCATTAGTTAAATACGGAAATCGAAAGGAATATTTAGATTTATATGTCATTGAGAACGCTAAAACACTTCTTTTGGGGAGACAATGGATAGCGGCCTTAAATATTCAGTTACCAAGCTATAAGTGGGAGGATATAAACTACTTATGTGAAAATGGAAGTTTTAATGTAACGGAATTTAGTTCCAGATTCTGTAAGGTGTTTGAAGAGGGTTTGGGCCGGTTCACCGGCGGCCGAGTGGGAATCCACCTGCGACCCGGATCACAGCCGGTGTTCCTGCGCGCGCGCCCGCTGGCGTACGCACTGCGCGAGCCGGTGGAGCGCGCGCTGGAGCAGCTGGTGCGCGACGGCGTGCTCACCCCCGTCGACCGCTCCGACTGGGCCACGCCCATCGTGCCCGTTGTTAAGAAAGACGGTAACATTAGAATATGTGCAGACTATAAGTTGACCTTGAATAAAGTACTTGAAGTTGACCGTTATCCACTGCCCAGGGTGGAAGATTTGTTAGTACGTCTAGACGGTGGAGAAAGGTTCAGCAAAATAGATTTATCCCAGGCGTATGCCCAGTTTGAGTTAGATGAATCTAAGAAGCTTACAGTCATAAATACCCACAAAGGTCTATTCAGGTATAATCGGCTTGTTTATGGACTTTCGTCCAGCCCAGGAATTTTTCAGCGGCGCCTCGAACAGCTGTTTGCGGACCTGCCGTACGTCGGCGTATTCCTAGATGATGTAATTATTACGGGGCCGGACACGAGAAGTCACATCGATAATTTATATAAAGTTTTCGATCGGTTGCAAGCGTTTGGGTTACGAGTAAAAAAAGAGAAGTGTGCGTTCTTTCAAAAGTCAGTTCAGTACTTAGGCCATGTCATTAGTAAGGAAGGAGTACATACATGCCCTGACAAGGTAGAGGCTATAACGAACACTCCGGCGCCGACAAACGTGTCGGAGTTGAGAGCATTCATAGGTCTCATTATGTATTATTCTAAATTTGTGGCAAACGTGAGCTCGGTATTAGCTCCATTATATAAGTTACTGAAGGCCGGGGTTAAATTTGAGTGGAATGACGAGTGTCAGGTAGCTTTCGATAGGATCAAGAGTGCATTATGTTCAAGCGAGGTGTTAATGCATTATTCAGTGTCATTGCCGTTAGTTTTGACCTCGGACGCAAGCGGCGTGGGCGTCTCATCGGTGATATCGCACCTCACGGCGGAGGGCGAGCGGCCCATCGCGTATGCGTCGCGGGCGCTCAGTGCGGCAGAACGCGCATACGCACAGATCGACAGGGAGGCCCTGGGTATCATTTTTGGTGTAAGAAAATTTCATCAATATCTATATGGCCGGAAGTTCATATTAAGAACAGATCATAAACCGCTTACGCACATATTTGGCGATAAGGTGGGTATACCAGTGATGGCCGCTTCCCGTATACAGCGTTGGGCCGTTCTCCTATCTGGGTATAATTACGAAATCGAGTACGTGGCGTCGGCTAAGAATTGCGCAGATGCGTTGTCTCGCTTACCGCAGGCGGGCAAGGAAAGTCAGGATCACGCAGAGGTGACAATGTTAATTTTGTAGAAGACTTTTTGCCGGTAACTAATGACGACGTTAGGAATGCCACTCGGAAAGATATAGTGTTGAGTAGAATCATGGCTTATGTACAATCTGGTTGGCCTGCAGGGCGCCCAGAAGATGAAGCAAAATCCTTTTATGTCCGCCGTAACGAAATATACATAGATCGGGGCTGTTTGATGTGGGGCTACAGAATGATAATACCGTTCGAATTGCGGAATGTAATATTAAAGCAGTTACACGCGAGTCACATGGGTATGGTGAAAACGAAAGCAATGGCGCGCAGCTATGTGTGGTGGCCGGGGGTGGACGCTGACGTGGAGGCGCTGTGTCGGCGCTGCGACACGTGCGCGGCAGAGGCGCCGGAGCCTGCGCGCACGCAGCCTTCGCCCTGGCCTTATCCGCCTCGGGCTTGGAGTAGATTGCACGTTGATATTTTGGGCCCGTTTAAAAATAAAATGTTCTTTGTCTTAATGGACGCGGGCTCGAAGTGGATAGAGATTTTCGAGATGCCACGAACTAACGCCTCGTCGATAATTAGGGTACTTCGAGAGACTTTCGCGCGCTTTGGATTACCAGCGGAGGTAGTGTCCGACCAGGGTCCACCATTTACGAGTGTTGAATATGGTGAGTTTTTAAAATGCAACGGTATACGCCAATATTTCTCACCAATTTATCATCAATCGTCAAATGGCGCGGCAGAATGTGCTGTGAAACTGTGTAAACGCGCCCTAAAGAAGGCGTATCGAGATAATGTAGACGTTGACGCCGCCTTACAAACTTATTTGATGGCCTATAGAAATAGTCCGCAGAGTACGACAGGCGAAAGCCCGGCGATGCTGCTTATGAGGCACACGCTGAGGACACGCCTAGACTTGTTGCGCGGCGAAGGGGCCGTGGAGCAGCACGTCCACGAGGCGCAGCAGCGGCAGGCGCGCGCCGCCGGCGGCTCCACGTGCGCCGTGGCGCAGGGCGAGCCGGTCTGGGCGCGCAGCTATACAAGTCGAGATAGGTGGGCAAAAGGTACCGTAGTCGATAAAATAGGCTCCAATAGGTATATAGTGGATAACGGTCAAGGGAGTTTATTACAAAGGCATATCGATCAAATTAGACGTAGGACTAGGTTTTCTAATGTTACTTGGCCGAATACGGATAATGGCGAGGAGGAGGTCGCTGCGGTCGCCGGGGGCGAGGGCGAGGTCCCAGGAGTACTAGGTGAGGTGTGGGATGAACGCTCTGGGCCGGGAACATTACCGGAAGTAGTCAGGCAGCAAACACCGACCAAGAATGTCGGTAACAGTCACTCGCCGACTACTTCAAAACATCCAACACCGCCACCGACAGTGCGCTCACCGAGGTTGCTTAGGCCTTTACCTCATCGTAATAAAATATTACGCCCGCTAGAAATAGATTAGCTATAAGTATAGGTATACATATAGCTTTAACCCTTAATTATTATTATTTTGGTTCCTTAACAGGCCATAAGGTCAAACTTATACAACGAGTGTTGGAATATAAGCCGTATCAAGTTGGTTGTCAACATTAACCTTTGCTACCAAGTTACAGTAGGTATACTCACAGCCAATTTATGTACACGAATGTAACCTTATGTTTGATTGATGATGATATATGTTAAAGTACCTAAGTACAAAGTTTAGTTATTCTTTTCGCATGTAGTTGTGTTAGAAATGAATGATTTAAGGAATTGCCTACCCGAATGTTAAGTGCCCAGGGAATCAATTCGTTGTTCTGTATTAAATAATTAGTCGTAAGTTATTGAAGGGGGTTGATATTAAGTGGGGAGGTGTCATATATGTGGGTAGCTTTCAGTCTGATTATACGTTGCATCGGAAGGCGTGTGTTTCATTACTGCTGGTCCCAAATATTACCTAAATATCTTTCTCCCAGAGCCGTCCGAAATGCGTCGAGGAGGACCATCGGGGGGTTTTTAGTCGGTGCGAGTCCGACATTACCTCCGCGCTATCCCCGTGGTGCGGAGGTATCCATAACATTATTGCAGACTTATTTTGTATGTCTTTATATTAGTGTTCGGGACTATGTAAATGATAGATAAAAGTACAGGAGTAGAAAAATACCATTATTACCTAGCTAATGACAGCCAGTACAATTTGTAGTAGAGATGGTTTTTCAATCTGTAAGTAGTAATTTCGGAACGCACTAAGGGTGCTAAACAAATTTGATATTGTCTGTGGCTGTTTGCCCTAGCGATTAGCTAGGTATGCAAGCGTAATCGAGAAACTCAATAGTATCAGAAAATAGTATCGTCATTAAGCATTTACTTTGAATACACATCATAAAAAATACGGAAATAATAACTTTAAATATGTTGTAGTATATCGGGCGGCAAAATGTAAAGTACAAGTGACATATGAGGACCAGACTTATCGGGAGTGGGTAATCAAGGCTAACATTAACAGTATAGTTTGCTAAACGAAATAAGGAATAATAAGGTATATCGCTGCGTCTCAAAATGTTACTTCTCTAATAGGAATACACGCGTATACCTACTCATAAATTGGCAGATGTTAACGGACTATTTATTTATTATTAGTGTTCGGAGTTTCGGTGGCATATTTTACAGAGGTAAATGGAGTCGCCAAACTATTTTTTTGATTAAACGAATAACGATTAAATGATTAATTTTGCATATTACTCCTTATAAATTATCTTGCGAGCATTACCTACTTATACCACGATAACACAGGACTAGTAAATAACACGTATGTAGGTAAACATTGTTTAATAAATTTATTTATTTATTTTTACTTATTACATACGTACAAACATGTCACCTAAACAGTTGGGACGAGTACCTACCTAATTAATGTCATACTAAGTACTTCAGGTAAATGAATAATTAATTTATTCAAATCTTCAAAAGTTAATCATAAAAACTACTCCATTATCCACTGTGTGAAATATGCCACCGAAATTCCGAACACTATTTATTAAAGACACACATATAAGCTCACAGTATTACACCAAAACGCTTACACGGTAACACATTACGTATGTAACAATATACAAATTACAATATTCAAATTAAAGATAAATATAAAAACATTCACATATTATGAACCACTATTCCAATTAATGACAATACCTAGGTACATACAGACCTACATCATTTTCTTAAAACACTTTTTATTGCTAAAATGTATGACATGTCATCAGCAAATATAACTGTACTGTAGAGCCAAAGATATGTAAACATGTACTCGTACCTACCCCAACGCCATTACAATAGAATCCTGTTCACATATTTCCGAGTTCATTGTTCGCTTCGATGTATGTTGGCAAACAACATGAAATTACCCAGCCTAAAGATATTGCTGAAACACGAATGAAGCATGTATTAAATATTAGGAAACGGCTACTTATTATTTTAAAAGCACAATAATTCTCCAGTCTGTAATGTCTTTGGCCTCTCAGTATTCTTAAATGTCAAGTTTCATTTTCTACGCCACAAGGATTACGATTCAGCAAAATATGCCATAACAAACCGAATTAGAGAGGGCGTGAAATATCATGTTACGTAATATCGCAAATAATGTCGACTTTGCTGTACAATAATGAGAACATTTTGTACCTGATAGAAAAAGTGAAGCGCCCAGTTTTTAAACGTGTTTACATTCAAACTTAGATGCCGACGTGGCTCCGCCAGGGTATTACAAAGAGCTATAGAATATATCCTATGTCTATCCTAAAAGCCCAGTCTATATACTGGTCAAATTTTTTATTATCGGATTTTTGTTCCGAAAATTACCCCCTAAATACAAACTTGCAGCCTGCACAGGTTTTTCCTCTTATAATATGAGTATCAATACCATCATCATCATCATATTAACCGAAAGACGTCCACTGCTGGACATAGGCCTCCCCCAAAGAGTGCCACAAGTACCTGTGCTGCGTCCACCGCAGCGTCATAATGACAATCGTTTCGAGTCGTATGATGAAGGTGCGTTTTGCGGAAAAGGGATAGAACATATCATATCATATATATATATATATATATATATATATATATAAGGTTGTCTGGAAGAGATCGCTCTTTAGCGATAACACCGCCTGTTGTCTACCTCACCTACATGTTATTGTATTCTTCCTCTTTATAACTGCTTTGTTTGTGTGAGGTGTGCAATAATAGTACATTACGTACCTAGGGCGGTGAATTCGTGAATGCCCCAGATCGCAGGTGTTTGTGGCCCGAACCGAAGGTGAGGGCCATAATATGCGCTCTGGGGCTTTACGAATTACCGCCCGTGGTAAGTACAACATTTTACGTCTTCACCGGGCCACAATGCGAGTTTTCCTGTACGCGCAGCGTGCAGTAAAACTCGCATTATGACCAGGTGTAACGTAAAGACTATTTGTATTGTATTGTATTGTATTGTATATCCCCACATAAAACTTTGGACACTTATAACTTTGCAATTATGTAACCTTGCATTACTTTTTTCTCCATTTGACTACATTATTAATCCTTTTGCAAGAAAATACTTCATTATTGATTATTTTTATCTAGTGCCTACACCCCTATCGGGCTTTAAATGTAAACTATGGAGCTTAAACCACAAATTACTTGATAGTAATACTTACTAACCATAACTTAATGCAGAATACTGTTTACACTTTGTATTTGATGTAACGGCACATAAAATGTTTGATATTATATTGAGTACCTATTGTGTAGCATCGACTGGATACATAGCAATTTACAGCTTGTGAATAAATTCGTCATTACGGAGACTAATAATGATTGAGTAGGTAATTATGTGCCGTGTTCTAGTTCGACAAGCTTAAAACTGGATTCCCTCAATTAGAAGGTTTATTCGCCTTGCCCTTAGAATTCGAATCGGTTTTCTATTGGCCGCGAAGCTTCACGTGTCAGAACTTATTAGGTGATTCCGACGGTACAGCGGATTGCCATATAGCTCATATTTGCTTAGAGAAGGGTCATTTCCCTACTTGGGGAACCTTACAGAAGGTCAGCCATAATAACACCACTACTTGCTCCTATAGGTATGTTGTATTCCTGATGGCTAGTAAGATCGTCAGAGCATCCAAGGAGGCGCTGTTTAGAGTGAAGCTGTGTGACATTGATTTAATTCAAAACTACCCTACTAATCATAGAAAAGTGCTGTTCGGGTGCCGCCATGACCGTGTGAGCGAGTCGGGCCCGCGTTCGTGCGCCTGCATTTCTCTCTAGCTGGCTGAATTCACAAATCAATATAGGATCAGCAAAGCGCTTGAGATTTTTCTAGAGTTTGTGTCCATAGGGTTAATATAAAAAGCAAGCACTAGGTACAGTAAAACACGTTGAATCAGAACCTAAGTTTTATATTTACCTGACCCCGATCACCCAGGGAAATTAGCAGCAATTATTTTATATTCAACTAGGAAAGAAATGATAATGTTCGGTTATGGCGCTTTGCCAGACGCTGCCGCGTCACGCTAGCTTCTTCTACTGAATGAAAGTTTATTGACATAAGAGAACAATATATCAGTTTTAAACTTGTCGAACGAGTGAGCGAAGCGAATGATATTGGTGCTTCAACTTGGGCCGAAAATCGTTTGTCTGTCCAGTGTCCGGTGTCCGATGTCTGTCCGTGTGTTCTCCTCTACCGGTCGCATTTCTCAATCGGTTCCCTTGAAATATTGTATGCATTTTTGTTAATTATATTATGGTTTTTTCACTGTCGAGTTAGTTTTTAGAAATAAGAAAGGCAGACTCGTGAGTTCTATAGCTCAGTCAGTAGTTTATAATTAGATTAAGTCATCATTAAACACCTCATTTACATCACCGTTTAACAACGTCAACGCCATTTACAAAACCGTGATTTAATGTCATCTATGAGTCATTGTTTACGACAAAAAGCCATAACTCAAAATTGTGAGACACGTCCGCGGGTAATAAAAGAATGACGTAAGCTGGGCTGCAGGGCTTTATGGGTGTTTAGTGAAATAGGTCGCCGGGATGGGTCGTAAAACTCAGTGTTTGGGGTCAAAGGTAGGAGAAACAGCGTACAATGTACTAGCAGCAACTGCGTAATAATGGGATATAACTTTTTTATCTTTAAGAATTACAGGAAGTAAGACTTGGATATAAGAGTGTGGTTAAATACTGAAAACCAGCGGTCTCGTTAAATCACAAATCATTTCCATACACAGACAGCCAGTATTGTACTTGTTTACTATAATCAATCACCTTTGTTAATTGCTTGTTTTTTTTAAACTTCCATATTTATTAATGTTAGATATACTCCTCGGAAAAGCCAAATATTTTTTAAGGAGACCTACTTAATTTACTGTAGCGATGAAGTCGCTAGTATCTAATCACTTGTATCGCTGGCGGTCAGATGGTTTACGAGGTTAGTGTTTTTAGCCCGACTGCAATTGCCGGCGAACTTCAGCACTCTTTGTTACGTGAATTACAGGCACTGGCTAATGGAAGCAGTAATTAATGGAAAGGGGATGAACGGGGAAAAGCGGCTAGATAGTAAGGCCACTTCAGCATTTGGTGGTGCGGAGTCGATCCCGGATTAGTGAGCTGGCAGCTCAACTACTTATCAGTCAAGACAGTACAGAGTTCGAAATTCAGGTATCCATCTCAATCGTATTTACATTACTCGAGTGACAGGGATGCACGTATACGAATTTCGAGTTTCGATTTTCGTGGTAGCGCCGCGAATTCTGAATGGGCGGGACATTATCAGTATGCGGTTCTGGGAACAACGGTTTTTGTAAATATGTATGTAGGTACTCTATGATCTGGCGCTGTCGCGCATGTGTACTTTTCTTCTCGTAGCCAAGCATAATATGGGTCTCAAGTTTTGTTGTGAAAAGAAATCACCCCCTGAGGGCTGGTTTCCTGGTGGATCTAATTAATGTTTTTTTAATTTTACGCGCAATTTTAAACGTCCTAAGTGGCAGTGGGCCGGCCACATCACACGAATGTCAGATGGAAGATGGGCCCAAGAAACCACCACATGGCAAGGGCCAGACGGTAAACGAAATGTTGGCAGACCTTCAAGCGATGGGTCGATGACATCATCCAGACAGCTGGCAAACATTGGACAGAGATAGGCAGACAAAAAGAGGATTGGAAGAGATTGGGGGAGGCCTTCAGCCAAAGAGGGATCCATATTTAACAGAAATAAAACCATAGAAGAATAATACCAACTTCAAATGTAATTACTCACTTATAATAAATCTCTAAATTAAAAAAAAGAATCAGCCAGTATCAAATTTTTGTGTCCCCCGATGATTTCAGCTTCCCATGAACGGAAAAACATGTAACTTTTTTAATAAGCACATTATTACTCTAGCTTCCGTTTAGGATAGTTTTTATCCGACTGCGACGGTTAATTAATTTTCGGAAACATTTGACCTCATTAAATTATTCATTTCGTCTGCTTGAAATCGTAGCCGCCATATGTGTCAACTGTCAGTGACGTCAAAATGGCGGGCTTGCCATAATTATCCAATATTAATAATTTCGATCCGGTGTTGTGATGATAGACCTTCACAAAACGCATATTAAATTCTAAAGCGTAAAAAAATAATCGATTCTGATATGGAAACTTATATGCGATAAATTCGTATTGAGGCGTAATTTCAAAAATGTGTCAACAAATTTCAACAAAATAACGTCAAACGTCAAAAGTCTGACTCTCTTCCTTTTTTTAATGTCATGGCAATAGCGCTGTTCTCGCGTTCAGCCATAAAGTATATTTGAGTTTCTGCAAGATTGAATCGTACACGCTGAGTATTTAATTGTCACGATACTGCACGGCTATCACAAGACGGCGCGCGAGCTCTCTCGATTTTTCTCGCACTGTACGTCTCTTTCTAAGTTGTCTAATAAGAGAGAGACGGATAGTTAGAGAAAAATTGAGAGAGCTCGCGCGCTGGTTTGTCAGTATTTATATTTATCAGAAATAAACAGTGTATGTATTAAACCAGTATACAACGGGCCTTTTATAAACATTAATTATCAAGCGCGTCAGTATTAAGGCGGCTTCAAGTTGATATTCAGCCAATATAGAGACACAGAAATTGGCCAACATACAGGAAAATACTTTTATCATAAAGCCTGCAACACACATTCATTATGTTGGCAATGCGCAATGCCGGGAACATACACAAGATTTGGCAGAATGTGATAGTGCAATCTGAAACATTGCAATATGAAAAAAAGATATATATTGCATTAACCCATGTTACCCTGGTAACTCGGGTGTAATAACACCGTATTACACAAGGTTAACACACCCTTATTTAATACGCACACACACAAACTGTAAGCACACTAATAACATCAACACAAAAAACCCACACCCCACTTTAAAAATTATCTTAAATATAATAGCTATTCAACTCACACGTCAAGGTCCATAGTATGCGAATTATTTAATATTTCATGAAATTGATGAATTCTTTAAATTAAGTAACACATCTAGCTACTACGACTTACATTTTACTCTAACCTGCCATTATGTCTAGTCAACTAACAATAATAGATGAAATAGATGAAACAGAAATTGCCCATTCATTCGTCTGTGATCCCCAGGACATAAATAAGTACATCCCTTCTGACACAAAAAACCTAACTGTTGTATCGCAGAACATCCGAAGTATCTACAAAAACCTCACAGACTTTCAAATTACCCTGTCGCAATTGGATTTTGAACCGGACATGCTAGTTTTTACAGAATGCCGGCTAAATACAAATAAACCAATCCCGTTTATACCTAACTACACGTCCATGTTTACCTCCAACAATATTAACCAAAACGATGGTGTCGTAATTTACGCAAGAGATTACTTAACAGCAAATTTAGAAGAAATTAGACTGGTAGATGCAACTTGCATACAGATAAGTTTAGCTAATAAAATACTACTCGGAATTTATCGTTCACCATCAAACACCAATGCTTTAAATTTCATAAACTCGTTAAACAATCATCTTGAATTAATAAAATTGGCCAATACTATTGTTATTACAGGCGATATTAACATCAACCTGATACCCCGAGAACACGAGCAGCCCTACGAATGTACAAATCGACAGAACTACCTAAACATGTTGTGTTCACACGGTATACTTCCTGGACTTTTAAAACCAACAAGGGAAAGTAGCTGTCTTGATCACATCATGTTAAAAATCAATAAGAAATACGTAACTGCATACACAGTAGTGATGAACACCACAGTAACTGATCACAGTACTACGCTCTTAGCATTACAAAACCACTCAAGTAGGGACCTGAAAACAAAATATAATACCGAAATTTTAAATTTTGAGAGCGCAGCCAGAAACATCCTTGAAAAAAAATTAGAATTACTCCTTTTTTGTAATGACCCAAACTGGGTGATTAAAAACCTAATCCACAAAATAAACAAATCTCTAAATGAAAGCAAAACTGTGAAACTTTTACCCAGAAAAAAACGTACTATTAAACCTTGGATTACTCCGGGTATTCTGCCATGCATACGGAATAGAAATAAGATGCAGCTAAAACTAAGATCAGAACCAGATAACGAAGTCCTGAGGATGACATTTAGAAGATACCGCAATTTCACAAATAACCTAATTAAAAAATTAAAACGTAAACACGACAGGGAACTACTTGAAACAACTAGAAAGGATAGTAAAGCATTATGGACCTCAATAAAATCGATAACAAGCTACAAACAAACGAAAACTAGCAACATAGACTTACTTAAATATAAATCAACTCCTGATGAATCAGTTAACGCGACTAATGATTTTTTTACAAATGTAGGTAAGACATTAGCAGAAGATATCACTGCTAGAAACTCGAGCACATCATATAATTCATCTGTACAATCAATAAATAGCCCTTGCTTATCTTTTGTTCTTTTTGATACAGACGCTAATGAGGTACAACGTATCTTAATGTCTTTAAAGCCTAACAGTGCTCCCGGCCATGACGGAATACCAACTAAATTTCTGAAAGAGTGTAAAACAAGCATTACTCCTATAATCGCGCACCTGGCAAACCTCTGTTTTGATCAAGGTATTTTTCCATCTGTACTGAAAAAATCCCTCGTTACGCCTGTCTACAAAAATGGAGTGCGAACGGATCCCAATAATTACAGACCAATATCGGTATTACCTAGCATTTCAAAAATAATAGAAAAATTAATAAACAACAGATTAGTTAACTATCTAAATAAATATAATCTACTCTCTAACTGGCAGTTTGGATTTAGAAAGGGGAAGTCGACTGAAGACGCGGTAATAAAGCTTACATCATTAATTTATAATGCAGTTGACAGTGGTAATAAATGTATTGCAGTCTTCCTAGACTTGAAAAAAGCTTTCGATACAGTTTCGCCCTCCATTCTTGTAGATAGGCTGGAGCACATGGGGATTAGGGGTAAACCATTGGATCTATTTAAAGACTATCTCAGAAATAGAAAGCAGAGAGTTAAGGTCGGAAACGTTCTTAGTAAGGACTGCGACATCTCCTTCGGCGTGCCACAGGGAAGTGTGCTGGGCCCCACTCTGTTTCTCGCTTACATTAACGGCCTTACTGAAATGCAAATCCATGATGGTCATGTCATTTCATACGCTGATGACACGGTAGTGATTTTTAGTGGCAAGAGTTGGGACACAGTATACGAAAGTGCGGAAAAAGGCTTACATAAAATTAACTCATGGCTAGTTAAAAGTCTTCTAACACTAAACACTATAAAAACAAATTATATCTGTTTTTCTAAAACCAATAGTACACAACCGCCAACTGACCAGAAGCTGAAAATCCATACTTGTAATATCACAAACAATACCCATTGTGATTGTACACAATTGGAAAGAGTAACCTCAACTAAATACCTCGGGATGTACATCGACCATCGCCTCTCCTGGCACACACATATTGAATACATAAATAATAGAATTCGAAAACTCGTATGGATTTTCAAAATTCTAAGACACATTACCACTGAAAAGTTAAAACAACAAATCTACATATCGCTGGCTCAATCGGTAATGACATACTGCATCTCAGTCTGGGGAGGGGCATCAAAAACCAAATACCTTGAAGCAGAGCGAGGGCAGAGATGTTTACTGAAAGTTATGCTCTTTAAGCCGTATAGATACCCTACAGTGGATCTATATAGTCAGTGCAAACTTCTGAGTATGCGTAAACTTTACATAGTGTCTGTAATTATAAAAGTCCATAAGAAATTAACCATTACGTCTACAACACTTGGTAAAAGAAAAGTACACACAGTTGCTCCTGTGCCCACCTGCAAATCAGTTTACGCAAGAAGGCACTTCGATGTTCAATCTGCACAATTGTATAATAGAGTTAACAGGAAACTACAGATTTATTTATTAACATCATATGAATGTAAAGAGACCGTAACTAAGTGGCTAACTAATCTTAATTACACTGAAACCGAAGAGCTACTGAACTGGGGACATATTCTGGTGTAAATATAAGAATTGAAACACGCTATATTAATATTAATAGAAAGACACATGCACGCATGCACACACGCACAAACACACACACACGCACACGCACACACACACACACACACACACACACACACACACACACACACACACACACACAACACCACTGTTTAAATGAAATAAATTTATTTTATTTTTTTATTAATTTTTTTTATTTATTTTATTAACATTTCTAAAAATTTCCTTTATTAGAAAGGGACTCGGACTCGCGTTATAGTTGTAGAACTAACCTAGTGGTTAAGTGTTTAGGTATAGTGGGAGTTGGAGTGACTCAAGATCATTTCAGTCATCCATCACGTTTTTATAATATAACATAACACAGTGTCAAAAATATGTAGAGAAGAAGATCAATAAACATTTAACGCTGCAGAGTGTGTCCTACCTGTTGGATCTATTGCCACAAACATCTACTACACTTTTACCCTCTTATTCATAAAACTTAAAAAAATCCCTGATGTGTGTTTGTCCCTTTCTTAATAATTTAAATATCAGAGTGACAGGTTTTAACGTCATTTTAACTAAAATATACAAGTTTATTCAAAGTTTTACATGATAGGTTAAAATTAGAACTGCATGTGTCCTATTTCCAAGAGAAGAAATGCGTACACTTCTACATTAACATGCAAACGAAGTTGCAGGTACAGCTAGTATGGAATAAAAAAGCTTAATAAATAAATAAAAACGTCCTAGTCCTTGACGTTGCATTAGTGTATAACATTGGCACTTTATATCAAAGTCGCTTAAATTCTAAAGAGGAAAAATCTTCTTAGTCCGATTAACCCAAATTACTTTGACATAAAGTGCTCAGTTCACACTAGTGAAACTTCGAGGACTATGACGTTTACCTTACCATTATTACCATTATTGGCAAGTTTATCGGATTCCAAAATTACCTACACTTTACGCAAAGCTTTAGCGCTTCGCGCGGAATCCAGGTGTGGCACCCTGAGTGTAAACTATGGCAAGTGTGCGTCTAGGGTTGCTACTCCTAAGTGGGTCTGAACATTATTGTCCGCTACGTTTTTGGATACACATCTGGATTACTTGAAACTGTCTTTCATGTAAGAGTCATCGTCATCATTATATGAGCCGAAAGACGTCCACTGCTGGACATACTCCCCCAAAGTATCCCACAATGACCGGTCCTGCGCCACCCGCATCCAGCGGACTCCCGCGACCTTTACCAGGTCATGTAAGTGCAAAAAAGACACCCATTTTTAAATACAGACTCGTATCATGGCCAGCCTTATCATGCGATAAGTGGCAAGATAAGGGCGTCGTCTCGTTCTATCGAACATGTCACTTATCGTGTGATAAAGCCGACCATGATAGGGTCAGATCAAATTGTGCACCTCGCTGCGTGACGACACGGAGCTGTCAAGCCGTACGGTGTCAAGCGCATGCAGTGACCGCAGGGATACCCCCTTATTTACAGATGAAGTAAATACAAGGCTTTTCATTCGATTCGATATTGCGATTATCGCCAAAGCGGGCCCCGGGGACCTTTAGGGGACACCCGAGAATAACGCTATTGGGATATAGGATGATGATTGTGATTCTTCTTCGTCGTTTCACTCTTGACAGAGTGGTCGTGGTCATCATTTCAGGTGTTGGTAGCAAGCTTCACAACACGCCGCCATTCCTCTCTGACAGTCGCCCAATAAATACCATCAAGAAATTGCCGAACCAAATCTGTCTTTGGCAGTTTTTGTTAAGACCCTCTCTTGCTTATGCATATCACAGTATACACAATTTAAATGCTCTGCTTTTGTATTATTTTTCGAAAAATGTTGGTTGCTCTACGAGGCTTCAACACATTTTTTTTTTACCCAAAAAAAGATTAGGATTTTACGGACATTTAGACAACCCTAACCTTCCTATAGTTCAGTTATAACAGTTGGCTCACTGAACCGTATTCTGTGTGGTTTGTTTACGTTACGCAATTGTTTATGTTAAGATGCTCCTGGTACATATTTGTATAAACAGGCATATTCTGCGGGTTACGTAAGTCTGTTTAAGGAAATGATGAAGAATCGGGTTTGCGGTTGAGATATTTTTAAGATCTTCAATAAAAGTAGTGTTACGAGGAGGATTTTTATTGGAGTTTCCTGCAGCTTAGTTAATTGAGAAATATTTCTGTAGTTAAGTAGCATTTAGTACCCATTCATTCTTATACTTAAGGAGGTTTTCTAATGATTGCTGTACATGAAATACACTAATATTTTTTTCTCCCGTCCTTTAGTATTTTCTGACAGATGTGGAAAGTCATACAGGGTGTATCAAAAATGGAATGAGAACCGAGCAAGAGTATATTCGGAGGCGCATTGGAATTCCAAATATGCATTCTTTGATGTTTTTTATTTTTTGTTTAGTTTTGTATACCCTCCCACCGATTAGTCCCAGGCAATTCACATTGCTAAATTATCACATTCCCAGGCAATTCACATTGCTAAATTATCACATTCCCAGGAATTCACATTTCTAAATTATCACATTCCCAGGCATTCACATTTGTAACTTATCACATTCCCAGGCATTCACATTTCTTAATTATCACATTCCCAGGCAATTCACATTTCTAAATTATCACATTTCCAAATTTTTCACATTCCCAGTTTTTCACATACTTACATATTCACAATTCTAATTTTTGGAAATATTCTTTATACTTGTGAGTGATTAGATCAGTTCCCCAAACGCGTTAGTTCCGCGTAGCAGAATTTCCATTCGCGTTTGCCCCCACTCGAGTTTGTTTTCGTTCATTTATGTCACCGTTGGCACAGTTCCCCAAAGGTATAGGTAGGTTAGGTTCGTTAGGTTTCTTCAGATGCCCGAAGGGCAAACAGACCAGAAATAGGAGCCCCGCTCCGCGGGGCTCCGTCAATATCGCTGCCGTAACCTCAAAATGCCTGCATCACATTTTCGTCGTTTTGAGGATACGGCAGCGATATTGACGGAGCCCCGCGGAGCGGGGCTCCTATTTCTGGTCTGTTTGCCCTTCGGGCATCTGAAGAAACCTAACGAACCTAACCTACCTATAAGTGGCCACTTTGCGTTTTAGGCATAATGCTCGGTGGTCAAACTGCAATGGTGGTACGCGGAACTAACGCGTTTGGGGAACTGATCTAATCACTCAAAGAATAGGGTCAGTGAAAAGTTGGGACTGTGATGAATTGGGACAGTTGAGAATTTGGAATATAAAGAAATAGGATTGTGAAAAAATCGGTTTTTGAAAAGATGGCATTGTGACGAATTGGGATAGTTAAAAAAATGGAATTTAAAGAACTAGGATTGTGAATAAATGGGTTTTTGAAAAGTTGGCGTTGTGAAGAATTGGGACTGTTAAGAACTGGGATCGTGAAGAACTGGGTCTGTGAAAATTTGGGTTTGTGAAGTACTGTGCCTAATCGAAAATAACGAATGCATTTTTGCAAGGTGAGCTTTTTTTTGGCATGATAACTTTTTATATGGCAACAGTAATATCATTGACGATATGTGTTAAACGACTTAAATTACTATGATGCCCTAATCTTGATACTTGATAATTGGTAACTAATAAAGTATCTGTTCTATAAAAAATTGGGCTGTTTGTTTTAAAGAGACCTATCTTACTGCTTATATTATTTACGAGAATATCATAAAAAGATCGTTTATCATATGTTTTAAATTGAAATTTCGTTTTATCAAGCTTCTTTAAGGGGCTCCCATAATTGGCGTCTGGGATCGTACCTTCGATCTGAATCTCTTAGTTTTCTTAGGTTTCTTGTAGCTTATTATGTTAACAATAACGGGTTTAAGCAATATAGTATCCCATATTTACTTCAAAATTCATTGTTTTCGAGATATTTGGCATCAAAGTTGAACAATTTTAGGCCACAAAACCGGTTTCTGGCCATAACTTTTGTATTAATTGGTTTAAAATGAAAACCCTAGACCAGTTTTTAGGGACGTCACAGACGAACCCAAATACATACATTTCGTATGTGTTAGATCTTTCACGTCAATAGAGATACAAAATAAGTGTTATTTTAGACAATGTTTAAAAAGATCATACAAAAGTAAGTCTTCATTTGTTTCAAAATCCGGTAGACCAAAATGGAGATAAAAGATTGAAGAACCGATAACCGTTTGATTTATAATTCTATCTGTAGTGCAAAAGTAGGAGATACGATTCAAAACTTTTCAATAATCGATGGAAAGCTCGGGTAGCCCCTTAATATAAAGTAGACTGCAAATAAACAGTATATAATTTTATATAACTTTAGGTCCATCTACTCGATTAGTAACGTTACTCGATTACTTTGGTTAGTTCCAGTTAGGTAGGTCCAACTTCGAGAAAGAGGTCAATCGTCGAATCCAACTCGGCTGGGCAGCGTTCGGGAAGCTACGGCAAATCTTTTCGTCTAATATTCCGCAGTGTCTCAAGACGAAAGTCTTTGACCAGTGTGTCTTGCCAGTGATGACATTTTTGGTACTGAAACGTGGTCGCTTACTATGGGCCTCATAAGAAGGCTCAAAGTCACCCAAAGGGCAATGGAGAGGGCCATGTTGGGAGTTTCTCTGCGTGACCGCATCAGAAATGAGGCTATCCGCAGCAGAACCAAGGTAACCGATATAGCCCTCCGGATCGCTAAACTTAAGTGGCAGTGGGCGGGGCACATAGCACGTAGAACCGATGGCCGTTGGGGCGGAAAGGCTCTCGAGTGGCGACCACGTACCGGAAGGCGCAGCGTGGGTAGGCCCCCGACAAGGTGGACTGATGACCTGGTAAAGGTTGCGGGAGTCCGCTGGATGCGGGTGGCGCGGGATCGGTCACTTTGGCACTCTTTGGGGGAGGCCTATGTCCAGCAGTGGACGTCTATCGGCTGATATGATGATGATGATGATGATGACTCGATTAGTTGCATTTTATGAATTACAGAAAAATATGAATTGTTCAAGTATCGCTATACACAGTGTTGCAACACGCTGTTTTGTAAAATTTGGCGCCCTTTTCTAGGCTCATCTCTCTGTTGAGTAATTCTTATTTGGGTTACAGATCGCTCTAATGGGGCTCGTAAATACAAATTTTGTTTTAAAGATGTATTTGGACAGTGCGCAATGGAGTTTTCCAGCTAGGGTTTTGGCAGTCTTGTCGCCACACCGTGAAACTTAGCAAACAGATCTTCCAAACACGGCATAAAGGCACTAAAATAGAATATCAACAGCTGCCTTGCATGTTTGTGTTTAAATTCAGGCAGCTTGCAGCTATGATCAAACAATTGATTGTCGGCGATCGTCAGATTGTTGTGCGTGTACGCACGCAATGCTATAGTCCGGGATCCGGAGTCAGAAATTAGTGGGTCACAACAATATATTCTTGCTATTTAGAAAGGAACTAAATTATAATTTCGTACGTCAAATAACTTAGGCAACTAACTGGCAGATAAGTCAATCCCAATTTCCCTTTATTATCGTAACCACTTTGATCCTGCTAAATGGCTTTTTAAAAACGTAGGTTGCACGAGGCATCGTTTCTAATGTTCCATCCAACATCTCATTTCATTTCATTTCATTTCATTTATTCAATTGTAAGTGTAATCTCGGACTAGATGAAGAATGCAAAGAGCCAGAGAGCTCAGATTGACTTGTTTAAAAGAGGTTACATAACTCAATTGTAATACTGACACTGATTGACTCCACTGTTTAAGTAGTTGTGAAGGAACTTATGGGCTACTGAATTGATGATCTCTAAATATATTTAGTAACGTTAATATATACTTTTTTTGGAGAGGGATGGCACATCGGAATGTTTTCTCGCTCATAATATATATTACAATAAACAATATTAAGAGCAGCCCAACTGAGGAACCACCTTATAGAAGACCGTAGCCATAATGACCCTGATATAATACATACATTCATTCACGCCTTTATCCCTAAAAGGGGTAAGCAGAGCATGAAACTTGTGTTCCCGTGCCACTTTAAGCATTGCATCACTTGGTTTTATTTTTGAGTATGTGGTGTTGTGCCAGTGATTTCGAGAGTGTGTTGAATATCTACCAACCTGACGAATCGTAAAATCAATAAAGGGTTGGCAACGCTATTGTTATTCTTCTGGAATCGCAAACGTCTTCAGTCTACGGTGTCTTCGAGGAATGAAATGGTTCTTCAATTCTCGACTTTATTTTGATAATGTTAAGGTCCGCGACTGTAATTATTCTTGTCGCCTAATCGAATGGCTTGAAATGTCTAGCCTGGGGATAATATATCAGAAAGTCTCACTTACAAATTGCGATACGAAAAACAAAATATCGCAGTTATTCCTATTCCTTTCATGAAAAGTAAATATGTATTTCAGCCTTTTTAGATTTTCTTTCGCCAGGCAGCCAATAACCGATTGCGTGGCAATATCGAATGATATATCTCCCAATTTGTATTAAATTATAGTTTCATAGGACCACCTGAGACAATGTATGTACAGTCACGTCTATAAACTTGTACACGTTTAGGGACGTATGTCAATGGAATAACGTTGCAAATCATATACATGTTTATAGACGTGACTGTACAGACCTTTTTCGCTGAAAAATAAATATTTGACTAAAGTTACTTAAGTATTACGGCCTTAAAAAAAGTTCGGAACTAAGAGACTGTTCCCCAATTACTCGAAAACACCTGGACAGATTTGGAATATTCTTTTTTTGTTTGAAGAGGTTTTTCTCCCAGGTGGTCCCAAAGGTATCAGGTCAGGATCTGATGATGGAATCCTGGCGAAATCGAGGGAACTCTTCAAATTTAATTGGCACAATTGAAGCGTTTGGGTACTGTTTTTTTTTTATAAATTAAACAAAATTTTGTTTTTGAAGTAAAATATAAAGTACTAGCTTCTGCCCGCGACTCTCGTTAGACGCGTGCCTATATCGTAGCTCTATACACACTTTGACCACCCATTTTACCCTCCTAGGGGGTGAGTTCGAGATAAAAACTATCATATATCCTTCCCCGGAGTCCATACTACCTCCATACAAAATTTTATCTTAATCGGTTCAGCGGTTTAAGCGTTAAGAGGTTACAGACTCTTGCATTTATAATATAAGTATGGGTTCTAACTGCTCGCCCTAACGGTATAACTAAAGGAAATGAGGAAGCATTTTCTGAGGGCTCCTATCTCTTAAAGTTAGGTATATTATGTCACTTGTAATATAGCAACTGCTCTATAATATTACCTTATATTCTTCTAGTGTATCCTATAATAAATTTAATCCAGATAAAACGCAGAGGAATATATATTACTGGCAAGAAAGATGTTACTTAGCGGAGATGAATTGTCGATGCGAACGATTTATCAAAGTTCGATCCAACGTGGATGATGAATAGTGGAAATAATTTTGCACCTGAATAATAATATAATATGCCATGTTAGGTAAACGTACTCGACGGTGCGCTAGTATATGTACATGGGCACATTATGTAATGTACACGGTGATTTTTAATCCGTGATCATACGCTGAAAATTATTAATTAACCAGCCAAAACAGATTTTAATCGATGTGGTCTCCTGCAATCACATCACTGTTTAGTTCATTAACTTTAATGATGATGTTAACAATAATATCCACTGAATGTATGGTCACCCTATATTTCAGTGGTTTGGCGGGAAATTCAATTCAATTCAAATAATTTATTGCTAAAACTTGTTGGTTACATGGTGTTATGGTGAAATTAGCACATAGTACGTAAAACCGATGGCCGTTGGGATGGTTCTCGAGTGGCGACCACGTACCGGAAGGCGCAGCGTGGGTAGGCCCCCGACAAGGTGGACTGATGATCTGGTAAAGGTTGCGGGAGTCCGCTGGATGCGGGTGGCGAGGGATCGGTCACTTTGGCACTCTCTGGGGGAGCCCTATGTCCAGCAGTGGACGTCTTTCGGCTGATATGATGATGGTGAAAGTATGTCCAGGAACATGAACCCTGCAAGGGCACAGCAATCTCATTAAGATAATGTAGGTTACAAGTTAATGTCAGATTACGTCAATTATAAGAATAAATCTGTCTGTTACCCTGTCACGCTTAAACCGCTGAACCAATTGAGATGAAAATTGGTGTGAAGATAGTTTTCATCCCTTGGAAGGACATCGGATAGTTTTTTCCCGGCACTCATCCCCCAAGGGGGTGAAACGTTCGATAAACGAGTTCCACGGACACGAAGTCGCGGGCAGATAGTATATAGTATTTTATAGTCCTCAGTCGTAAACTGACACTCTTTAAAAATAATACTTAGCCGTAGGTTTTATACGAGTAGCATAACCTCATTGGCCAATTAGGAAATAGGCAATGAATTAGCACTATAACGGCATTTTAACAATCAATTGCCGTGACTCCGAACCGTTAAAGTTGGAATTCTGGGCCAGGAAACTAGGGTTTTATAGCTTTGGAGTAGGTCAGTTATAACATAGGTCAGCAAAGATAGTGTTTTAACACTTATGAGTCTTAAATAGGTATGGTATACAATAGAATCGAAAAGTAGTAGTATATTTTCATGGCTCATTGTACTTACCTACCTACTTTTTAAGTAGGTTGGTATTGGTAGGCTTATTTACGTACTTTGGTCGTTAAAATATATACATTAATTTTGTTACTAAAACAATATTGCATGGTCACAAAAAAAAACATAAATAACAGCGAAACATAATAAACAATAAACGCATAGTAAAACCTGCCACTACGTAATTGCGATTATCATTAGCATTTGTTCAAATAAAGATTTTTTAAATAAAACATATGCAATATGATAATTAGCATTAACTAAAAAACAAATCTGAAACAGGCCCTCGAGGCATTGTACCGAGGATGCTGGCGGCATTTCCTCGCTGAATTGCAATGCTGATATGCGCGAGAAAACCGCCAGCTCTGGTGACCGATCACCAGTTACATCAAACAGACCTTTTGCAATTTCCGCAAATAATTTATGCGCACTAGGACCCTACGGACCGAGGGTCTCGACGTCGGTAGTACGAAGCCGTATTCTATGCATTTAATGCCTCTATATTTATAACGTTTCAGTTTTTCGGCATTTTCCCCGCTGCACCCTTTAGAAGTAGTCCGTTTGAGATAGAACGGCGCTAGTGTGCCTACAATTAGTCTAGTATGTATTAGCAAATATATAATGTTTCTGAAACAATATAGGATTATGAAGTTATATCGAATATTGATAGTGTTTTCAAAAATAAACACCGCTAAGCAAAGGGCCCATAGGTTGGACATTGGTAGGTGTAGTAGAATATACGCCACATAATATACATTTGGGTTATACAGAAGTACCTAAAGTTGCCGCTGGATGAGGGTGGCGCAGGACCAGTAATTGTGGCGCTCTTTGGGGGAGGCATTTGTCCAGCAGTGGACGTCTTTCGGTTGATATAATGATGATAAGATTGAATAAAACATGAGTCGTCTTTCATGTGATCAATAAGTAAGTAAGAGTTTCCGTGCATATAAAAAATGATTTAATTGCATGAAATCGTACAAGTGGAGATGCCATTTATTTGGCTTTGCAGTCTAACTTTGGCAACGTCCATAGAAGAAACCCGAATTTAAATCCCTGCATGACCCATTTCTGTGAACTCCCACTCTCGATAATACCTTTACCTGTTTTAATTAAAATCAACTGTTTCCCACAAACAATCACAATCCTAAAGCAACATTCACAAAGAACACGTTAATTTGATTCGATTGATTGTCGGATGAACTGATTTCAGACATTTGAATTCCATGTTTGCTGTTAGCATTTCCCTGGAGATTGTCTTAAATTAGGGTTGTCAGTCGGAATTTAGGGCTCTGCCGTGAAATTGGCTACTTAAAAAACACGGTGCTTTGAACCACTTTTTGAGTAGGTCAAATGTTTGTGAATGAACGGCTCATAAGTAATATTATGACGTCTCAGCATTACCTTCGTACTAACCATAGTATGGCAAATCACGGAAATTGTGCTGTTTTGGTCGTGAATTCCTGCATTTTTAAGTAGGTACATAGTTTCCATACAGTTTTATTTTAGTAAAGTAAAAAAAAGTAGATTTCATTGTTTTCTTTTTACTTCCGAGTCTCATATCTTTCATGATTTTAATTGTATTTTGTAATTTACACTTTATTACACCTAATCACTTAAGGGGTTACTACGTTTTTACGTAAGAGTACCCTATCCAGCGGAGGCCGTATTTAGCAGCACGGTGCTTTGTGGAAGCGAGCAGTCGCGCTCCGGTCCGATCCGATGTAATGTAAGTAATTAGAATAATTTATGATATAATATAGACTAACCAATTTATCGCGAGCTATAACAATTACGTAAAAATATGTTCTTATTTAGTAAGCTGTAGAATACGCGAGCCTGTATTTTTTTCTGAAAACGTTAATTATAGATACCTATGGACGACAACATCAACACGCGACGGCAGAGCTACGCATCGCGTCATACGAAGATTATACGTAAGAGAAATATGTGATTATTTATAAAGACTTAGATTGTTTAGAATAAATAAAGAACCCAGTAGTTAGATTCCCCATAGTAATTATTTATATAAAACACCCTCTCATAGCATTCATTTGATATTGTAAACATTAAAGTAAAATCCCAATACAAATTTTATTAGAAAGAGAGAGGAGATGTTGCCTATGCGCGAGCGCAGCGCGGACTGGCCGCCATGGCGGGGAGGGGTGTATCGCGCCAACATGACCGTAACGAGAGCCGCGGCCACCGAGCCTGAATTAGAATTTAGTACGGCGCATTTTCACTTTACAATTAATATGTTTACGTTTATAACTTTACAACGGCTCATCGTATCAGAATGATTTATATATTGTTAGAAAGCTTATTAAAAGTTCTATTAAATGTTTAAACTTACAAATAAGTAAACTCAGTAGGTTCAGCGCAAATGATGAATAAGTGTTAAGAAAGGGACCGAATTACGGTTTGCCCGATTTCCATGTACGATTATTCAGATAAGAAAATATTTACGAACCCTACTGTACTTATAAGATCTCAAGCCATATTAGAACTTTGTAAATCAGCTTAGTCTTCCGCCCATTTAAATGTATAACATCCCAATAACATCTTGCAATGTAAATTAGTCAAGTCAAAGTGGGCGTAACCTTTATTGTCTCACTCAGCACGTCTTGCTCACCCACTAGCAGGTATAAATAGCAGGTACGGCCCGGAGCAAATCAGTGACACATACAGTCCGCTTTCGTCCCGGTACCGCCGCATACCGGGTAGAGTCAGTCCGACGCAAGTCGGGCCTAGCTGAGTTTCTTGCTGGACTCTTCTCAGCTAGGCTAGGTTTTAGCGAACCAGCGATAAAACTCCCAGTAGTTCGATACCACTCACACCCCAGATTCGGTTGATACCGTTCAACCAATCTCACTGGAGCGCAAACTCTTAGAGTATTCCAGTGTACAAACTTCCCCGCGTGGTCGTGCCGGAGGCTTCCCCTGGATTTTCCCCAGGCCACCCTCCAACCACGCAGTTCGACCGCTATATTGGGTCCGTCCTATTATAGCAACAGTCAGGTTAAAAAAAAAAAAAAAAAAAAAAAAAAAAAAAAAAAAAAAAAAAAAAAAAAAAAAAAAAAGGAGCAAATCAGTGTCCGCTCGTCACTCCTGGAAGTAACATCTCTACAAGCAACAACTAGTGTCCGCTCGTCACTCCTGGAAGTAACATCTCTACAAGCAACTAGTACCAGCAAGAAAATCAGCAAGCAAGCATCAGTTCCAGTATCCAGTTCCAGTAATCCAGTTTCATCAACGCCGGCTGCCGCATCGAGCAAGTGGGAGTTTAGTCGATCGGGTCCTTCGACCGGATCAATCTACGAGTCACCGATCACGCCTGGGGCGATAGCGGGCCGTTCCCCTCGTCCAGGACGATGAATCGAGGTCGAGCTCGGGCCGGCGCGACGGGTGCGCACGGCAATCGACTCGGCTACGCGGGCCGCGGGCACCGCAGGAGCAGCACATCGGGCACCGGCATAACTTCGAGTGAAGATAGTACGAGCAACATCACATCAGGCGTCAGGTCCCTCACATTCCACGAGGCTCACGACCGAGCCTCGCCATCTGAGCGGGCACTCACGAGGGACCTGGACCCAGTCGCGGCGGAGAAAATGAAGAAGGAGTTGGAGGAAATGGCGCGTCAATTGGAAGACGCCGAAAAGAAGATAGCCGTCCAGAAGGAGGACTGGCGCAATAAATTAAGCAAGCTCAGGGAAGCTTTACGTACCAAGGAGTACAAAAACCCGGGTAAGGGTTCGGTTATTAATAGACAGGCCGCCGGTCGTCTATCATCGGATTTGGGGGGTCCGATCAATCTACGTGTACACACACGCACACCGTTCGAGGCAACGGTACCGCACTACGGGGCACACGCAGCGGCAGCGTGCGCGAGCCCGACTTCGCGGAAGCCCATGGAGGGCATCAACTCCGTCGCGACATCAGCATCAACAGTGGACTGTTTCCACACATCCGTAGAGCAGCCGGGAGACGCCAATGCCGCGGCCGATCTCCCAACATTGAAGCCCAGCGAGAAGAGGATAGCGTGGGCAGAGTGGCGCCGCAGACGCAGCGACCACCGGGATAAGGAAAACGAGGCGCCGAAGGCGCGGAATAGCGGAAAGCAGAGAGGAAAATATACATAGCTCAACCATCAAGGGAACTAGTTGAAGCAGCCTGCAGGAAGGCCAAAGAAAGAAAACGGGATCAACTAAAACTGAAGATTACCATACCAGTCAAGCAGCCACCTGAAGCAAACTCATTAGAAGTCGTCGAACAGTCATCGAAGAAATTTAAACCCGGAGAATGGGAACTTTAACGTAGCGTCAAAATAATAAGTGTTAGAATCAGTGAAAGAAAAATCAATCAGTGAAAGTGCCTAAGTGTTAACACCGTTGCAACCAATAGTGCGAGGCTTCGCCTCACACTAAAGGGGGAGAATTATGGACGACAACATCAACACGCGACGGCAGAGCTACGCATCGCGTCATACGAAGATTATACGTAAGAGAAATATGTGATTATTTATAAAGACTTAGATTGTTTAGAATAAATAAAGAACCCAGTAGTTAGATTCCCCATAGTAATTATTTATATAAAACACCCTCTCATAGCATTCATTTGATATTGTAAACATTAAAGTAAAATCCCAATACAAATTTTATTAGAAAGAGAGAGGAGATGTTGCCTATGCGCGAGCGCAGCGCGGACTGGCCGCCATGGAGGGGAGGGGTGTATCGCGCCAACATGACCGTAACGAGAGCCGCGGCCACCGAGCCTGAATTAGAATTTAGTACGGCGCATTTTCACTTTACAATTAATATGTTTACGTTTATAACTTTACAACGGCTCATCGTATCAGAATGATTTATATATTGTTAGAAAGCTTATTAAAAGTTCTATTAAATGTTTAAACTTACAAATAAGTAAACTCAGTAGGTTCAGCGCAAATGATGAATAAGTGTTAAGAAAGGGACCGAATTACGGTTTGCCCGATTTCCATGTACGATTATTCAGATAAGAAAATATTTACGAACCCTACTGTACTTATAAGATCTCAAGCCATATTAGAACTTTGTAAATCAGCTTAGTCTTCCGCCCATTTAAATGTATAACATCCCAATAACATCTTGCAATGTAAATTAGTCAAGTCAAAGTGGGCGTAACCTTTATTGTCTCACTCAGCACGTCTTGCTCACCCACTAGCAGGTATAAATAGCAGGTACGGTCCGGAGCAAATCAGTCATTCCGATTCCGGTTACGGCAGCGGTCGAGTGAGGTCGTGCTTTAGCGGTGCGCTCTTGCCCTATTGTTGTTGTAACCCGAATATCCTCTCCGACTACCTGCTCACTCTCACTCTTATCGCTCCCCCGCGCGGTGATTATCGCAATTACCACGTGGAAGCATCGGGTGTGTTAGTTAAGACTTTCATAAGTCTCCAGTCGACCCGCGTGTCCCTGCCCCTCTGGAAATCCACGCTCGTAGTGGTCGCAGTCTTTCGGGGCTGTGGGCTAGACACGTCAGTGGCTACCCGTTAGTTAAGACTTTCTCAAGTCAGACCCGGGTCTCTGTCCCTTAGAAAGACCACGCTCGCAGTGGCTACACAGTGACGGATCCTAACGGTGCCAACTAAGTCACAGTGTGGGGTGGATACCACCACGAAGCCCAGTAATTCGTACAGTCCGACTCTTCCCTTCGTGTTAGGACACATAGCTGACACTGACACGGCGGACAAGTGGACAAGACTCGACACCGACATCAGGATAGCATTTCGGTTCATATTAGGCGTAGGAAAAGCTTAGCGGCGACCGACCAACCAAGTAGGATGGAGCTGCAAGAAAGGATCACGAGGATGGAGGAAGTCATGCGGGCTATGGAGGCCGAAATCGATCGCCTCGCTGCTGAGAACCGACAGCTCAAGCTGGCTCTCAGCGGCGAGGTCTTTGACTCTGCCCAGGCGGCTCCCATACAACCTCCCCCCCCGACAAGTCTCGACTTGCAACTCCAGGCCCGTCCGGCCACTCCGACGGCCACTCTGGCCGCCCAAGCCCCTAAGGCCACCATGGGACCGCCGCCGCCACCGCCGTCGGCGGCAGCAGCGACCCCTTCGCCCCCTACCCAGGCCCCTAAGGCCAAAACGCCCAGTAAGGGCAAAAGTAAACTCGCCAAGGCAGCCGCGTCTGCCCCAGCCAGCCCTCCGGCCCTTCAGGCCCCCCCCGAAGCGGATTTAAGCGTGAGACAATCGCGTTCTCGCTCCCTCCAGAGGCGACCCTCCATGCGAGAGGAACGCACTGTCCCACGCTCCAGCTCTCCCCCCCACCCCCTCCTTCGGTGTCTCTCCACGACCAGACTGACCGACGAACAGACTCGCGACCTCCTCTACTCGAACGAGGAAATGACCATGGACACGACAGTCTGGACAACAGTAGGCAGCAGCCGCAAGGGCAAACGTGCGCTGCCGAAGTCTCCTAGGGCCGATTCGCCGGCGAAGAAAGCCCTTCGGACTCCCGCCGTCCAGGCGCCCTCTGCGCAGGCCCCTCAGGCCAGTAGTGCCATTCTGGCAGCGGACGGCGGGTCTTCGGCCCCCAGCAAGCCAACTCCGGTAGGCAACCCGGACAAGCCGGATTCATGTGTCCTGATCGACACACATAGATACCACACTGCCATGGCCATAGCCAGTCAGCGTGGCATCCGGGTGGTCGGTTCGGAGATTTTGAAACCGCCCTTGGAAGGGATGCGCATTACGGTCCAGGGACCCGAGGACTACCGTGCTCTGACCCGTCTCTTCGACGAGCTGTCGATGGCCTACAACCGGAGGCTGACCGTCGAGGAGAAAGGCTACAGGGCCGTCCTCCGGGGAATCCACAAGGATATCCCGGAGGACGAGGTAGCCGCGGACCTCAAACGCAAGGGGATCGCCGTCAGGGAGGTTCATCGCCTCTACAATAAGCAAGTAGGGAAGTACGATATCGTACTAATAGTCACCGACCCGAACCAGCGCAAAGCCGTCCACTCCCTTAAGGAGGTCCTTAAAATGGCGGTGAGAGTGGAGACTCCCAAAAAGAGGACCCACCTCTCACAGTGCCACAACTGCCAGCGGTTTGGCCACGGCGCCCGTGGCTGCCACTCTCCCCCCCGTTGCGTCAAGTGCGCTGGGGATCACGCGACTCGCGATTGCGAGCGCCCAAAAGGCTGCAAGGACCCGAACGGCATACGGTGCTGCAACTGTTTGGGTCGCAAGCTCCCCCATGGGCATACTGCCAATTATGGGGGATGCCCTTGCCGCCCAAAGAGTCGCGACACCGGGGCAAAGTCGAAGTCCTCGCCTCCCTCTGGGCGCAAGCAAAGCGCGGGCCGGGGTGCTCCCCATAGCACTCCGCAAAACTTCCCCGCCCTTCCGGCCGTAGGGTTAGGAGCCCCTAGGAACCCGCCGCCTTCAGCGGCCGTAGGTCCCCGCCCGGTGCCTTCTGCACCCCAATCCCAGGCGGGCCCCTCTGTATGGGGACCCGCCGCCAGTCAAGCGGGCCGGCCCGCTATGGACCCACTCTATGCGTTTATGCAGTTAGTACAGGTACTCCCACCGGAGGTGGCGAGCGGCCTGTCTACCCACATATTCGCATCAGCTACTCGCTATCTCGCCGCACCAAGCGGCAGCCAGGTTAACGGTGCCTATTAGTATGGATAGTACATCCCAGAAGCTTAAACCTGCTTCGATTACCATTGGCATTTATAATGCCAATGGTCTAAGGGGTATGAAGGACCAGGTGATGAACTTCCTTCGCGATCACTCAGTAGATTTACTTCTGGTCCAAGAGACCTTTTATCGTCCCGGCATTAGAGCCTTTCGCGTCCCTGGATACGTTCAGATTAGAGATGATAGGCAAGATGGTAGGCCATTCGGGAGCACGCTCATTTTCTTCAAACGTAACTTACATTGCATAAGTCTCAATCCACCGCCCCTGACTAATATGGAAGTGTCGGTCTGTCGCATCTCGATGGAGGGGCACCCCCCGATATCGATTGCGTCAACCTACCTTTCACCTCAACGAGACTTACTTCTGACTGACCTCAACTCTTTAGCCTCCCTAGGTCCTTCGGTCATCGTGGCCGGGGACCTAAATAGTAAGCATATCAGCTGGGGATGCGTAGCATCCAATCCCAACGGCAATCGGCTTCATCACCTTTTGATCGATAGCCTCCCTTTCGATCTCCTCGCTCCCTTAGAGCCGACTCACTTCCCTCATAACGTAGACCACCGACCTGACATACTCGACATAGCTCTACTAAAGAACGTAGCGTTAACTCTGCGTTCTATAGAAGTGCTACACGAACTAGACTCGGATCATAGGCCAGTCCTCTTGAGACTAGGCCCTCACCCCAATAGTACTCCTCGAACCAGGACACTCGTGGACTGGGACAAGGTACAATCAGGTCTCCTACAGACGGACTCCCCCCTGCTTAGAGATATCCCAGACAATATAACTACAACCGAACAGACAGACCAAGCGATCGATTCTTTCACCAACTACCTCAACGCTGTTCGAAGCGAAGCCTCAAGGGAGGTGTCGGCGGAGGACATCCAAAACCGACCTCTACCTACGGAACTGAGAGAGTTGGTGACAAGGAAAAATCGCGCCATACGTACCTATTCAAATCACCCTTCTGCCGAAAATCGGCAAATCCTGAGGGACTTGTCTAACGAGTCCAAACAGAGAATTGCCGAATTTCGGGAGAACTCGTTCAGGGATCTGATGGGGGAGATAACGCCTAGTCACCTGGCTTACTGGAAACTAGCGAGATCTCTCAAATCCGATGCCTGTTGGACCATCCCTCCCTTGGATCGACCGGATCACTCAACCCCCGCGTTCGAGGACAGTGAGAAAGCCGAATGCCTTGCGAGTAGTTTAGAGTCCCAATGTTCGCCCAACCTCCTCAACACCGACGAAGCCCACATTAGTAGGGTCGATTCCGAGGTGGACAGGAGATCGCGTCTCCCCGTAACTTCACCCATTTTACCGGTGTCGGTTAAGGAAGTCAGTGACCTTGTCAGGCGTCTCCGTATTAGGAAGGCTCCGGGTGCGGATGGTCTATCCAATCGCATCCTGAAACTTCTCCCCGAAACCCTCCTCCTCCTTTTGGTCGGCATCTTCAATGCCGCACTGACCAATGCTCACTTTCCAGCCGCGTGGAAATGTGCAACGGTCATAGGGATAGCGAAGCCCGGCAAACCCCGGACCTCGCCTGCCTCTTATAGGCCGATCAGCTTACTTAGCTCCCTTGGAAAGCTATATGAGCGGATCCTTCTCACGAGAATTCTCAGATTTACGGCTGAGAATAACCTCCTCATCGATGAGCAGTTCGGTTTTAGATCCGGACACTCATGCGTCCAACAGGTGCACCGCGTCACGGAGCACGTGTTGGATGGTTTCTCTCGATTCCAGGGGCTCAAGACCGGTGCGATCTTTCTCGACGTAGCGAAAGCCTTCGACAAGGTCTGGCATAACGGGCTTGTATACAAGTTATACCAGCTCGGAATGCCGGACAGACTCGTACTCACAATACGAGATTTTCTCAGTGACCGAAGCTTTCGATACCGACTGGAGGGAACGTATTCGGACCCACACCCCATCCGGGCCGGAGTCCCGCAAGGCTCCGTGCTCTCTCCCACTCTCTACTCGTTATTCACAAACGACATTCCCAGGCACCCTAAGGTGCAACTGGGGTTGTTTGCGGATGACACCGCGCTCTTTACGACTCATTGTAAGTACGCTTCTATCCGGCGATACCTCCAAGAGGCAATCTCCGACCTAGGTCGTTGGTTTAATCTTTGGCGTATCGAAGTCAACCCGGAGAAAAGCACTGCAATAGTCTTTCATCCGTCGGACTGCATTAGTACAGAAAGGCGGGTGGCTCCGATCCAGTTGTTTGACCGACCCATCCCCTGGGTCAACGAGGCCAAATATCTTGGAGTGACCCTCGACAGGAGACTGACTTTCCGTAGCCACATCCGTAGGGTACGCAACCGCGCGTTGTTCGTGCTAGGAAGGCTAGGGCCGATGATCAACAAGTTTAGTAAAATGTCACTTAGGAATAAGCTGACACTCTACAAGACTTGTGTTCGTCCAATCATGACATATGCAAGTGTAGCATTCGCTCACGTGCCTATGTCATCGCTCAAGCCGCTTCAGGTCATTCAGAATCGTTTTCTCCGAAGGGCGACTGGTGCCCCGTGGTACCAATCGAACCTCAGCCTGCACCACGACATGGAGATTAGCACCATGTATGGTTTCTTTAAGCAGGCTGCCAGACGTTATTTTGATAACGCTCCCCACCATAGGAATCCGTTAGTTAGGAAGGCTGCTGACTACGTCCCCATCCCTCCCCCCTCTGTCGTTACTCGGCGCTCACTGATTAGGGGCCGCACGGTCCGGCGTCCTAGGCACACACTCACGGACCCGGACGACGAAATCACAGCGTCCATCGAAAGATGGAACGCTGCGCTTTCGGCGTCCAACACATCGCGTACACTTCAGCGTTCCCGCCGGCGGGGACGTCCACCGCGAGACAACACAGACACATACAGTCCGCTTTCGTCCCGGTACCGCCGCATACCGGGTAGAGTCAGTCCGACGCAAGTCGGGCCTAGCTGAGTTTCTTGCTGGACTCTTCTCAGCTAGGCTAGGTTTTAGCGAACCAGCGATAAAACTCCCAGTAGTTCGATACCACTCACACCCCAGATTCGGTTGATACCGTTCAACCAATCTCACTGGAGCGCAAACTCTTAGAGTATTCCAGTGTACAAACTTCCCCGCGTGGTCGTGCCGGAGGCTTCCCCTGGATTTTCCCCAGGCCACCCTCCAACCACGCAGTTCGACCGCTATATTGGGTCCGTCCTATTATAGCAACAGTCAGGGTAAAAAAAAAAAAAAAAAAAAAAAAGAGCAAATCAGTGTCAAACGGAGCCTCCTGGAAGTCACAACAAGAAGAAGAAGAAAAACTACAAAGTAATAGGAAGTTAGGGACTTGAAATCAAGTCACTTAAGGCAGTGATAGGGCAGTTAGGGAAAAGTAAATAAAAAGTCTATTTCTCGTTATTCCTTCTTTTATTTTGGTAACATCGATTACCCAAAGTGTCTGAGGACACGGGCGAAGCCCAAACACACCATTCGGGCGCCGAGTGGTAGTACGCGCTGTCCGTACACATAGGGGCGGAGCTCGTCCGTCGCCGACTTGTGTCACGGAGCGTGGTCGACGCACTGTCCGAGCACATAGGGGCGGAGCTCGTCCGTCGCCGACTTGTGTCTCGGCACTAGGTCATTCTTAGGTGACTGTGAGGGGCGAGCATTGCCGCGGCCGGTAGCGCGCGCGCTCACTCGCCCAGCCGACGCCGCCGAGAGCGGACGTCGCTCACAATACCTATACATATACCTAATTATTTAACTTTCTCACAGAGTCACGAGAAACAGTTGAGTAATGTAACATTTTTCAATGAAAAGAACAGTTTTTTTATGCGACTTGTAGAAGAGAACAGCCGGACATACGAAAGGGACATAACATAACTCAATTAAGTTCCCAGAGGCTTAATACGTTTTATGAATAAGGAATTTACCTTTTAGCTTAATACTGACATGCAACTTACAAATTAATTTAGTACCATTTTTTTTTATTCATAATTCATATCATTTATTGCACTCATGTAAGTATACATATAAGATCTTAAATAAATTGTACACATCAACATGAACCCTGTAAGGGCAAGCAATTTAATATATTACATTACTTATTACTATTGTGTGTACTGTAGGTACTAAGGCAACCTTTCTCGATACTTTAATTTCGGAAATTTTGTTCAGTATTAACGTTGTTATATATAATACGCACGGAAACGGATATACGTGGTTAAACCGGAAATTAAACTCTAAGATGGCCGACTCGTGGAGATGAAAAAGGAGCTTCCGTCTAGACCTACTTCCGCAAAAAGCGGAATTCATGAAGATTTGAGTCTTAATACAACTTCCTTTATTTACGCGTTTTATACAGGGCGACTCCTGTGGTGAACAAAAACCATCATTTCTAACTAAAGGTACAGAGTAAGAAAAAAATGATTCTCTTCACCACTTAGGAGTCACCCTGTATACTAAAATTACGAATAAACGTGGGTTTTTTACAACTTCATTAAATATGAAAGGAAAAAATAACAAAGAGACGTCAGTAACATAGATTAATGATAATTGTACCGTACTAACTAACAATGGACATCGGCCTGAAATAAATAAATCATTAGTATTAAACTGACCGAACTACACGTGTACTAGAACTGTTTGTTCTATTGCTTATGCCTAATAGTTTTACACATAATAATTCAACAAAAGATGTCGGTAACGGTTGGTTTGTTAATTAGACGTCTGTAAGTCTAACGTGTATCCGACATCCTCTGTAGTCTAGTTGGTAGTGACCCTGCCTACGAAGCCGGAGGTCCTGGGTTCGAATCCCGTTATGGGCATTTATTTGTGTGATGAGCACGATTATTTGTTCCTGAGTTCTATTTATTTATTGAATAAGTGAGGATAATATGTATTGTAGTCCTCGATTTTTTTGGCTATATCTTGGCTACATCATACTTTATTTATCTATATAAGTATGCATATCGTCGCCTAGTACCCATAGTACAAGCTTTGCTAATCTTATCTTATCTTATCTAGATGAGGGCCCCTTCGGATGCACTTCGACCCAGTGGGATCTTTTGTGCATTTGCCCTCTCCTTATGTCTACTCCCAACTTCGCTCCATCATTTCCACAAAGCGGATGATGCAGCTCAGCGGGAGTACCTTGAATTCCTTTGGTTGCGGATAGCCGTTACCAAAGTAATTCATTCTTTGTCTGGCAAGGGCATGACATTCACACAATATGTGTTCCATAGTCTCATCCTCCTCGCCACACATTCTACAGTCTAAGCTGTCCGATAGTCCCATCTTGGCCAAGAGATCCTTGACCCCGAAGTGACCTGTGAACACCCCAGATATGGTTCTGAGCTGCTTCCTGCTGAATTTCCAGAGTTTGTTAGTCCAGCCCGAGTCCACTCCTTCTATGAAGAGCTTAGAGTGCCTTAAGCCCGCCTCATTCCTCCATTCGTGTTGGTGTTTGGTTTTGGCGTGGGCTTTTAAAGGCCGAGATTATGGTTCCCTGTGAGAGTCCCACAAATGGTTCTGGGCCTACAAAGTGGTTTGTAGACCCCTGACAAGCTTTGCTTAGTTTGGATATGTTTCAGTTTGAGACATTTCCCCAGAATATTTATTTATTTATTTATTGGTACTAATCTATCTCGCGTTAGAACCACGAAAAGAATACCAATTTGGTTTTAAAATACTACTAAGTCTTTTAACTTAGTATAAAAAATCTCTATTGGGATTGTTTTATCTCTATTTACCTTTAAAGTCGCTAATGCTTCTAAACTATAAGTGATACTTGTATTTTGTCTGTTCTTTCGGAAAAAGAATCAAATCACGTCACTGTTCACTTTTTTAGACTTAAGATCCACTTTGCCGAAAACATCAAAAGTTATGTTCTGCTTAACGTATTTGCTTAGACGAGCAAGTAATTCAACAAATTCAAAACGTCACATAAATTTTGTAGAAAGTAGGTAGTCCTGTATTTTTAACCGCCTTGGAAAACATCTCCAAAGAAAATATTAAAAGTCAAAGCAAAAGCTTGAGCACCGAGAGAAAATTTAAAGATATGTATTCAGTAACGTATTTGAATTTATGCATACAGTTTTGCTTTTACGAACCTACTTTGAGAAAGATTGCATTTAAAGTCGTTAGCAACCTAGATACCTAATCTCTTTTTCTGCTAACTGTACTATGCGATGAAGCACTTTTTCTTTTTCCAAAAGATTTCTAACTGAACTATGAATACATTTGTTTTCAAAGTAACAAAAAATTGAATTCACTTTCTTCAGGTTTCAATACAATGAGAAATGGACCAGGAATGTTCACAAATTTAATTTAAAACTTTCGTATTTTTACAGTGAAAGGATATTGGATAAGTTATATTATGCGGCACCAATAACTTGAGTTTACGGATCATCTCTTCGGGGTAGATTTTCTAAAAGTTATTCGTCGTGCGAGCAAAGCGAGGTCTTACATTCTACTTAGGGGTCACCAGCTACTTAGGGAGCAAATAATGCTTACATTTTGGAATGTTTGTTAAGACGTAAACTATGTTTTTTGTTTTTCTCCACTATCCGTCTCTCTCTTATTAAAGCACTTAGAACAAGAGGTATAGTGCGAGAAAAATCGAGAGTATGTCGCGGCCGTCTCATGATAGACGAGCTGGCCTCTTGGGACAGACAACTTTGAGATAGACAGCCATTTGTAGTCGCACAATTTTTTTTACTGTTGCTTTTACCTTCATAGTTCTAAATTGCACAGTACGATCGAATGTAATAGATAATATTTAGTTTTTATTTCATTTAGTGACATTAAGTTTGTTAACCGTTTATCGGTCTCAATCTACAATTTTGGAATGATTACTACTTTGGGTAAGATTTTTTTTATAATCCTACCTACTAATATTATAAATGCGAAAATTTAGATGTTTGGATTTTTGTTACTCAATCACGCTTAAACAGCTGAACTGGTTTGAATGAAATTTTGCACGAAGATAGTTTAAAGCCTGGATTAAATAAAATATAGAATAGCTTTTATCCCGGGTCCACACAGACGAAGTCGCGGGCGGCAGCTAGTAATGTAATAATGCCCTATTTGCAGACTAAATAATTGTTTGTGAATGTGCATGACAGGAGCTGCAAAGTCACGCGCAACGCAACTTGACAGACAGTTTTGATATCGCTGTAGAGCATCAACCGGAAACAGAGAAAAAATATTACACATTTGTGTAAGTAACAAGCAAATTACCGGTGTCCCGTTACATTTCCTGCGTCCGATTCCGGGATGAAATTTTAAGCAAAACGTATAAGCTGACGCGTGTCAGAATAGACGGCAAGAGTTTGTTTCCTGGCGCACTGAAATTGGAATGGAAAATATAAATATTGTAGGCCACCCATTAAATCAAGCAACATAAGCTTTTCTCACGTATCGTATTGCAAAATGTTCTAGAAATGGCAACTCTGGTTTACACGAGTTATTAATAAACTATGCCCCTTGTCTCTTATGTCAGCGAATTAAGGTTTCAGTAAATATCTTTCATTTCCCAATTCAATGGAGCGTTTGTCCGAGTTTCATTTCGATAAAACAGAGATTGTATCTCAAGGGCGCAAACTGATATATTTACGGTGAATGCGAGAGGATAACATCGATACAGGTATGAACATAGACTACTATAGTGTGTTTCTTTAGGAATTTAAAAGAATGTAAACAAACTAAACCACGTGGCCCGGCCAATCGTCGATAACATTATTTTAGATGCCTAAAGAAATAAACTATAATTTCTTCTCTTCCATTAGAAGGAGCACAACCTTCCAAGAGGTTTGTGCCCAGTAGTGAAGTGGGATGTAAATAATATATGGCCTGATAATGATGATTGAATAAATAAATAAATATAAGGGGACAATCTTACACAAATCGACCTAGTCCCATAGTAAGCTCAGTAAGGCTTGTGTTATGGGTACTAGACGACGATATATATTATAGATATAAATACTTAAATACATAGAAACCATCCATGACTCAGAAACAAATATTCATGCTCATCACACAAATTTTTGCCCTTACTGGAATTCGAACCCAGGACCTCTTGCTTCGTTGGCATGGTCACTACCAACTAGGCTAAAGCGGTCGTCAAACCCGGTCGGTGAATGATGGTTATGCGGCGCGTTCTTATTTTAAAATAATATAATGTATACATTTTGGTACTAGCTGGATGTGGCCGCTAGCTGGTAAAAAAGGTTGGTTAAAACAAAAGAAGATTAGTCAGCTGTCACAAATGTAGAAATGCATTTATCGCAGCGCAGGCAATGTAAATTGCAGAATTTTGCGCTTTTACTTTTTTTGTGTGATATATTGTTGTGCTTTTTATCGCATGTTAAAGTTATTTCATTAGACCTTTGGCAATGATGAGGAATGTAAACATTAATTTGATGGCAACTGTATTATAGACACACTATTCTTACTACGTAATGTTGATGTTGTGTGAATAAAAGTTTTTGTAGTGTTAAGATTATTACCGATATTGAAAGTCAACTTACGTTGCCTACCTTTGTCCTTAACGAGTATACAGTCAGCATCAAAAGTAACTACGCAATCGAAGACGTTAAAAGTTCTTATTCCCTATTAATAAAGACTTTTGACGTCTTCGTTTGCGTAGCTACTTTTAGTGCTCACTGTACTATTGTGCCATACTGTATTCCTATACTTCAAAACTACGCAACTGTAATTCCCCTAGTGTAATTGTGGTATAGTGAATACTTATTTATTTTTACATTGTTTCAGGTCAGTATATCATCATCTTCAACCATATGCAAAAAGCCAGTAAGCGTAAGTTTATTCACTAAATTGAATTACAAAATTAAAAAGTAGTGTACTTATACAAAACGTACCCGTTCGTTGCTCTTGACACACGCGCAAGTTGTAAAGCATTGAAACTACACTTCAAACACACATCGAACGCGGCACACGCGCAGCACCCGCGCAGCTGCAGCGCAGCACACGCGCAGCACACGCGCAGCACACGCGCAGCACACGCGCAGCACACGCGTCCGGTGGGTAGAGGCCTTCACATATCATAGTAAATTTTCAATTGTTCTAAATCAAACGAACAATACCAATAGAACTGTTTTCCTTTATGACTAACACCATTGCACTATTTTGTTCATTCACTACGGAAATGTGACTTCACCCTTAAATTGGCATGGCGTGATGGTGGATATTAGGATGTTAGTAATTTTTCCATATTTTTTTATGCAGGTAAACTATTAAAACGGCATGTTTAGTATCAAAACACGGTTTAATGCATTTGATTATTTTCTTTAAAAAAAACCTGGTTTTCACTCAATGAAACTTTTATCATTCTTCAATTAGGCCAGATTGCTTGAATATAGCTGCTGGACTAGCTGTCAATTTGATATATTCATTTGCTGAATATTAGATAATTTTATATCTGCAGTAGGGCTAATTATCTGTACTTTAAAATGTACGACCATCTCCACAAAAGGGCTAGGTTTATCCCAAAATGGCTGTTCCACAGCTACTTACAGCTATCCTCCGATTCCTCATTGTCAGATGAGGTCAAGCATAGTTTACGTTACGTTGACATGATAACTTAAAGACCTCAATTTGTATGAAAGCCGACCATGTCACTTTTTTCTACCTACTGTGACGTCACACGGGCGAATTAGTGATCTGAATTCCCCGTAGTCCGCACAATTAAATCGATTCTGCAATAAGGCATATTCTTAATATTCATGGATAAAAGACGCGCGCGGAATGTCAGTTGGAGTGCCAACTCGGAGACCGAATTCAGACACGTGAAGTACATGCATTAGCGTGATCTATGTATATATATCTGTGGTCTGAACGGTCAGTAGTTAAATATGTCCCACATGTTGCAAAATAAATGTCTGTAGCGGTAAGAAGTAAAATATTTCCCACAGATTGGAAAGTTCCAAATAAAATTGAAATTCTGAAGTACTCGTGATGACGAAAATATCACTGGTAATATGTCAAGCAGATAAAACAACTCTTATCTATGCAATTCAAAAGAAAATACCGGATTCTATCGCGACATACCGATATTTTTTAATTATTTCACACGAACAGACCATTTTTTGGCAACACTCAACTGGCATTGTCACTTTGACATGTGTCAAAAAAAAGTTGTCTTTTGTTTTGGGCACATTTTATATTTGACACAGAGTGGGATTCGGCATTCTTCAGGACCGATTAGAGCACCATAAAATATCATTGAGAAATATACACTTATCAAATTAAGGGTGAGGGTAAGATCATGAGGGTAAGGCTGTTCTCTTAGCTTTGAGCCATTTAACTTTTGTTGTGTTGTTATAATCTCCTACGTCACTCTTCAAAGCTATGATTTTATAGGTGTCAAATCCACTAAAGACGTGTTCATGTTACATTGGTAAACCCATTCCATGGATCATCTCCTTAGCATTATAGGAGTCCAATTTGTAGTATTTTTCTAAGAAACTGTCACTGTTCTATCCTGCACGATAATAAACAAGAAAAAGTTGCTTAATCCCTTGATTACTTCAGTTGCCTTTAAAACTCCCATCCAAAATTACATTTTAGTTTATTAAAAGCTTGCTATTTTAATTACATTAAAAAAAATATATCTACTCAAGTAGGATCTTACGTCCTCATAAATATTAATGGTATCTCCGCAATATATTGCACTCGGAAAAGATTTTTGTACGAAATTTATTGCCAATATATTAGAGATTGCATGTGAAATATATTTTCAGCGCATTCGGACTGCTTACTCAAATATTAATATGAACAAACATTTATTTTGACTGCATTCTATTTGAGATCGATGGCTTCTAGGTAGGTACGTTTCACAGACTGGCGCGACCTGCGGTGGCGGTCAGCAGTAAACTACAATTATTGTATTACTTACTTCCTCAAATCCTGAAACATACTGACAGACAGACTGACAGGCCGTGCCAGTGTGATTCAAGCTTTATGGTGCCAGAAGCCGTCTTCACATGGTAAAACTTTTCAAATATTCCTTGCCAGTTAGATTTTAATGAGACAAAATTGGACCTCTTGTGCTATACAGTACGAGTATAGAGCAGATCCCCTAGCATAAGTTTACATACATACATACATATACTCACGCCCGTATCCCATTGGGGTAGGCAGAGGCTAAGAAACGCCAAATACTACGGTCCTTACATACTTCTTTCGCTTCGATCACATCCATACATCTCCTTATATCTCGTCGGTCGCGAGTACACCTGACCTAGCCTTTTAACAGTATCGCTGAAATTTGGCCATGATATCCTCGCCTAGGCTGCCCCCTACCGACCCTTCCATCCATCTCCTGGACGTAAATCCTCTTAGTCAGTCTACTTTCACATCATCATTATCATATCAGCTGAAAGACGTCCACTGCTGGACATAGGCCTCCCCCAAAGAGTACCAAAGTGACCGATCCCTCGCCACCCGCATCCAGCGTACTCCCGCAACCTTTACCAGTCCACCTTGTCGGGGGCCTACCCACGCTGCGCCTTCCGGTGCGTGGTCGCCGCTCGAGAACCTTTCCGCCCCAGCGGCCATCGGTTCTACGTGCTATGTGCCCCGCCTACTGCCACTTTAGTCTAGCGATCCGGAGGGCTATATCGGTTACCTTATAAATGGTTTTGATGCGGATAGCCTCATTTCTGATTCGATCACGCAGAGAAACTCCGAACATGGCCCTTCTCCATTGCCCTTTGGGTGACTTTAAGCATTTTTTTTTTTTTTTTTTTTATGTATACTTTCTTCGTCTACTTTCACACATCCTCTCAACATGCCCAAACCACCTAAGCATACCTTGGTCAATCCTAGTCACCATCGTCTATCATAAGTTTGCGCACGAAAAATATTCTAGTGGGAGCACCTTTGCATAATAATCTGCGGCGGCTACATTCCAAGGTGTCAGCCTGTAGGAAGATGTCAAAAAGGAACAAGGAATGTTCTAGGTGCTCTATACGTAGTAACAGTAAGTCAATGACTGAGTGTTCCTTCTCTCTATTTCTCCGCGGCTCACCAGCTTAGAGAACATTGCGCCGAGCAATATTCATGTGGATCCGGCACCTAATTAGAATTTCATTTAATTTTACCCGAGTTTTCGTATATTTTCTGAACAAACTTAAGCTTAGCGGCCTCTTGGTTAGCTTAGTTGAATCGAAAATGAGTTCATATTATTATATATGTTTAGGTACAATCTTTAAGTTATGTATGTTGCTGAAATCTTACAACTCAATTTTGAAGCAGATAAAGAAAAGTTTTTTGCAGTATTTTGCGACCGAAACCAACATTTATTGATTAGTACAAATAGCAAACTGTGACGTCATACTTCTTGACTTTCGTTTTTGGGTACTTATGTTCTTTATTTGTAGTTACTCCCATATTAAACATTTATTCCTCTCCAAAAATGATTCGAAAAAATATTAGGACCCACGCCTTTTCTCAACAAGACAATGATTGAATGAGTAATGAGTATAATAAATTCCGGAACTTAACATCTTAACTAGAAATTATAATGGCTCCCATAGACCGCGAAAATGAAGTATTGGAAATAATTAATACATTCCTTTGTTCTATCGAAGTAATTTCAATTTTAAATTCAGGCGCCAGCCGGCCCGTAATAATGGCAAAAATTAAGTCCATTCACGTTTTTATATTCGATTTCCTTACATTGATTATGTCATCCTTAGATATTAAACAATATGCACTATGCACAATCAAATAGTACATACATCATTAATTATCATTCGAGTAAAATACTAGGTATTAACTCTACCAAAGACCAATGAAAACGAGATCATTTGTATGAAAACTTAATTCAAGGTGTACCCATTTCTGTTGTTCTTAGGTGTACAAATACATAATACTATACTACACTCTTAGCTATTCATTGATGGACATTTTTTTTTTTTTTTTTTTTTTTTTATGTGATAGGAGGCAAACGAGCAGGCGGATCACCTGATGGTAAGCGATTACCGCCGCCCATGGGCACCTGCAACACCAGAGGTGTTGTGAGTGCGTTGCCGGCCTTTAAGATGGGAGTACGCTCTTTTCTTGAAGGTTTGAAGGTCGTATCGGTCCGGAAATACCGCAGGCGACAATCCATTCCACAGATTAGCTGTGCGAGGCAGGAAGCTTCTGGAGAAGCGCACAGTAGAGGACTGCCAACCATCTAAGTGGTGAGGATGGTAATGTTGTCGCGTTGGACGATGGCGAAAAGAAGCGGTAGGGATTAATCCGAACAATTCCTCGGAGCACTCCCCGTTATACATGCGATAGAAAATGCAGAGCGAAGCCACATCTCTACGCAGCGCCAAGGAGTCAAGCCGATCCGAAATATGCTGGCAGTCAACAATTCGAGTTGCTCGTCGTTGGATGCGGTCCAGAGGGAGAAGCTGGTATTGGGGTGCCCCTGCCCATAGATGAGAACAGTATTCCATGTGTGGGCGGACCTGCGATTTATAAAGCTGCAGGCGGTGGGCCGGTGTGAAATACTGTCTCGATCTGTTGAGCACACTGAGCTTTTTTGAGGCTAATTTGGCCTTACCCTCTAAATGCCCGCGGAACTGGACTTCACTCGAAATGTCGACGCCAAGGATTCCGATACTGGCTGCGGCAGTCAGGGGAGTGCTCTCAAAACGAGGTGACACGACAAACTTTAACTTTTTCGCGGTAAACGCGCAAACCTGTGTCTTGGTACATGTGCCAATAAATACGTGAAATACATTCAGGAAAGTTTTCTCCTAATAAATGATATATCACATATCAGCAATATGACTTGTGACTATACAAGGAGTGTCAAGACGGGAGACAACATCTTCCATGTCTTGTAAGCCAGGTGCCTAGTTGATGCCGCATGGCTCGCTTATCTGGGAGTCTCCCAGAGTGTGTGTTTTAAAACCACGGTTCATTGTAAACTTTATTGTAATGATAACTATTATAAGTAGAACAATAGCCTCTTTATAGAATCGTGCTCTATTAACTACCTAAAATTGAGGAATTATGAGAGCCTTCATAAACACCACAGGCTTTCATGAACTCGATAAAATGTATATGTACTGCCGCCCGACGCCTCTCTTGAAAACATATTCTTAACACTGGCAACACTGTACTGTCAATGACGTCATTCCTATTTTGTTGTTTTCTGCCACGGTCGCTATTTGATAAACCTTAAATTTTATACTTTAATTGAAGTTGTGTTGTACCATGTTCCCAAACGTGACTATAGTGAAGACATTGCATTTGTGAGCAATTCTATTTCAGCTATATAAGCGATATGTTAGTAAATGTATGTGCCAACCACTGTTCCTCTCTTTCACGCCGGTATTCCCTGCACATCTCCAATAGAGCTACCACACTCAGTCTAAGTAAGAATGAATGTAACAGCAAGATGACGCATGCTTTGTTGAACGTGAAAGCGCACTGGTGTGGACTGCTAATCATTTCATCAGCAGTCCCGCTGCGCTCCCCGCTGGCGCCCAGACTGCGGTCTGAAAATCACGCCTAAAGCCGCATTCACATTTGTCTGTCGTGTTGTGTTATGACGTATCGTATTATTATCGTATATTTAATATGGTTGCGTTCACATTTCTCTGATGCCGTTGTCGTCAGAGAAATGTGAACGCAACTACATAACACAACACGACAGACAAATGTGTCCTGCGCTTTAGTTCTTCTTGATCGATACGTTCTTATCAGAACGGTCGTGGTTGTTATGAGTAGCGAGCAGATGTCACTCGCCTCACGATTTCTTGCCATTTCGATCTATTCTCTGACTTTCTGGTACACTCATTGACCGCCCACAGCAGATTTGATCTGCTCTGTCCATAGGGTGATTCTCTTAGGTGACACTCGATGGAGTTGACGTCTCGCCTCGAGACGTGTCCGAAGAATTTGAGGATGCATTTTTGTACTAGCGTGATGGATAGACACTGCTTTATGGCGTGTTCTAGAAATAAACGCCTTAGTTACAATCGATTATTACAGCCTACTGTTTTCGCAATGGGGGTAAATATCATGATAAAGTGAACATTAAATTAATGCCCTCGGCAATAAAAGAAAGAGCTCCGTTTTGCGCAACGTACCTATCACGTGCAAAAGTAATCAAAATGAACGATGATACAGAGTTATGTCTTTGTATTGACGTTGTTAGTTTTCCGAAGTTCAGGCGGGTTATAAAGAAATGGTATTTGTAACATTTTCTGCAATTTTCATGTTATTTCTACTCAGAATCATGATCTCTATCCAACCACGTTTTTACAAGTCAAATTATATACCTGCTGTCCTGAAAAAAAAGACAACTGTCAAAAATAAGAACTGATGCAAACCCAAAAGTCATAAAACCCAAACTTCAGAATATATTATTGAAAAAAGATATTAAAAATATCTCAATCTATTTCTAGAGCTATACGAGCTATACAAGTATATATATGAGATAATTTTTCATCCTTTATCTAGTCAGATATTGACTTACATGACACTTGAATCGAGTCCAGAAGTGATGGACCACTTTTTGGTTGACTGTACACACATTGTACTTTTCTATTAGCTATAGGGACTAGGGTAATCAATGTAGGTATTCCTTTTGTTACGATAAAATAACTTTCTGTGGAACACCGGGTGCACAATTTTTGCAGAAGGTGTCACAAAATGTATGTCTATGTAATCTTTCTCATGAAAAGCCGAATTAGTCCATTCCGAAAAGGATCGTTATGTAATTAAGTAGTTTCATATAAAAATATATTCCAGACGAATTCGCTGTTCCCCCGTAATAAATATCACAATGCGAGTTCCTAGTAAAATTACAGTTCCCACAACGAATGATGTCAACACGCCTTGAAAACACTTGGTTGTAATTAAATGCGTGATGTATATCTACAACGCCCCCACAGAATGGGTGCCATTGCCATAATGCGGGGTTGAGGGCGGGGTGTCAAAACGATGCCAGGCAGCCGTTAGTTCTAACATGCACATACCGGGTTTTAGGCGCGTTTTGAGTAGAAATTTGTAAGGAGCATACACATTTATTACTATTAATATATTTGTTATTTACACACATTTGTTAACACATTTATATTATTCTAACTAGCTTTTGCCCGCGACTCCGTCCGCGAGGAACTCGATTATATCGTAGCTCTATACAAAATTTCCATCCGGGATAATAACTCGGTTCCGCGGTTTAAGTGTGAAGAGGTAATAGACAGACAGACACACTTTCGCATTTATGATATTACTAAGCTTCTGCCCGCAACTCCTTCCGCGTGGAGCTCGTTTATATCGTAGCTCCATACAAACTTTCATCCCCCATTTTACTCCTTTATGGGATGATTTCCGGGATAAAAACCATCCTATATCCTTCCTCGGTACTCAAACTATCTCTTTGCCAAATTTCATCTCAATCGGTTCAGCAGTTTACGCGTGAAGAGGTAACAGACAAACACACTTTCGCATTTATACATACAGTATAACAGTAGGTATAACATGAATAGAGCCACAAAACTAGCTCATACGTAGCGCATCTGCTCTCTATTTATCTAAACATTTCCTCTATTATTGAAAGCTCAGCTCTTTGATGCCTAGCACCAGAATTTTATCCACCTACTCCTAAGATATATCGGTCAAGGCGATGATCATGTTTGTTTATGCACTTTCGCTTTTTTGCGCGATTATTTAAGTAACCGACATAAGTGGGCGAGCTTGATTTATAGAGCTTTTATCTAGACACGTGGCAGCGTGTCAAGCCAAGTTCACACCACTTGGTGCCACTTTTGACCCTTCTATAACTGAAAACCTCTTTAACGTAAACACAAAACTACGTGTCTTTAATTATATCCATAAGGACATCTAGAAGCCCAAATTTCATGAAGCTTGCTCAAACGGTTATAAAGATATGAAGGTCAAAAAGTCGTTAATTTTAAAACTGACTGACTGACTGACATATAGTACCAAAAACCTAAATTACTTCCAGATGATCCAGAAGGATGAAATTTGGAATCCAGCTCGGTAATTGTGTGTGAGCGTAGGAAAAAATCTAAAAATAAAAAAAAAATACGAAATAGGGGGGTCCAAAAAAATATTTCTTTTGTAGCGTTGCAACCGTTACAAGCAGATATTTGAAACTATCCCAATATATGAATTATTATATTAGTTAAGTCGAAAATATGTGGCAACGTATAAAGGTAGATTCTTCCCATTCATCGTGGTGCAACACGCTGGCTGGCGTCCCGCAAGGTGGCGTGTTGTCTCCTCTTCTTTTTTCAATCTTCATTAATTCCATTACTACTAACATCGTTTCATCATATCACCTTTATGCCGATGATCTTCAAATTTACTCTCAAGGAACTGTTAATGATTTACCTCAGGTTATCCACGCCATGAATAAGGACTTTGAGAGTATTTCTACCTGGAGTGAACGTTTTGGGCTTAAGGTAAACCCTGCTAAAACCCAGGTCATAATCGTAGGCAGTCCGAAGCTCATTCCGAGGCTTGATTTTATTAGCTTACCAGCTGTAATGTTCAATGGTGTTCAAATTTCATATTCGCACCAGGTAAGGAACCTTGGTATCATAATGGATCGCACATTATCTTGGATACCTCAGGTGAGCGAGGTCAGCAGGAGGATGTTTGCTTCGATCGGTTCTCTTCGTCGACTTCGTAACTTTTTGCCACTCGCCACTAAAATTGCGCTAGCTCAATCTCTTCTTCTTCCCATTCTAGATTATGCTGATGTGTGCTATCTGGACCTTACTGAGGACCAGCTTAACAAACTTGAGCGCCTTCAAAATGTGTCTCTTAGGTTCATATTTGGTTTGCGCAAGTATCCAAGTTATTTATTTATCGCATACAATTAACACTAACAGTCAAGCCTTACGTGCCAATCAGCGTTTCATTTATTAATAGCTAACATGCATTATTTAATGTCAGGTGCAGTGAAATTATTAGTATAGGTACATTCAATTTACACATAACATTAGAATTTAGAAGCTAATTAATTACATAAAAGAGATTGAGAGAACAAAATAATTGATTAAATGTAATGGAAAGATAAATAAATCGAGGAATTACAATAATGGTTTAGAGTCATAATAATACAATTTAGGATAGTCAAAACATTCTGATAATAATGAAATATAGGCAATTAAAAAGGCAAATTATAAAGATTAAGTTGATCCAAAATAAGCAATGTCAAGTAAGTAGTTAATTATTCTAGCATTATATATTTTTACTAGGTACTATTTCGCGTTTTAGGTAATGGAGCTAGTGGTAACGATTGATTCAATGTAGCGATTTGATTCAGCTAGGAATTTAGTTTCTCTCGTTAAAAAAATGTCTAGTTTGTTGTCACTGTCTAGGATTGCGTTAAGTAACGTTAGTGCCTGGTGAAGAGGGGACGCAGCAAGCAGGACGCAGCAAGTATGACCACGTTTCCTCCTTTCGTTCTCAGCTCAAGTGGCTTCCAATTCGTCTCCGTCGTGATTCTCACATTCTTGCGCTACTCTACAGTATACTTTTTATTCCCTCTACTCCTCCATATCTCAAAGAGCGTTTTAATCGTCTCACTTCCATCAGATCTTCCTAAAACCATCTTCTCGCCCCATCACCTTCATCTACCAAATTTTATAATAGCTCATTTACCTTTCGGGCTGTTCGGTTGTAGAATGCTTTGCCGTTGCATATAAGGTGTGCAAAATCTCTACCTATTTTCAAAAATCTGTTGAAACAATATTACCTGTCTCTCCCTTAAGTTGTCTTTTATGTATTGTATTTATTAATTTATAAGGTATGTATTTTTTCAAAGTGTCTTGTTTACAAATATTTGAAAGATTGACGTGTTAGTTTACTATTCATGATGAATTCCTGCACTACCTGTTAAAAATTCTAGTTTAAATGTTTCCTGCTGTACAAAGGTTGTCTGGAAGACAAGAAGCTTTAAAGCGATAAGACCGCCTGTTGTTACCATTATTTATTTAGCAAATTTTTTGTAACATGTTTGTCTCTTGTTGTGGTGCATTAAAGAGTATTTATTATTATTATTATGTATGTCTTTCCCGTTCACGGGACAATGATGTCCCGGACCTTTGGGAGGCGTGCGTGGAGCTAGGTACCTACAAAGTACCAACTGAGACAACACGTAGAGGCCCTTTTGACAATTTAATGAAATGCAAGGAGTACACCGAGCGGATGCTGTCCCTGCCCGTGTCATGGGACGCACACAGAGACAGCACCTGCTGGGGTGTATAGGGACTATTGATGGTTGATGGAATCTAAATAAAACGGGTTATTGGGTTGAAATGATGGACTAGTGGCTGGGCTATTGGGTGAAACATCGGACGCCTGCCTAATAAAACTGTTTCAATCTTTATCTCTGCATGGCAGACGGTGACTCGCTAACTGCTAGATGGGCCCCTATTAATAGCGACATTAAAAAATGGCCTAAGGGCAACACCGGTCAGAGAGCTGGGGGGTAGAGAGGTGGCACTGGACTTTAAACATATAGCCAACTAGCCACTTAGGTGTCCACATCTACCCTCGAGTAACAGCTCTTGCGACTCCACTCTGGACGGCCAATAAAGGCAAGCCAGAGGCGGAGGGCCTGTCCAACCAACCACCCGATCGGCTCAGCCTGTCCACAGGACACCCCCAGGAGCACTCAGGTACGTAGGGTCGCTACTCCCTAACAGCCCGCCACAAGCTGCCTTACGTTGACTGATTGCATGCATGGCAACACTGGCCAAGTAAACACAACAAGATTGAACTCTTCGCAATTTAAAATCATAATAAATAGTTAATACGTACTAATATTTTTGTGAAGCGAACAAGAATTTGTAAAGTGACACTATCCATCGGGGCCACCAAGTTTTAAACCACGAAACTGCACTTCACAAGATTTGGGAACTGATCTGGAAACGGTAAGAATCATTTTCTGACCGTTTAACGTTTAAAACCACCAAATTATTGAGTTTAACTTAACCTAACGGTACCGCAAACGACGTGCACAGCTGATTGGGTGTATTTCAACATCTGGCTGTCATAATCAACAGATACGTCAACTGTCAGCCAACGGTCCGAATTGGACTCACGGAAGTTTCCGTTCCGTATTGGACTCCTGTATCGGTACGATGACCCCAAATGCCCAGAAACCCAAGAAAAAGGTTTGCAAAAAATGTGCAAAGGACATAAAATCCCGAATTTATTTAAAATGTTCACAATGCTAAGATTTATATGATGTTTTATGCACAACAAATGTAACTATGGAAAGATTTAATCTGATGACTACGGAAAATCGTGGATTATGGAAGTGCCACTCGTGTCATGCAGTGGGTAGATTGAAATGGAAATCGGATTGCACCAGTAAGGCATGTCATTCAACACAATCTCGAGAGTTACTCACTCCAAAACGGAAGCAATTGGGAGAAAACGTCACTGTTACTACCAAAAGACCCCAACCAATTCTGGAAAGGTTTTCTATGAATAATCTGACTTCCCAAAACTCTGATGAAGACGATGAAGACGATGTCTCTTCTTTATTGAACACGACTACACAAAGCTTACCTAGCATGTCCAATGTTGAAGATCCGCAGGTTACGGACCTTAAGGATGCAATAAGCACTCTGAAATGCCAGCTTGAAAGCGCACATGCTGAAATCGACCGCCTTAACACAGAAATTATAGAATATCAAAAAATTCTTTGTGACAAGCAAAAAAATCTGGCCGTTTATAAAAAAATACTCGGTGAGAACGGGTCTGTTCAATGTACGCGAAAATCAACCCCGAGGAAAACCTTCAAAAGAAGTAGCTCTGTCCCTTACTCAAAAGGCAATCCTAGCCAAACCTGTTCGGGGTCACCGATGGCAGCCCATCCTGTAGCAATGGAGACCAAAAGTTTTCAAGAATATGCCCCTGACACTGAAGGCTTAACCAAAACTGTACCTGAGAAGAATGAAGAGAGTGGAACCAGTTCTAAAGAAACAGCCTGTTCTACCAAAATAAGTACCAGATCAAATAAAAACAAACTAACAATCTTCAGCAACAACAATAAAAATAGAATCTCTAGCATTGTGGAAAACGATACTTCACTAAGTAAGTTTGATTGGTGTCACTATATAACACCCGGAGGGCGGATAATGGAAAGCCTACGCCAAATTGAAAACAAACTGTTAGCGTTTAAACGAAATGACTACTGTGTAATAATACTCGGCGAGGAAGACTTCGAAGAACACGATGACTACACCGAATTAGTCCATCATATTACAAAAACCCTGAACCCTCTAGTCCATACTAATGTAATTATAGTATGCCCCACTTATATTTGTGGCAAACCCATTTTTAATTATAAAGTTGAAATGTTCAACAGCTTGCTACGTAGTGACATACCCTTCCACGTTAATCATTATTCTTTTGATGCCAACTTCGACCTGTCTTTCGACATGTTTTCAAGCAACACGGGGCGCCTTAACGATCGTGGAATGGCAAACATAATCAGTCATATAGGATTATTCATATCCTCAAATGCACAATCCATACAAGCTAAATCACGAGTAGAGCCCATTACAAAGGGTGAGGAACGTAAGCAGAAAAAACTTTCAGATTACTTCAAAGTCAAAGTGACACAAGTAAATAAACATACGCAGATGAAAATCTCAGATTATTTCGATGTGTACACGAACAAAGTGTGCACAAAAGAACAAACGTCACCGCCACAAGTAAAGGCGATCAAGCAGCTTTTTCGTGAAGAAAAATAAGGACCACATTAAAAATAAACCTTTTACTATTTTCCACCAGAACATCGCTGGTGTTCTAAACAAGACTGGAGAGCTTGAAATTGCAATTTTTGACTTAAAAGAAAAGAATACTGACGTTGATGTTTTATGTATTACAGAGACCTTTGTAAAAAAAGGCGAGGAAAATTTCCTAAATTTACAAAATTTTAAACTGGCATCCTCTTACTCAAGAGAGAAGAAAAGGGGGGGCACTTGTATATTACTTAAGGAAAGCCTTGATTTCGATGATTTAACTTCAATAAATCACTTAATAAAAGATAAAGTTTTCGAAGTCTGTGGTGTCAAAATAAAAGTGTTAAATATTATAGTAGTATGCTTATGTCGTACTCCAGACTCGAATATAGAATGTTTTTTTAAACTGTTGGAAGAGCTTTTCTCGATCTTGAGCCGCTACAAAGGCAAAATCGTAATAGCGGGAGATTTTAACATTGATTTTTTGGGTAAGAGTAAGGCCAGGACTCAAATGATGGAAATGCTTCTAAACTATAATTTCAAGTGTCATATTGCCCAGCCTACACGGCAAAAAACGTGTATTGATAACATTGTAAGCAATATTAACGAGGTTAAAGGGAAAACTCACAGTATTGGTTTGTCAGACCACGATACAGCGCAAACCATAGAATTTTCTTTGGAGTCCCCGTTTAAAGAAAACCAATTTGAATTTATATATAAGCGGGATTTCTGTGACTCTAATATTCACCAATTTCAGCAATGTATAGGTAGCCTCTCTTTTAACGACGTAATGATGTCAAAAAATACAGAAGAGTCATTCAGATTGTTGCATGACACAATCTCACTTTACTTTAACCTATGTTTCCCCGTTGTAAAAATTCGGATATCAAAACACAACAAAAAATTGCAATGGATTACGAAAGGTTTGCGAATAAGCTGTAAAACTAAGAGTAAGTTGAGATTTCTGTTTTACAAGAATCGAAAGAGGTCGGTTATATCAGAACAGTATAAATTACAGTTTAGGAAATACTCTAGGCATCTAAGGAACTGTTTTAATGCCGCTAAACAAATTCATTTTACCAAGGTTGTGAATGATGCTGATAATAAAGGTAAAGCTACTTGGAATATAATCAAAACTAACTCGGGGCGTTCTTTAAACTCTACACAAATCACGGCGATACAACATAATGATAGACTAGTAATCGATCCACAAGAAATTGCCAATGTTTTCAATAATTACTTTATTGATATAACCCAACGAAATATCGACCAAAACTATATTTGTCCCTTCGATCGGGTAACAAGAACCATATTTATTGAACCTACGGACCCTCATGAAATTGTTAAAATTATAAAGTCCCTGAGGAATACGAGGTCAGTCGGTATAGATAACATTAATGTTCGGACGCTTAAAGCGATTGCAAATGAGATAGCCGTACCATTAGCACATGTTGCAAACTTGTCATTCGAGCAAGGACACTTTCCCACCAAGATTAAGTTTGCAATTATAAAGCCTTTATTTAAGAAAGGTATAAGGACAGATAAAAGTAATTACAGACCTGTGGCGCTTTTACCAGTTATATCGAAAATTTTTGAGAAGGCTATGTATACAAGAATTTTAAAATATTTAAATAAAAATCATATCCTCTGTGCCGAACAGAGTGGCTTCCGTAAAGGAAAATCCACTACACATGCAGCATTTGATTTGGTGAGCAGCGTACTTCATGCACTAGAAGCTAACGACATAGTTGTAGGCTTATTTTTGGATTTAAGTAAAGCGTTCGACTTTGTAGATCATTCGATTATACTTCAAAAAATGGAAAAATATGGTATAAGGGGGCGAGCACTCAGCTGGCTACATAGCTATTTATCAGAGCGTCAGCAAATAACGCAGATTCAATATAAATCAGCTGTCGATAACTCCAATTTAAGTGTCAACTCTGCCTCACGAATTAACCACAAGGGAGTACCACAGGGCAGCATTTTAGGGCCACTTCTGTTCCTGCTCTATGTAAACGATCTTCCATCATGTATAAGGCATCATTGCCTTTTATTTGCCGATGACACAACGATAATTAATAAAGGCAAAACCCACAATGAGCTTACAGAGAACATAAGTATTACCTTAACGGATGTGTCAAATTGGTTGCATGAGAATGGTTTATGCATGAATACTTCCAAAACAAAATTGGTTCGATTTGCAACAAGGAATAGTAAAATAGCACCATTAAATATAAAAATGGGTAACGAGCAAATTGAAGAAGTAACAAGTACCATGTTTCTAGGCATTGTCATAGATACGTATTTAAATTGGAAACAACAAGTAGATGTAGTTTCCACTAGAATTAATAAATTTAATTTTGCCATAAGAAAACTGAAAGTTATTACTTCTGACAAAACCGCGCTACTAGTTTATCATAGCTATGTTGCTTCCGCATTACGCTATGGAATAGTAGTGTGGGGAAATGCCATAAACATTAAACAAGTTTTCATAGCGCAAAAAAAATGTGTGAGGGCTATAGCGGGCGTAAAGTGGTCTGAATCATGCCGACCGTTATTTAAAAAATATGGGATCCTGACAGTTTTAGGCTTATATATTTTTGAAATGTGTAAATTCGTCAAATTGAACTTGGAATTATTCAATCAGAAATGCAATAAAGGCAAACGCACATTAACGCATAAGGCCCTGGTAGCTCCAAAAGTTAGATTACACGTAAATAAGAAAAACTCATATCAAATGGCTGTCCGTATTTACAACCAACTTCCTATGTCATGGACACAATTTCCAAGCAGACAATTCTTCCATAAACTAAGAACCTTTTTGTTAAATGAATATTTTTATACTTTGGAAGAATTCTTTCAAAAAACAGATGGGATTCGCTAATACTTTTAACCTAGTTACTAAGTGTTTTAAAATGTTACTATTAGGTACTAAGCTTTTATTGTATGCCGAAATACGGTTGATTGTGACACACTCCTAAATCTATTGTAAACATCTGTATTATGTACACTATGCTCAATCTGACAATAAATAATTTCTAATTCTAATTCTAATTGCACCAGAAATCTGGTGGGCGATGGGGCCGTCACATCCATACGCCATCTTATTATTATTATTAATATTATGTGGTAAAAAAACCTGTAATACGCGCTAAACAACCGGCCAACGGTGTGTCGTCGGCGACGCGGGGCACCACTAATTATACACTGCCTAGTTTTCTTTAAAGGCCAAGTCAAATCTAACCTACTTTAAGATCTCACATTTTTAAATAACAGCAATTGTTATAGGTATCCAATAAAGCAAAGAAATAGAGTTTAATACTTGTTCATAATGTTATTTTGTTCCTATAATTTAACTTACACATTATTATGTAAGTATCGGTGACGGCGCCTGAAAATATTCGATTGGCAACCCTGAACAAAAAAAGGCAAGTCGGCTTGTATGGTCGCTCCGGCACTGGTACATTAGCGTTTTACCAAGAATTATTTTCCAGAATTGTAAAATATGTTGCATCCATTTTTATTTTTATTTTTATATATCTGTCACATAGTATACAACTTCAATGCTTCCATTCCACTTTTATTGCATAAACTGCAATTTCGTCAACAAACGCACGTATGCCTCGTAATTTGTGTAATGACACATATTACGATTTCATTTCAATTAAGGCACGCTATCCACGTTAATCACCTGACCCCGATCACCCAGGGGAACCTAGTGGCAATTATTTTACATTCAACTAGGAAAAAAAAATGGAAAACTGTTACAAAAAAAAAACACATTGTTTTACAAATAAAGTCCTTAAACTGTATTGGGTTTGTGTCGACACCATAATTTACATTTAGACACAAATATACCAAGTCCTAAACGGAGCAAAGCTTATGAGTATTAGGCGACAGCCGACAATATGCATCACACTTATGTACATAAATTATGAAACGTGCACTTTACCAGCCCAGTTAGAATGATTATCATCAAAACACGTCTGTCATAACCTCATTATTAATAGATCTGACGCATCATGACGTCAACAATGCAATTATTATTTCACCAACACACGGCTCGCCAACAATGGGTGCATTATCGCCCGCTCTCCCTATTATTTAGGTAGTAAGCGCCTTGGATTATTGGTGCTTTTGGATCTTTTGAACTGAAAATTCCATAGTTCGGCAACAAATAACTGCTTTTGCAGGCAGTTTGATTGTACAGTCCCGAGCATCAAAGCTGCCACAACAAAGCGATATGGTACTATATTATACTAGCTTCCGCCCGCGACTTCGTTTGCGTGGACCCGGGATAAAAACTATATATTTTAATCCAGGCCATAAACTATCTTCTTGCAAAATTTCATTCAAATCGGTTGAGGCGTTTAAGCGTGATTGAGTAACAGACATCTAAACATCCAATCTTTCGCATTTATAATAGATTAGATTAGATTATTTTATTACATGTCATTTAATAAAATTAAAATAGCATTGATTCACAAAAAGATCGTCAGAGTGTATAAGAATAAAGAACAATAATAAATAATAGTTATTAAAAATCCAATTTTAAATTAAAACAAACACGGGAAAACATAAATACTAATAATAAGGCAATAGGTACAATTTAAATACTTAATGATAAATGGTACAATGTCAATGTAGATTTAAATTGTATTGTATAAATATTAGTAGGATTATTAATCATAAATAACTAACTGCCCGGTCCGGCTTCGCACGGTTAGTTTTCCGTTTTCCCGCAGGAATGAAGCATTTTCCAACAGTAAAAAATAGCCTATGCTCATCAGGGATAATGTTGGCTTCTAATGGTAAAAGATTTTTTCAATTCGGTCCAATAGTTTCGGAGGTTATTCAATAGAAACAAACAAACAATCGAATCTTTCCTCTTTATAATATTAGTGTAGATAATTGTGATCTAGACCGATCAAGCCGCATGAATTGAACCATCGCTTCTTCTAGTACTTCAACCTTGGTATGTTTCTCTGCTTGTTAATGAATTCTTATTTTATTGAGTAGCAAAACAGTCGGTGACAATACCGGCCCACGGCGGTGATGTCACACACGCTTTTATACATCAGCTGTTCCGCGAATAAAGCGAGTCTTTCCATCACTTCCACCAGTACCAAATAAAAATGAAACAACTAACTTCTGCCCGCGACTTCGTCCGCGTGGAATTCGTTTATATCTTCGCTTCATATAAACTTTCACCCCATTTTGTCCCCTTAAGGGATGATTACAGGTTCAAAAAGTATTATTTATGTTTACCAAAATTCATCTTAAAACGTTTAGCCGTTATTGCGCGGTTGAGTAACAAACATCCTCTAAACTTTCGTATTTTTAATACTCGTAAGTATGATTTAATATGAATGTAACCCTCAAAGTGTTGGTTTGCTTGCTCGCTAAGTATGTGTATCGCGGCGAATCTCGACCCCTATGACATTTGTTATTTCAGTACAATTTTACGTTTTAAGGTTACAAATTGTACGGAAATGAAAGCAGTCATAGGGATCAAGATAGGCCGCGATACGTATAAGGTTAGCTGAATATGCCGTGCTATTCGCTCGCTCATTGAAAGATTTGAGTGCCGGAAAAGAGCATTACTACACCGGAATCATCCTGCTTCTTAGTTAACAAAATGAATCCTGTGGGATATCTGGGTTTCGTGGTAATATGTATATATTAAAATCTCCAAGGGTCGTCAGCTATTTATTGATTACTATACCCTGTAAGAAGAGATTCTAAATTTGATAGGGGAGAGAAGATGTCTGCTAAAAACGATCGAAAACGGAAGGGAAAATATGTTGGGGCACCTGATACGACATGACAATTACATAAAAACTATTATTGAGGAAAAAATAGAAGGAAGGAGAGGCAGGGGAAGACCAGGACGTGCGTTTATGGACCAAGCTAAAGAGAAAGTTAATGTAATGTCGTATCAAGAGGTCGACCGACATGAGCCCGGCTCTTAAGTCATGATGATGATGATACCCTGTAAATTAACCTAGTCCACCTTGGTCCAACCGGCAAAAATGACAAAAAGGCACTCGAAGTAGGAGGCAAACCTGCACAACCACGACCACTACAATAGTTAGATTAGACCCCTACTTAGAAGAAGAAGGAGATACCCAGTTAATAATATGGTTGCAACGAATAAATGATTACGATTATCTCTATAGACTAGACAACAATTGCAACAAGTTTAGTGTCAACCTGGTGGGCTGTAATATGTTCAACCCTGTATAAAATTTACCGTTCTAGAGAAAGAATAAGTGTTATAGAAAACTCGCAAGTTGTGTCTTTCATGTAAATGAAAATATAGATCAGAACAATAAACGGGCGACGGGTCTGCTTTTGTTTATATTTTTTATTCGAATACTATTAATTTATTTGTCGTATGGCAATTAAAATTCAGTTTTAATAATCTAAATTTACATTTATCATCCATTAAAATACTAACCAGTTATTAATGATCTCAAATGTATTTTGTAAAATGAGTGGCTATTAAAATATTACGCGTTTTCTGAGAAACAATAGACCTCACACACAAACACATGACATCACTACACGCAGAATTAGAAATCTAACACATCCGCACTTAGAACCCATAAAACCTTTGTCACGTACTGGCCATTTTGAGCCACATACGACCCAAATATTCGAACATAACGGACAATCATACCTCAAATTTTAAATTTCGAAACGCTCGTACTTAAACCTTAATCGCACACAATAAGGTTGTGTTTTCTGGTGCTTGGTTGACTGTAGTAGGAGCTTGTGAAAGTTACGTTTCGGTATGCAATGTGTTTGCACTGTAATGATTTGGCACGACTTGTGATTGAGGTAGTGCAAGCATGTTCTGTATGTACCTAGTTATGTTTTTCGTTGACTTGTTCGTTCAATCACTGTAAGTGTTTTAATTAGAAAGAGAGCGATTGTCTTGATCTTGTTCTAACCATGTGGACTTGGTTGGTTGTCAGTATCGATATACTGTCAGTATTACATTTGTACAGTATTATTAATTTATTATAGTGCGCAAAAGCAGGTACTTATATGCAGTAATGCATTCGTAAAAGTGCGAAGTAAGGCCTCTCACTCACAGACTGGTGCGGCCTGGCCGCGGCGGAATAGAAGGTAAACTTGTCCGCCGCTGTCAAATTTTCTATTGTCCTCCACCGCAGCCGCGCCAGTGTGTTGCAGGCCTAAAGAATCTGTTCAAGCAGTTGACACTGACAGCTTACTGATTAAGCACCGAATCCTCACCTCCAAATGCAGAAGCGGTTAAGTCCTCTGAAGAAGGTTCAGAATCGCGTATTTATTGTAAGACATGACATGCAAGAATATGGAGATCCTTGTGACGTCACAATGTGGCTCAATTAAATTAGTTTTTAAGTCAATGAGTGACGTGACCATCACTGCATTCAGAGGGTGGGTTTGTGTTAAAAACGAAGGAACCGCGTTCGTCACTAGCTAGCAACGAATCCTCAAATCTACAATAAAGGGTCAGAAACGCGCTTTTAATTTGATAGAATCGCACACTTGTAAAAAAATCTAAAAGTTACCGACGATTTCTCAATATAATTTGAGAGGTTGGTGCCGTCAAGCCTAAGTCTTCTGGTAGATGTCGCTACTCCCCTCCCTAAGGCGTTGTAAGAAGGATCTGATTGAAAGGTTTTAGTGGCCGGGACAGATTGCTCCGATAGCTCATTTGGCTAGTAGCGACGGGCCATGAATGCCGGTTCGAATCCGGCTCGGAGCATTAAATTTTTCAATTTTTGCTTTAATTTTATTTTATTATTTCGTTAGCAGCGTTGCTGCTTAATACAAAATTAATATGTCAAAAACATGGCTGCAGCCATTGTATTGGAAACATGGCCCTGATACTGTCACAAACTAATCACGTCGAATCCTGTCTCTGATGATTAATTCATGGGCCTAACTCCCGAATGTCAATACAAAGTTCGATTCAGCGTAATCTCATGACATCACGCAACAACATTTAAGTAATTACCTAAGCACCGGATCTCAAACACAAACTCCACTTTATTATTCAAAGATAAGAGTAAACAATAAACACTGCCATCTTCATCATTGGCTACTTTCTTAGTGTTCTTACAATGGGAACTTTACTAGACTGTTAGGTATTTCAATGAAAATGAACACATTCACTGCCAAGAATTGCTACGCGCGTAGCCGATTCCGTGGTTTTCCCGCTAAGTAGCGGAAAGCGCTGCGGCGTAGACGCCCGCTAGACGGCTTCCGGCAGTGACAGTGTTAAGTAAAAAAAAAAACTTAAACCATGGTCACCCGATTGCATTTGACACGTGCTGTAATGTCAATGACGGAACGTCGTGCGGATTAGGGTGAACAAATTGTGTACTGTACACTATAGTTCATAAATACATAAGTAATATATATGTACCTTCCCAAAGGCTCCAATACGTCTATGCAACCTTATGCCCTTAAGAATAAAGTCGTGTTCACATAATTTGATCACTTTGTCTGTGAACATATTTTTGAACTCGACTGTAATAAGTATTACATTAACTTATTATTGCTATCTTTTAATAATTAACGAGTAAACAAGAACTTGACCCTAAAAATATTTTGTGGGTTTATGAGTGCATCCTGCTCTTTAACTATTTAGTTACGAGAGAGCGTCGCTCCATAAGTAACATATTCGATTCGATGGTTCGAGAATAGAATCCTTTACTATTATAGACTTTAACGATTTCGAACGCTCTTAAGATAAATGAAGATCTAACTAAAGCAATGAATAGTTTATTTTAGTTGCTTCTTCGAACATTATATAATCTCCGTACTTGAGTTCTTCCTGTGTTCAAACCTCTTTAGAAATTGTTTTGAAATGTTCTAATAAAAACGATATAAGACCATATTCAATAGGATACTCCCTTTATCTTAAACCAAACGGTACAGGTTCAAAATTATGCACAAACAATGTTATTCGAAATACCTCGAGCAAAAAAGTGGGTACACTTTGTGTGGACTGTTTTTTTTCTGTGACCTTGCTCACCTCCAAGAGCACAACACTACTACAGAGTAAGTAGTAGTGTTATTTTGGCTGTGGTCTTGTGCAAGGCGGAGTTACTTCCCCAGTTGGGCTGCTTCAAATTCGAGCGGGATGACATTTCGCTGTGCCTACCTCATCAAAATACAAATAGCACTCGATTTCTTGTTTTGTTGTTGAGCAAAGCAAATTCTGTTTCTAGGTTTCAAATGGAAGAATGTACAATACTTCTTATATCTCAATTTTGCGCTACATACATTCGATTACAAAGAGATCGATACGGCCAAAGTTACAAAAATATGTATACAAGACTGTATTGCCTTAACATATTTTTGTAACTGTGACTGTATCGACCCCTCTTTGTAGTCGACTGTAATATAAAAGGGCGAATCAGTTACAGTTAGCGATAAGGCATTCTGTTCCCTGTCTCGCTCTATCTTATAGCTTATGTTATGCCGTCCGCCGCGCTCGGACGATTGGACTCGCCTATAGACAGCCAAAAGCTATTAAAAATCTGGTGGTCTAATGTAAGGCTGGCATTGAGTGGAATTCAGTGACTGAATCGTAATCGAAATCACTGAAGAGCAAATACAACAATCTGTGCAATCTGTGCAAAATCGCTACCAAAGGATATACCTTTATGTACGATTCCCACCCAACGGGCCGGGCCGGGTCGCCTGGCGCCGCATCGCAACGGGTGCGCGAGCACCCGACCGCGTTTTAATAGAGTGCAGTAGGCAAAAGCCGGACGGAGCAGGTCACATGCGAAGACAGCCGACCACAGCCATCCACGTCCGCGAGGAGCCGACCGGCCCCAAGAACACTCAAATATGAAATTTAACGTCTATATTAAAGCTTCAAATTCCTTTAGATACTTGCAAAAAACGCGCAGGCACGCTCCGGCCCGGCCCGTTAGGTGGGAATCGTACATTATTTGCTTTGAGTGGTCCAGAATATTGAATTCAGTGATTGTGTTCGGCCGGCCTACGTTTAAGACTGTTGCGTCACCTCCGACTTTACTTGTTTATGTCGTAGAATTGCAATGACGATGTTCCCCTTGTTTAGATTTATGAATCACAATGCACTTGCCTTAACCGGCAGGTCCATTCATACCCAGTTCATGATCAAAACCAAAAAGACTTATGTACGTTAGTTATGCTGACATAACTAGTACCAAAATAGCTTTTAAACCCTGAGGTTTATAAGCTATATTGGTACTAGAAAATGCCGAGGTGGTATTTGTTTGGGCAAAGGGTGATGTGTTCTTATGGTTACGCTATTTACAGTTACTGACAAAGCTTATTTATTATTATTTTTTATTTTTTTTATTTATTTAGGCAACAAACAGTCAAATACAAAAAAAAAAAAGTTTACAATATGTTGAATAAGAGACTTTGAGTGCCATAACATAAAATGACTTAAATATTTTAACTTAATCTAGCTTAGGGGCGGTAAGAAGCGAAAGCCATTCGCAAATCGAGTGCATTTTTGGCAAAATTTTTGTCGCAAAGGGAAAAGATCAAAGTGTTAGTGCTTGCGTTCACACACGCACTACACGTTTAAATGCAGTCAATTTCGAAGGGCTTATACAAGACTAAACTCAAAAGGGCTTATAAATACTAAAAGGATAAATACTTAATATCAGTACAGATGGTTTCTAAGTATGGTGGTTATAACTTGGATTTTAAGTGACAAATAATTTGAGTTTTGAAACTTTGACAATAACTAGTCGAGAAGATATCGTGAGAAGAACGTGAGACATGTTTGTGTTATAGTAATTTAGACAACGGTTGAAGTAGGAATACGAGACGTATTTTGTACGAGAGTATGGTATAACAAACAATTTCTTATGACGTGCAGTGCGCTGTGGAATTTTGAATAAAAGCCTACCAAGAAGTGACGGGGAGTCGATAAAGTTGTTAACTATTTTATAAAGAAACATTACATCAAACTGTATTCGACGACCTTCTAATGGCAACAAACCATAGTGAGAAAGACTATTACTATAGGAATTACGACCGCGACCCATACGGTAATCAATAGCTTTTAGAAATTTCTTTTGTACTTGTTCAATCCTATTGATGTGACATTTGTAGAAAGGGCTCCAAATAATACACGCAAAATCCAGAATTGATCTGACTAAACTGTAGTATAATATCATGTATGTCATTACGTGTTGGAAAGGCTTACAAACCCTCAATAAGAAGCCAAGCTGCTTGTAAGCCCTTTGAACAATAGTATCAATGTGATCGTGAAAAGTAAGTTTATTGTCGATTATCACTCCAAGGTCTCGGATCTTGTCAACCCTATTCAACTGGTGATTATTTAAGCTGTACATGTATAATATTGGGTTTCTATTACGAGTAAACGTAATGATGTTACATTTATCAGGGTTTAGAAATAATTGAGTATTATCACAGTATGCAGCTATAGAGTTAATATCTTCTTGCAGCTTGCAGCAGTCATCAACGGTCTTAATAATCTTGTAAATTTTTGCATCGTCTGCGTATAATAGGGGATCACTGCTGCTAACCACGTTACCAATGTCATTTATGTAAAGTGTAAATAGCAAAGGTCCGAGATGTGAACCTTGGGGGACACCTGAAGGGATATAAAGATAGTCTGATAAAAATCCTTTGATAGAAACAGCTTGTGAGCGATTTGTTATGTATGACTTGATCCAACGGAACAAGTCGCCATGTATACCTGCACTCCACAGCTTCTCCAACAAGACTCTGTGACTAATCTTATCGAAAGCCTTGGAGAAGTCGGTGTAGACGACATCAACTTGACATTTGTTATTTAGTGCAGTTAACAAATAATCAGTAAAGGTGACCAAATTGGACTCGACACAGCGACCTTTAAAGAATCCGTGCTGATTAGGACACAAGAAATTTCGTACGGTGAAGGAAAGCTCATCAGCAACAATTTTTTCTAAAATTTTGCCAAATATACAAAGTTTCGAAATTGGTCTGTATTGTGATACGTCGTCTTTCCTATTATTTTTGGGTATGGGAGTTATTAGAGCTTGTTTCCAGCGACCAGGAAAAGTCCCTGATACTAATGATTGAGTGAAAATGTACGTAATAGGAATAGTTAGTTCCTTTGCGCATTTATGAATTAAAAGGGGATGTATTCCGTCCGCATCAGCTCCTTTGTTTACGTTAACTGACTTAAGTTGCTTAAACACAATATCTGAATTAATTTTTATTGTGTTAATGTTCCAGTGAGAATTTAGATTTACGTTAGTATGTATAGTTTCGGAATTATCAGCGCTTACAAAAACTGAGTTGAAGTATTTGTTGAATAAGTTACATATTTCTCGACTGTCGGTAACGAACTGGTCTTTATAAACGAACTTATGCGGATAATTTGAAGAGTCCTGTTTAGACTTTACATACGTCCAAAAGTACTTAGGGTTCAGTTTAATTTTGTTTTCTACTGTACGAATATAGGACTCGTAACACATTTTTTCTAAAACCTTAGCGCGACTTCTAAGAAAGGAGAAGGAATCGTAATCAGACTGTTGGTTATACTGTTTCCATTTTTTATGAAATTTTCGTTTTTCGGTCAATAGTTTAATTAATGGACGAGAAAACCACGGCGGATAACGACTGGAGCAGCAAAGTTTCTTTGAGGGAACATGAAGAGCAATAAGTTTGTTAATTATAATATAAAAGAATTCAATTTGTGCCTCAAGCCCTGTAAGATTTGAAAATTCCTCGCACCAGTCAATTTCCGCCAACTTGTTTTTAATAGCCTCAAAATTGGACAAATGAAACATTTTTTTGACAGCATTTATATTAGGGCTTAAAAGTTTCTCATAGGATAAAATAATATTAATGTTAAGAGCCGGGTGGTGACCATCCTCCGACGTGAGCGGACGAGAGCATGAAGTGACGTCACATACTTTATTACTGAAAATTAGGTCAAGAAGACGATTATTCATGTTTTTCACAGAATTAAATTGGTAAAGTTCTCTCATATATGAGAGGAGGCCTGTGCCCAGCAGTGGGACGTATATGCGCAATGTCGCAATGCTGTCAAGATCATTTATTTCGAGTTTTGTGCGATTTAATTTGTTTAGCGTGTGCTAAACTTATGGGGCTTGGTTGAAAACCGGTTGGCTTCACTAGACTGTTCGTAACGCTCCATCTGTATATTTTCTTGGTCTGAGGTTATAATTAGTTTTTTTTTGTATTAACTTAACAATGCCTGCATTTGTTATAATTAATTTCTCATCTAAGTGAAATTCTATTATCTTCTTTTGAGAAATAAATTTCTCAAACCCGATATAGAGCTGTCGACTAAAAAAGATATACGAGTACCTATTCTTTATTTTCGTTTTGCAATCAGGAGAGATTAAGTGCATAGGCACAGATTGATTGCGATTGATTGCTTAGAAGCAGAATTAATAAATGTTTGGATAGCATGTCTTTTGTGTTTATATTTCGTTGTTTGTCCGAAGCCAAAACGCGATGGCTTAAAATTTTCTCTATCTATAGAAATAAACCCAAAGTTAGGTCCTTGTTTTCCTTTTTACCGACCTATCTTATGTAACTACCTACATTATGAAACGACGTAAGTAATCAAGTAAAAAATTATATTTTAGCACATCTTAAGTTTCATCTAGGAATAGGAAAGCACTGGCCAATTACTAGATACTTTACAGCAATTTCGTAACAGTTTCAAAAGTATGAACTTCTTAAACAATTCCGAAACAAGTGGACCGTGTATACCTAACAAGATCAAGATCATCGCAAGAACATGTAACGGTGACCAGATGCCGCGAGTGCTTATGAAACGTAATGTGCCACTTTACGCCGTGTAGCGATACGAGGGGGCAAGGACGGGTCTGAGAGGTCAAGAGGTCAATAATATGACCTCTAAATTCATTAAAGGCTAGAGATTTCTGGGAGTCGACGAGTGAAAATCGAGAGGGGAGGTATTTGCCGAGCAGTGGGACGTTGTATAGAATTGGAACTTTTTTGGCATTTTTTGCTTTAGGCGATTACTCCATCGACAAGAGCCTAGCTCTTAGATAATGTTGATGATTGATATATTGTTTTGATGGATAGACGCACGGGCAGCTAGTATATAAGTATTACGTATAATATAAGAAAGCAAGTAAAGCCGAAGTCCCCAATCCGCACTGGGCCAGCGTGGGGACTACTGCCCGTTCCCTCTCATACATGAGAGGAGGCCTGTGCCCAGCAGTGGGACGTATATAGGCTGATGATGTGTGTGATGAAGTAAAGCCGCGTTCTATATATGGGTGAAATAAACTTTAAAATCGGATAAGTTTTTCCGGAGATACACCCCTACATACAATCTTACAAAGCTAAAATCATATAAACTTTTCCTCTTTATAATATTAGTGTTAATGGGTATTGGGTGCGTATCTTACGCACGCACCTACTACTCATTTTCGCGGCCGTGAATGTTACCTATACCTACCTGACTTGCACAATCGCACAGCCGAGCAACGCACAGATAACTCACTCGTATGTGTAATATAACTACGTTTTATGTTTTGTAGTATGTTTTTATATTGATTACATACATACATACATTCACGCCTTTATTCCCAAAAGGGGTAGGCAGAGCACATGAAACTTACGTTCCAGCACCACTTTTAGCATAAATGCGGAAATGCATGCGGAATGCGGCATAATGCATATATTGATTGAAGTGTATTGATAAAGCATATTTATACAATAGGTGTAAGCTAGAAAAATTGACAGTGAAGGGAATGGACGAGGGCAAAAGATCTAGAGGGCGAAGCCCAAAGAAAGGGTCGAACTAGATCGCCGCTCATTTTTAATTTTTTTTAGACAACACAGCTGGATTTTCGTGTGAGCACCGCCCTTTAGCAGGCAAGAAGATTTTTTTTGTTGATTGACTCAGTCAGCTAGTCACGTCCATTATTTATTACTTATTATTACACAACTTGCTGTTCAGTGAGTCAAGAAGTGCCCAGTTCAAAACATATTTTACCCGTTACAATTTGATTTCAATGTGTTTCGCACCATTGTCTCTACGTCTTTCAAAAATCGCAATACGTAACGTCAAAAGTAGAATACGTAAAGTCTAAATAACATCGTGAATTGAAATAGAAAGAAGGAAAGTGAGAAAAAAGAAAGAAACATACCTACATTTATTCACAAACAAAGACACACACATATTAAACAATAAAAATATACAAAACACACGTAAGACATGACACTGCGGTAGGAACTGGACACTGAGATGTCAGATACCTACATCGCTGATTGAAATAGGTATTTTACGAGTATAATGTCCACGATCTATTACGTTATTTAATATTTCTTGTGGGATAATTAATGTCAGTTGGCTTATATAATACCAGTTGGTCGGTTTTATGACCTTTATCCAACTTAACACCAACAAATAAAAAACAAAAACAAGTCTTTACAATTATTTTCATCCCAAGGCCACGGTCCGGACGCAAGCGGGTAGCGTAGCGACGAGTGGGCGTTCATAGATAAATCTCGATCAAATATATAAACTGCCGGACTTCACCCCACTGGCCCCGTTACCGCTGCTCGATAACCACAGTGAAGTGAAATGAGTTGATGTGGCTGTCATTATAACTATGGCAAACATCACCAGATGTCGCATAAATATATCGTCTAGCGAAAAGTATCGTTTACATGGACGATATCAATAACATTCGATATCTTGCGATACAGGTATAGTGAAGAAATCTCTTCCACCGCAGGTGAAGGTTTGAAAGGGGTTTTTTCCCTATTTAATCTGTTCTAGGTCTGAATTACTCGAAGTATTAATTATTTAACTAAAAAAAACGTAAACCTACTATAAGGATAGAGTCAAAAGGTCGTAGGTCGTAGTGAAATGATCGTAATGTCGAAAGTACCTACTCATAATAGCCGGCGAACCTTAGAGATTACCGAAGTTAAAATAACACCAATACCTCTTACTCTGTTGTAGGTATGACTGGTGGTGACTAGATACCAGGGATCGGATAACGTTATTCTACGGGAACTGTTCTCGGCCGTTCACTCGGGAACGCACGTATAGTGTTCCTGGTTCGGTTCTTGTTACCGTTAAACAAAAACGCTTGAATAACGTTTTTCTACGGGAACAGTTCTCGGTCATTCACCCGAGAACGTAATAATAGTGTTCCTGTTTCGGTTCTTGTTACCGTTACTCAAAACCAATTTAAATATCGTTTCTGTTGAACGATATTAAACGTTTTTCATTTGATATTGGGGAATGGAGAGGGGCGGCAGAAAGGCACAAGTCGGCAACGTCGCGTCGGTATCGTCGGTGCCTACAAAGGAAAATGGCTCGGCTGAGTTAATTGCTGTTACTTGAAGTGACCGCGTCACTCGAATTCGACTGCGTGGGTCCGATATACCATCTTCATTTTCCGCGGCGCATGAACGTATTGTGCGTAACTTGTTAATTGTTATAAACAAGGTGCACGGTCACATGGTTTTTGTGTTCCGTTCCATATGAATTTATCCATCCATACTAATATTATAAATGCGAAAGTGTGTCTGTCTGTCTGTCTGTCTGTCTGTCTGTCTGTCTGTCTGTCTGTCTGTCTGTCTGTCTGTCTGTCTGTCTGTCTGTTACCTCTTCACGCTTAAACCGCTGGTACAGAGATAGTTTGAGTCTCGAGGAAGGACATAGGATAGTATTTATCCCGAAATTCATCCCCTAAGGGGGTGAAATGGGGGGTTTAAATTTGTATGGCGATACTTAAACCGCTGAACCGATTTAGTTGAAATTTGGTATGGAGATAGTTTGAGTCTCATGGAAGGACAAAGGATAGATTTTATTCCGAAATTCATCCCCTTGGGGGGTGAAATGGGGGGTTAAAATTTGTATTGAGATACTTAAACCGCTGAACCGATTTAGTTGAAATTTGGTATATAGATAGTTTGAGTCCGGGAGAAGGACATAGGATAGTTTTTATCCCGAAATTCATCCCCTAAGGGGGTGAAATAGGGGGTTAAAATTTGTATGGAGATACCTATTTAAACCGCTGCACCGATTTAGTTGAAATTTGGTATAGAGATCATTTGAGTCCCGGGGAAGGACATACGATAGTTTTTATCCCGAAATTCATCCCCTAAGAGGGCGAAATGGGGGTTAGAAATTTGTGTGGAGATACTTAAACCGCTGAACCAATTTAGTTGAAATGTGGTATAGAGATAGTTTTTATCCCGAAACTCATCCTTTAAAGGGGTGAAATGGGGGGTTAAAATTTGTATGGAGACACCTATTTAAACCGCTGAACCGATTTAGTTGAAATTTGGTATAGTGATAGTTTGAGTCCCGGCGAAGGACATATGATAGTTTTTATCCCGAAATTCATCCCCTAAAGGGGTGAAATGGGGGTTCGAAATTTGTGTGGAGATACTCAAACCGCTGAATCGATTTCGTTGAAATTTGGTATAGAGATAGTTTTGATCCCGAAATTCATCCCCTAAGGGGGTGAAATGGGGGTTAAAATTTGTATGGAGATGCCTACTTAAACCGCTAAACCGATTTAGTTGAAATTTGGTATAGAGATAGTTTGAGTCCCGGGGAAAGACATAGGATAGTTTTTATTCCGAAATTCATCCCCTAAGGGGTGAAATGGGGGGTTAAAATTCGTGTGGAGATACTTAAACCGCTGAACCGACTTAGTTGAAATTTGGTATAGAGATGGTTTTTATCTCGAAAATCATCCCCTAAGGGGGTGAAATGGGGGTTAAAATTTGTATGGAGATCCATACTTAAACCGCTGTACCGATTTAGTTGAAATTTGGTATAGAGATAGTTTGAGTCCCGGGGAAGGACACAGGATCGTTTTTATCCCGAAATTCATCCCCTAAGGGGGTGAAATGGGGGTTAAAATGGAGATACTTAAACCACTGAACCGATTTAGTTGAAATTTGGTATAGAGATAGTTTTTATCCCAAAACTCATCCCCTAAGGGGGTGAAATGGAGGGTAAAAATTTGCATGGAGAATCCTACTTAAACCGCTGAACCGATTTAGTTGAAATTTGGTACATAGATAGTTTGAGTCCCGGGGAAGGACATAGGATAGCTTTTATCCTGAAATTCATCCACTAAGGGGGTGAAATGGGGAGTTAAGATTTGTATGGAGATACTTAAACCGCTGAACCGATTTAGTTGAAATTTGGTATAGAGATAGTTTTTATCCCGAAACTCATCCCCTAAGGGGGTGAAATGGGGGTTAAAATTTGTATGGAGATACCTACTTAAACCGCTGAACCGATTTAGTTGAAATTTGGTATAGAGATAGTTTGAGTCCCGGGGAAGGACATAGGATAGCTTTTATCCTGAAATTCATCCCCTAAGGGGGTGAAATGGGGAGTTAAAATTTTTATGGAGATACTTAAACCGCTGAACCGATTTAGTTGAAATTTGGTATAGAGATAGTTTTTATCCCAAAACTCATCCCCTAAGGGGGTGAAATGGAGGGTAAAAATTTGCATGGAGAATCCTACTTAAACCGCTGAACCGATTTAGTTGAAATTTGGTACAGAGATAGTTTGAGTCCCGGGGAAGGACATAGGATAGCTTTTATCCTGAAATTCATCCACTAAGGGGGTGAAATGGGGAGTTAAGATTTGTATGGAGATACTTAAACCGCTGAACCGATTTAGTTGAAATTTGGTATAGAGATAGTTTTTATCTCGAAACTCATCCCCTAAGGGGGTGAAATGGGGGTTAAAAATTGTATGGAGATACCTACTAAACCGCTGAACCGATTTAGTTGAAATTTGGTATAAAGATAGTTTGAGTCCCGGGGAAGGACATAGGAACTCCGTAATTAAAGGACGCAATCCCATCGAGTTTGGGCTCGTTTAATTCGTCTTGACGAGAACTTTGATACTATATGGTAACCAGGGTCTGATGATGGAGCTGGTAGGTGGCCATAGGAACCCCGTAATTAAACGACGCAGTCCCATCGAGTTTGGGCTCGTTTAATTCGTCTTGACGAGAACTTTGATACTATATGGTAACCAGGGTCTGATGATGGAGCTGGAAGGTGGCCATAGGAACTCCGTAATTAAACGACGCAACCCCATCGAGTTTGGGCTCGTTTAATTCGTCTTGACGAGAACTTTGATACCATATGGTAACCAGGGTCTGATGATGGAGCTGGTAGGTGGCCATAGGAACTCCGTAATTAAACGACGCAGTCCCATCGAGTTTGGGCTCGTTTAATTCGTCTTGATTAGAACTTTGATACTATATGGTAACCAGGGTCTGATGATGGAGCTGGAAGGTGGCCATAGAAACCCCGTAATTAAACGACGCAGCACCATCGAGTTTGGACTCGTTTAATTCGTCTTGACGAGTACTTTGATACTTTATGGTAACCAGGGTCTGATGATGGAGCTGGAAGGTGGACCTTCCAACTCCATCATCAGATCAGCTCTGTCATAATAATATTGCATTGTCATCCGATTTATACATGCATGCACAATTTCAGCTCAATGGGACACCACGAAGTGGGTCAAATTTAACTTGTAAGATTTGATTACAGATACAGACAGACAGACAGACAGACAACGGGACAGGTGAAACTAAATAAAAGCTTGTAAAAAGGATTTTGTATGTCCGGCTGTCCCCCCTATAGGTCGCATATCAGATTCTCGTGAAATTTTGTGAGCGAGTTCGATATTTAACTACAGGGCAAAAATGCTTTCGTATGTCCGGTTGGTCGGCTGTCCGGCTGTCCCTTCTATAGGTCGCATCTCTAAACAGATTCTCGTGTAATTTTGTGAGCGAGTAGCGAGTTCGATATTTATAGGGCAAAAATCGCCCTCGCCTAATCCGTTCTGCCGAACAAAACAACCGTTCATAGGCTACGGCGAGCTCGGTTCGGGCGAACGTTGGTAGGTACTAAGATTAAATACATTTGACATAACATTTTTTTATGTTTGGTAACAAAATCCAAAGTTACAATTTTGTTGGTGAGTCAAAGTCCGACGAACCACTGTGCATACGTACATGTGTGCGTGTGCGGTGCGCGAGCCTCGATCGTTGTGTGAGTAGCGCTAAAAACCTAAACTTCGCGCGGCGCGACTCCGTAGAAGGCCCTTAAATTTATTTCCAAAATCAAGCAACGTATTAAAACGATATTTTCACAAACCGTTGATGAATATATCCAATTTCGCAAAGATCTCATTACTTGGAACTCTTGGAAAGAATACTTCTTAGGTTCTGACTTACGAGCCCAGACCCTAACATACTCTACACTCGCCTATGTCGAATATATACCCCAAAGCACCTTAACAATTTCCTACTAATACAGGTGCAAGTCGATAGGTACCACATCAGTCAGTACACGAACGAATTATTATACTTACGTCTTACGCACCTACTTCATTGAATTAAACTCTATACACTTGAATACGACTATTTTAAATTTTTACTTGCTACGTAAATTGAAGTGTAAGGTACCTCTTACCACATGCGGCATCCTTTGATAATGCGGCGCGCGGCAGGACGCTTGCTTTACCAATGGCGGCATCTTTTGGCTGTCGGTGGCGCGTGCCGCGCGGCTCTTTACTAAGAACTCCATATAGACCAGCACGTCTATCTTGAGACAGCCGCGACATACTTTCGATTTTTCTCGCACTATAACCTCTTGTTCTAAGTGTTCTAATAAGAGAGAGACGGATAGTGCGAGAAAAATCGAGAGTAAGTATGTCGCGGCCGTCTCATGATAGACGTGCTGCTGGAGCACACTAACATTATGACGACTTTGTTTGTATATATTGTGTTATCTATTTTATAGACTTATACGATAAACTTGTAGATAAATGTTCATATATATGTACTTAATCGAAGGAACATTAGAATAATAATAACAAACATAACAAAACTAAACCTACAGGTAAAAAATTTGGCATAAATCGCCGTCAACGGGCAAGGTGCCCAGAAGGCTGGCCGTATTTCCTCGCTGTATAGCGATACTAATACGCTGTGCGAAATAGTGGCCAGCCCTCTGGTCGCCCGAGGCTTCTATTAAGCGCGTCGCCAATTCTTTGTACAGCCGATGCGCACTTGGGCCCCACGGCCCCAAGGTTTCAACCCCAAACGCCGCAAACATGTAGCTATTTCCTAAGAGGGCATATTTGCGGCGCTTGAGGCTTTCGGCCGAGGATGCTGCAGCGCCAGCGGCGGCGCTGGTGCTTGGAACATGGGACGGTGCCAGGGTATCAACGCAAGTAGCGTCCCAAACTAGCGGCTGACCCATGCTCCAAGGCACCAGCGTCATTCCGTCAGGTCTCTTGCCGTCGTCCCTAGCCAGCCCGCTGGGCTCGAGGACTGCCGGCACTCTCGCACTGACAAGGGCCCGGCGGATGACATCATTGATACAGGCGTGGCGGGATATCCTACCAGCGCTCCGGACACAAGAGAGGCCATGGTGGCCCAGTATGTCTACCATTTGTCTTAATCGAAAATAATATATTTATGGTCAAAACATTTTATGTCCACGCAATCATAAGAAATAGCATAAACATGTTTCCGTTAATAAGCACTAGCACTACACGAAGTATAACGTTTTTCGAACTTCAATGTGGTACTATTCATACCTTTGTCAGTCACCATTTACAGATCTGTACGTCTAGCACAACTTGCTGACAAGTCCCTTCTCGCGCGACTGAGCGTATCCTGTCTCACTCGCACCGTGCAAATTCGAAAGAGGAGGGTAGATCTATCTCGACTCGCGTCGCGGCGAGGCGTCAGTTGTGCTAGCCCCCCTGGTTATTTTTTTTTTTTCAAATTTAACAAAGATAGTGACTAAAAACTTTGTGAATAAACAACTTTGATAAAAGAAGTTGTGTCAAGCTGCTTCAAATCTAGTGTAGGTATTTCAGTTACATTAAAATTTTACATTTCTTATCAAGGGCTGTAAAAGAAAGAAATCCCGATATCGCAAGTATTTGTGACCCGAGCCGCAGGCGAGGGTTGTAAATATGCGATAGAGGGCTTTCTTTTTTACTACCCGTGGTGAGTACACAATTTTGCGTCTTCACCTGGCCACAATGCGAGTTTTAGCGTACGCGCAGCAACAACTTAAAATCAAATGTGGCAGTCAGGAGGTGTTTTCAATTTCGGTCCCTTTACATTTTTGTCCGAAAATTGCCTCCCATAGAAAAAACACTTTTAGTGCTCCAAATAGAGAGTCTTGCTTATGTCCCTGAGTAGAAATTAATTAATTTAATGGAATTACAGAAACTGTTGCATTTTGAAAGTCTTTACTACATTGCATTAAAGTTCACTCTAGCTTGTTTAATTTAAAATGTTATTTTTATAGTTTCTGGCGATTAATAGCGAAAGTATGAATGAAAACGCTTCTAAGTAAACGTTTGAAAGATAACATTTCTTCAAAGAGTATTTTATGGGACACAATCTTATAGTTCGGGTTTCGTTGTGACACAGTTTATGTAGGCATAACAATTGTCTGTATTGTCACATTTTTGAGATGGTGAATTAAACACAAGAGACAGACTAACTGGTCGGATACATACATATAAACTACCACGCCTGTATACACAAAAGGGGTAGGCAGACCGCATTCAATTTTCCGTGCCATCTTTTACCTTCAATAACATCCTCACTAGAAAAGAATAGTACAGTTTACACGTAAAGGCGTTTAATCTGAGAGTAATTTCAAATTTCAATCAAATAATGCGTTTAGCGCTCAAGCTGAAACTTAATTTTAAATTATTTGTGTTGGCCGAATTGCATCATTCAAAAAGCGACTCTAAATTCCAGGGTGGAAGATTCCGATTCCAATGACAGTTGTATAAAAAGTCGGCCACATTCAATAATCTCAAACAAGCTCAGAGCATGAACGTTTCTCGGCATGAACAAAATACGAGTAATATACTATATTCGATATATATAATATCGAATATAGTATACCGAATATATAAAAATACTATATTCGATATACATCGTACTCAGTTTCCAAGTCCTAGCAGGAGTAAAATTACATACATTCATAATTTTTAAACTATAATTAGGTAACCGCACTGTTGACTGGTAGTTTATTAAACTAGTTTGAGAACCCTAGTGTCAGGGCTCTCACACCCGTTTAACCATAATTAATTATGCGGGCCAGGGTGATTAATTACCCAGTTGATGATGATGATGATGATGATTAATTGTAGCCTGCATTATTATTTTTAATTTTCTTGAATTAATTAAATTGTGATATCCTTTTGTGAATTTTAAACAATAATTATTCTGTAACTTGTTTTAAAACAAGCTTACGCTCACCTCAACGCTCACCCACAAATATATCTTGAAACGGCAATGCATAGTAACTAAACGTAGGCAGAGGCCTAGTTTCGTGACCGGTGACCGGCACCGACTCTCTCGTTGGTAACCTTATTTCTCCATGAATTTTTAGAATACTTCGAAGACAGTTAGATAAGATTATCTATTACGTGATAAAAAATTACATTATAGATTTTCATACATAATAATAATAATTTGCATTTCATTAAATTGTCAAAAGAGCCTCTAAGTGTTGGCTCGGTACTTTGTAGGTACCTAACTCCACGCACGCCTCCCAAAGGTCCGGGACATCATTGTCCCGTGAGCGGGAAAGATATAATAATAAATCAGCCTATATACGTCCCACAGCTGGGCATTGATGAGAGGGAACGGGCAGTTGCATACCTATGTCAGAAAAATAAGATTTCTTATCACGATCGTCAAAACAGAGAAAATAAAGATAAAACAATGTCAATAAAGAAAAAGAAGAAAGAAAGAGAGAAAAAAGAGAAAGAAGAAAAAAAGAAAGAGAAAAAAAGAAAGAGAGTGTAGTGTGTGTGTGTGTGTGTGTGTGTGTGTGTGTGAGAGTGTGTGTGTGTGTGTGTGTGTGTGTGTGTGTGTGTGTGTGTGTGTGTGTGTGTGTGTGTGTGTGTGTGTGTGTGTGTGTGTGTGTGTGTGTGTGTGTGTGTGTGTGTGTGTGTGTGTGTGTGTGTGTGTGTGTGTGTGTGTGTGTGTGTGTGTGTGTGTGTGTAGTGTAATGATTAAGAGAATGTCAGCAAATGTAAAAACGCAATAACAAGGAAATAGAAAAAAACAAAATCATGATACATTTAATGTCAAATCATATTCATAGAAATACATTTTACATATTACATAATTGTAAGATGCCAGCCGCAGTCAGAAACACAAAGGCACTCACCAACTTTCTAGAGGAGCTGGGGTGGTTAGGGTAGCGCTACCCCACCATTTCACGAAATAGGCACACTGCAAGTCGACTTGCGGAAAAGAGCCCAGTATAACTAACTAACTAAAAGTAAGAGGTTTATTGTTCCACAATCTGCTACGTAGCGTGCCGAACGTCGTAGCCGCCCAGCCGATGCGGACGTTGCCCTTTCCGTCCAGACCCCGTATCATGATCGGCCTTATCACGCGATAAGTGACAAGATAGAGCGTCAGTCCCGTTCTATCGAACGGTGTGACCAGTGACGGACGCTCTATCATGTCACTTACCGTGTGATAAGGCCGACCATGATGAGGGGTCAGGAAGAGGTTGTTCGACACGGTCGACCCTAAGTAGCAGATCTTATCCACTACCTTCAAGGGGACATTCTCCAGTAAAATAGACGGCTGATGACTGCAGCCTGGAGAGGAGTTCGAGTTTGCCAAGGCTGCGTTTTAGCACCAACATTATTGGGCATATTCTTTTCGCTGTTGCTAAAGGTTGCCTTCGGTGAGTCGCAATTCGTAGTTCATCTCCATACAAGAGAAGACGGAAGGTTGTTTAGCATCAACCTTTAAACAATAACTCTTAACACCCCGATTACACACACCGAGCGTTTGCTCGGTGCGTGGGCGAGACAGTGCTACTCGGCGTAAAAGCGGCGAGACAGTAGCTCGGCTCCGTTTCTATCTTCTAGGCAGAGTACTGTCTCGCCCGTTTGCTCGGTACGTGTGATCAAGGCATAATCGCCAGTCTGCTCCTCACGAGCTCCAAGTTATACTGGACAAATTTGCCCATGCATTGTAACCTGTTCTCCTTGTCAGTAAATGCAAAGAAGACCGAAATTAACAATACCTATCGTTTGAGCACCGTGGGTAGACCCTCAACAAAGGGACTGATGACCTGGTAAAGGTCGCGGGAGTCCGCTGGATGCGGGTGGCGCAGGACCGGTCATTGTGGCACTCTTTGGGGGAGGCCTATGTCCAGCAGTGGACGTCTTTCGGCTGATAAGAAGATATTGATCGCGTTTGACATTAACAGTAGCTTATTTTCGGTAAAAGAAAACATTCTGAGGGAGGAGAGAACATTCCAACAAGGTCTACTATTCCATCTGAGTTGGAAGGTCAGATGGCAATCGCTGTCATAATACTAGTGCCTACGCTAAATCTTAGGACGTGTTTCCAAAGCTCCAACAGGATAAAACTGGGAATAACGCTAGGAAGATGATGAAATAAGTTATGATATCTAAAGTAGGCAAGGCAGAGACGCAGTTTATATTTCACTGCTAACAGCCTTTTAAGCTGTGAAATAAAAACAGTTTTTTTGTAACGTTGGAAAATTTATTAACGCGTCTGAAAAAACGGGATTAATTGGGCTCTTAAGACGGTGAAAAGGTTTTTTAAGCTAGGCAAGGTTTTTCAATTACGGAACTCGAATTCGTAATAATTTTATAGAAGTGTGGTACCTATACTTTAAATACATAGGAAGACTTGTAGAACGCTTGAGATTCTCTTAGGTACAGTATAAGGGTGGGTTGCACCAAACCGTCTATAATCGTAAGCGAGGTTCGTTAAAATCAGAATGTATAGAAAGTTTGACAAGTTCCTAAGGGATGACAGCAGCCGGCGCTATATTTAACCTTGATCGATCTATTATTGTAAGTGTCTTTGTCAACTTTGTCACTTTCAGTAGGTCTTTGGCCTACCTGCCAAGGCCTTTAACTTTCAACACAACGAATCCTCAAATTAATTAAGCGTCGGCAACGAACAAACCAAACAAGGCAAACCTTACAGTATAAACGGCTCGATGGATTTTGGTATATGCGTTGGCATATGCGTTGGATTCCTTATAATCGTGTGGGGTGGTGGGAGTAGATAAGTTATAATTTGAAAAAATACAGTTGGGTCCTTGGACAAATCTTTTGATTTCACTTGATAAGGCATTATCAAGTGAAATCAAAGGATTTCGTTTGATCCAGAATTAATTTAGTCATCTTTGATAGGATTCCAAGTAATCGAGCCTTTGGAGTACGCCATACAAGTAATACCTACATTCCGTAGGATTCGCCGTTCCAAGCAAAATTAATTTAATTATTTTTAAGGTAAATTTTTACGTTTCGCTGCGGTTCTTCGAGGTTGTATAAAATTCCAGTTTTTTTATTTTAGCACTCTCACGTTCGCTTGCTTTACGAGTTGAACCATAAAGAAGCTCTAAAGAAACTAGAAGAATTATGAAGCTATCAACTTTTCTCTAAGGACTCTTATTTTTACGTTTGTCTCAAGTGCCTAAGTTTAGTAATTCTGTTAAGAGCAGATAAAACAGACGCTACAGTTTCAGAAAAGAGTTTAGGTAGGTATTCTTAGATAAGTATCTATTTTACATTTGACGCTTAAACTTGGGTCATCGTTATTTGGTTAAATCCAGTCTTAATAATGTTGCGAACGTTACATTTGCATGTTCACTCCCAAGAATCGCTACGCTCGTGTGTAGCTGAAAGCGACTCGCAGCGCTCCCGCTGGGCTGTTTCTGCCATTGCAAGTCTATTAAGCAGAAGTTTCAGCATTCAAGAAGAATATATAAGTCTGTAACTAACACCTATGGATTCCGTCCGGAATAAAATATGTATTATTATTATTCATGGCTGCGCTTGCTTGGCAATTTCTTAGAATTTGCCTACCTAGGTATTTATAGAGATTCTTTAAGAAGAAGTGCAAATGATACCATACCTGTATAGATACAGGCAGCATCATATAGTTATTAGCAGCTAAATTAGCCAAATATATCGGAACACGTCTTTATAACTGTAAGAGTAAGGATGTGTTACGATATATTTGGCTACTTTGGTTGCTACTAATAATGCGATGCTGACTGTATACGTACTACATAAGCTATAAAATCGGCGATGCAGCTGATGACGTGGTGCAGTATATTCACCAGAAGACTGGCTGAGGGTTTTCCAGCTGCGTTCGCGCAACTACGTGCACTTCAGCTCGTTTGTGGTGCGCGTGCCGCGGCCGCTGCAGGAGACCATCGCGTGTGCTGACTTCTGGCCGAAGGGTGTCGTGTTTCGGCGGTTCCGGGGCAACCTACCGAACTCTACACCGGACTTGACGACGCAACGGAGCCACACTCTTTCGTCACCTAAATAATAATTAGTGTTTAATGTTATATTGTATGTATGTTAGTCTGTAAGGTATTTGTAACTATGGGCCTTAGTTGCCTGAAATAAATGTTTTATTATTATTATACCTTTATTCAAAATATTGGGTAAGTAAAAACATTATTTAATGAAGGCAAAAGTCTGTACATACCTCTATGATAAACGCAAGAATTAAAAACCATATCCACATGGGAGAAAATAATAAAATCATCAAGTAGCTTTTGCTATAAGCTGTCGTCAGTCAATACCAACTAGGAAATCTCTAAAACAGTAACACTTAGATTTCCTGCCCGATTCCAATCCTGGCGATCATAAACCTCGCTTTGTTTAGTAACTACAGCTCCGTCGGCTCCATTCATTCCGTAGCTATTCCAATACTTTATTACTTTCTATGCAAGCTCACGAACTAGAACGAAAATAGTGTAAAATCCTAAATTTTACTTCAACACATACGCTTTTTAGGGTACCTCAAAAGTAAAAAAATGAAACACTTATAGGATCACTTTGTTGTCCGTCTGCCGTCTTTGAGATATCAAGTTGAAAAAGTCAGTTAAGTCCCTTTAAACTGTGAAAAAATCAAAAGAAAGAACCGGCCCGGCCGCTTATGCTGCTAAAAACTCATATTTCGACACTCTCGAGGCCACCTAAATTTATGGGGTAGGTACTTTCCGTTGACCTAGAACTATGAAATTTGGCAAGTAATATCGTCTTATACTACAAGTCAGACAGGGAATAATCTAGAAACTACACATTTGCAATTTTTTTACGGAACCCTCGGTGATCTAGTCCGGTTTTTCGTTATTATTCGGACTGTGTCGTGCGCTGTGCGGTTTTCGACAAAAAGGAAAATGGCGGCAAAAAATGCAAATGGCCGCCAGACGGCAAGATGGCGAAATTATTCGGAGTCTAGCTTTTAGCGGACAATGGACTGTATTGCTGTATAATTGTGAACAAAGGGACTTAATTAGAACTCGATACATAGTAAAGTTGCTCACGAATTCTTAATATATGACAATGCATTATTGTGTGGTTATGAACAATACAATAATACAATTACTAATGGTGATTGCTTGTAACAATTTATTTTTAAAACACTTAATCCTTTTTTAACATACGTTATGTAGACGTTGGATATTTATGCCAAGTTTTACGGCTTTTAAAGTTTTTTGTACCTAACAGGACTTACGAATAATTGCGTCTAATTATTTAACAACTCGGACATGTTCCTTTGGGACCCTTTCGTAATTAATGACTGACCCCTAATTAATAGTTCTTGATCTAGTTGCTATATGCCCGATAATGATGTACGCTGGTGATCTGGCAATGTCATCTACACGTTCTCAATTGTTGGTATTCGAAGGCAGATGAAGATATCATATCTATGATCAAAAGCCGTCTTCAAAGCAAAAACTAAAACTTTTTGGCACAAAAATATCAATTGAAAATTCATCACTCGTGACAGTTACCTACACTCCGACATCACATACAATAATTTACTATGTTCTAAGAAGTCATGTAAACAATCAAACAATTCTGTATTTTTAGAAAACGTTTATGTTCTTACAAACTGCATGCATAAGTTTCGTTACAAAACCGACACTGTGTTTTTTCTTTGATGACTAACTCTAATCTGGTAGGTACACAATTATATGAAAATGTCCATTTCAGGGCTTAAAGCGTAATTGTTAAATGCGACACGGCCCTAATAAACCAGGCACACACGAATACGATGCCACCTACAAACGGTGGTAAGAGAGGACACATTGAAAGTCGTTAGTTAACCACAAATGGGTCCCAGATGCATTCACCCTGGTAGTGTATTTGTAAACAACGATACCGTAATTACCTTAGTTGGCTTCATTGAAACAATAAATAAACAAAATACGATTGAACAAATTCACCATAGAATTTATCCGGTGGTTCCCAGTACAAAACCAAATACGGTTTCATAAATTACCGACATAATGGGGCGAAAATAGAATAAATACATATTACATTGAATTGACATAAATATTATGTACTCAATACGAATAGGTGTTTGTAAGTGCTGATAGTTGTTCCTGTCTTATTATCAGATTAAACATGTTAAAAAAATATTCAATTAATTATAATTAGCCTCATCGTCGTCGTCGGTCTATGTACTGTACATGCATTATGTGAGGAGGCCTGTGCCACTGCTGGGCACAGCTGCACATGTATGAGATGGAGTAGGCAGTAGTACCCACGGTCCAGTGTGGGTAGAGGGCTTCACATACTCCTTTTACTTTTTTTTGCTGGTGTACTTAACTAAAATCGATGATCAACAACACCCCTTCTACAACAAACATAGCATTTGAGTGTCTATGACCTCGCAGAAATTTTTAGTTTCCTCTCTCTGTTAAGGATCTTGGTTATTAAATGTTTGTTGTAACGGTGGTGCCTCAAGTTTTAATTAATTTAGTTATTATTTGCGTAGCGATTAATGTGTAAAATCTCACATAATATGATATCGAAAATGTTGTAGCGAAAGAAAATAAATTAATATAAATAATGTACAACTGACCTGTTTGATATATCGGACGGTCGACATGGGCTGTAAATCGAACTGCTTTCCCAGGATATAACCTTATAGTTTTGTGAATTAGTGCAACTGGTCTAAAACTGGGAATTGGGAGGTTTAGACTATGTGGACTGGAATTGTTGCTTTGTAAGTAGTAACTAATGGAATGAAATGTAGTTTAGAAGTTTGAGGGAGTTTGAGGGGGTTCAGCTTGAAGTAGATGTACACACAAAATGTATAAACATGTTACATGATACGTTGAAATGTCCAAATGAGGTTAAATTCGTTTAGGTGTCAATGCGGACCACGGACTACTTCTGGGTATAACCGGGAAGAAGGATGAAGATGGCGTTAAATTTATTTTATCATTAATCACAGCAAAAATACCTGTTTGATTCGAGGTAAATATTCTTGAAACAAGAAATGCATTAGGGATATGATACTTAAATCTCAATTGAAGCAAATGTCTTCTCTCTCCAAGCCAAGCCTATCTGTACTCTAGCACAACCTGCTGACAAGCCGCTTGTCGCGCGACTGAGCGTCCACTAGTCACACTCGCACCGTGCAAATTAGAAACAGGTGGGTAGATCCTTCTCGACTCGCGTCGCGGCGCGGCGTCAGTTGAGCTAGCCCTCCTGGCCAAGTTTTTTTTTCTCTTGGTTCGTGAAAGACAATTTCAGTTGCATTCAAGAAAATGGCAGTTCTAAATGATTTCATGATGACTTTCTTCTCTGCTTTCTCTATCGCCTTTTACCTAGAGTCAGTTCCATGAAGCACTAGTTCACCCCAGCAAAACTAAACCTAGACAATTCCTACCAGAATATATTTTCCCCATTGCCTTAGAAATTACCTTACGCTAACAGAAGCTACGTTATATGACGAGATTTATGTTAACAGGGAAAAGCCATATTCACAAAGTGAATGGACAATCATCACTTGATCAGTTTGCTGGACCATTTTAATTTTGCCCTTCGATTACGCATAGTTCTGATTTTCGACCACGATGGTGGTACGAATGCTGGCCGTCGCCTTAAGACGCTTGCGACTCCAGCTTTCATCATCATCCTCTGCCTGTAGTCGTCCACTGCTGGATATTCATCATCATCATCATATCAGCCGAAAGACGTCCACTGCTGGACATAGGCCTCCCCCAAAGAGTGCCAAAGCGACCGATCCCGCGCCACCCGCATCCAGCGGACTCCCGCAACCTTTACCAGGTCATCAGTCTACCTTGTTGGGGGCCTACCCACGCTGCGCCTTCCGGTACGTGGTCGCCACTCGAGAGCCTTTCCGCCCCAACGGCCATCGGTTCTACGTGCTATGTGCTCCGCCCACTGCCACTAAAGTTGCTGGATGTTAGCCTTTCCTATTTGGCGCCACCATACCAGGTCCTCAGCTCTCCAAATCCAACCGCTTCCCGCCATTCTCTTTAGGTCGTCGGTCCACCTGGCGGGGCTTCGTCCCACAGGGCGAACTCCCCCATATAAGCGCTTTGCCGCCTCTTTATATTTTGTAAACTCACCATGAGTTTCGTTTTCGTTTCGACGGGAAAAAACAAATCCAAGTCTCTCAACAGCACTTCCTTGGGAGCTCTCGCGACTTTACTAACCACAATAGGATTCCCTGTTAGAGGCCTTCGGGCGGTTCAAGAACTTCTCTCAGTCGAATTGCCCACCCACTTGACAATGGGGGGGACAACTGTCACTCGCGTCCGCAAAAGTTACCTACCACAACCCTGCACGTGTCCCCTGGGTGGTACTAAAGAGTGACAAACTTTAAAGGCCAAAATAACAATATGCCATACGATTAAATAAACAAGAGGAATGGAAGAGTTACGGCATACCTAAATGTCATCTCGCTCATATTTGAAGTAGCCCAACTAGCGAAGTAATTACCTACACCTTATAGAAGACCGTAATCATGGTCACACCACGACTAGCTATAGGTGTGTGGTGTTGTTTTCCTGGTGAATAAGGATGCCTGAGCTACCAAGGATGTGCCGTGTTGAGACTTGATAGTGAGGGAACAGCATTTTTTTTAATCTGTCAACACATCGATTGGTATAACTACAACTTAGAAAAGTTGATTTATAAAAGTCCAATATCTCAAAAACGGATGAACAGATTTTCATGAAACATGGCTAAGAACACCCGGGATAAAATTATCTATGAGACAAAAAACCGCATTCAAATCGGTCTATCAGTTAGGGAGCTATGCTACTACAGACAGATACACAGACAGACACGTTAAACTTATAACGCCCCTCTTTTTACGTCGGGGGTTAAAAATAAATAAGGGTCGAAAACGTGCACATGGCTTCTTTGGACTCACATCATCCATGTGCTACAACAAAGTTTCTTAAAGTGTGGTCCATGGACCCCTTAGGGGTCTGCGACATCATTGCTAGGGGCCACGGCTAGTTTGTTCACTCTTAACGTCGGCAGGTACGTAGATATAGACACAAAAAACATGAGATTTTTTTCAACATTTTCTTGAGCAGGGATCCGCGGTATTTTTGAAATTCTGAAATTGGTCCATAACAAAAGTCTAAGATCCACTGTGCTACAATGTGATCTTAGATGTGATCTTGTTACACCGTTGGTATATGCACACATAATCGGGGGCATGTTATACTAGCGACAAATGAGGCGGGTAGAGACTGGTTGTGTGAGGCTTCCGATCTTCTGTCGACGGGGATAATTAAGGGGGGAATGGGATGGAAAATGCCATTTGGCCCTGTCGCTAGCCCAATGCAAATGTAGCAGCAGGAATTCTATCTAGCGTCGTCCCGACGTACTAAAATCTTTGATTTACTATACATGCATAGCATACACATTGATGTAGTATATAAGTAATAGTGACGACATAACATTGTAGATTATTTTCGGAAAAATTGTATATCGTATTCTGTTCATGAAGTAAAAGAATTTACGTCACACCTGGCCATAATGCGAGTTTTACTGCACGCTACGCGTACGGGTAAACTCGCATTGTGGCCAGATGAAGACGTAAAATTTTGTACGCAACACGGGCGGTAATTCGTAAAGCCCCAGAGCGCATATTTATAGCCCTCACCTTCGGTTCGGGCCACAAACACCTGCGATCTGGGGCATTCACGAATTCACCGCCCTAGTTACGTAATGTACTATTAAAGTCACATGATCTGGTTACCTAGAAATTTACAGTATTAGAGTGTATATGGGTTTCGTTTTTGCCATTTTGGCTACGGAACCTTAAAAAACATATCCTTCACGAAAGATTTTCGAGCTAACCTTTTTCAGCGTTTAAGAATTGGCATGCAAAATTAATAAGTAAGTAGCAGATGTATAATTCCAAAAAACGTAGTAAAAAAACGTACGTAGATAGGTACTTAAATTTTTTTCTTCTTTCTTGTATATAATTGGAAATGTTTTTTTTTTTCAGGTAACTATTGACACTCAATTATGCGACTGCAAAAAGCGCATAAAGGTTCCATCTTCCAACTTAACAGGCAGGTGAGAAGATCGAAATCAAATACATATTTGGTTCGGTTATATTCAAAAATAGTTATTTTTCCTATATTTTTATTAACTCTAGTTAATAAAAATATAGGAAAGGCTCTAGCCTATGCCAAATCTTGGGATTAGGTGTCAAAGTGGAACACGGGCTCTTTTAGGGCTCAACTGGGAATAACGCTAGAAAGAGGATGATTGGTAGTGACCCTGCCTACGAAGTCGGAGGTCCCGGGTTCGAATCCCGGTAAGGGCATTTATTTGTGTGGTGAGCATGAATATTTGTTCCTGAGTCATGGATGTTTTCTATGTATTTAAGTATTTATTTAATAAGTATGTATATCGTCGTCTAGTACCCATATTACAAGCTTTGCTTAGTTTGGGACTAGGTCGATTTGTGTAAGATTGTGTCCCCAAATATTTATTTGTTTTATTCATTTATTTATTTACAACATTTTCTTACTGCCATGTTTTGGATCCTGTGCTTCATTTACACTTTGCACCGTGCTTTCCAAACAAAACAAGTTTACGGATTTTTTGATCCCAAGGGACCCTGAAAATATTTACTACTTTTTTATTTCCGCTGGCGTAATGAAAAGTGGAAAACTCATTTCTTTTCGCTTAGGTACTGATATATGTTGGTGTTCGTTTCTCTTTTTGGATTGTTTGTTTTCGTCTGACACAAGACCTAATAACCGGGGCGCTAGACATTTTGCAGTTAGAGCAGTGTTGTTCAACCAACGGAGAAAATCGTTATTGTAATTCTGTTTCCTACTCAATTTTAATGGGTGTCACCGTTTCCCATCCGATGAATCGCGTCACCCATGACACAAGTCAAGCTTTGAGGTTATACCGCAGATTAAAGGGGAAGGAAAAATGTATGATAATTTATGTCAATTATTTCCCGCTAGTTTCCGCCCACGACTTCGTCTGCGTGGACCCGGAAGAAACCTATGCTATATTTTAAACCAGGCTGCAAACTAAATTACATCCAAATATGTTCAGCCGTTTAAGCGTGATTGAGTAAGATACACCCAAACTTTCGCATTTATAATATTAATGTATAAGGAATAAGGATAGGATTTATAACCTAGATAAAATGAGATACGTAGACGAATCTTTCCGTTAAAATCTAAATGTTATACGCTTACATGGAATAAGGTATATACGAGTATAGGTTAGGTAAGCATTATGCGAGTGCTTATTTAGGCTTCCTTAGGCCTACAAAATATAATAATTACACAAACCATGTTATAAAATTTAAAAGCTGAATTCTTGGCCGTGGGAAAATTGTGTTTTTTTAATCTCTTGTGAACTTAAGCTTTTGCCATCTAATGATGTTTATTTACACGTTGGGTGGACTGCGGGGAAATGGCGAAGGAAAGGTCTCAAGTCTTTTCAAGCATATTATGTTAACTTTTTTTTTACTTACAACAAAAACGAGGGATGTTATAAGTTAACAAGTGGAACTGTGCGTGTATCTGTGACTGTATGTGTTAGGGTAGCTCCCAAACGTATAAACCAAAACTTGAAAAAAAAACAACAACAGATATATGTTATTTTATTATATTCGCATTTCTAAATCCATCCCACCTTCCACGTCATTTCCGACTGTATTTTCTGTATACCATCATCAACTACTCATTGAGACGATTCAAACGAGCCCATACTCAAGGTTACATCGGTTCAATACTGAATTCCCATGGCCACCTTCTGTCTCCATCATCAGATCAGCTCTATGGTACCATAATATTGAATTGTCATGCAAACTATACTATTACCCTCAGCTCAATCGGATAACGGCACGTGACTGAAAAATGGATTGCAAATTTTGACGGACAACTTATATACTTATGTAAGCACTTACATACGGACAGGTCAATGTTGACTATAATCGAAAATGGATTAAAAATATTGTCTGATATAGAAAGAAGTACAGCAGGGGATTAAATAATCACAAAGTTAAAAGTGTCCAAAGTTTTAAAAGACGGGCGGTAGATTACGTCCCTTTCCCGCTCACAAAACGCACCTTAATATGAAACAATTTTATTGTCATTTACTATGACGCTCAAGTGTAGTGTCTTCACGATCCCAGAGAGTTTTCTATCTCTAACAAGACATAGATTCGTATTTTTTTGAGATATATGTATAGGTCACTAGGCTAAGTTGTTCCTTTTGGAGTAACAATATACTTTTAAAATTTTCTCTTTTCTAGGTTTAAAGATAAAGAAAATGTGACATTTCAGTAGGTTGTTTGTTAGCCCACATCTCACTTGAACCCAACACAGGAACACACAAACATACTTAACTAGTTAGTTTAGACAAATTCCGACGTCAGAATTCGTCAAGACGCAGCCGTTGCACGTTAATTTCTGCCACAATTTATCTAAGAAACAATTGCTGTTTGTCCGAATAGCCAGCTGGAGTGGCTGAAACTTTATGACAGCCAGTGTTAAATGTAGAATTAGAATTATGCCAATTGTTACGGTGCTGAAAGCGATTGAGTTTGAAATTCAACGAATACAAGATGGAGGTCAGTGGTGATTCATGTGGAAGTGGAGTTTCTTTTTAAAAACATGTGGATATTGCTTTATATTTCGAAATTGTATATCGCATCCACATTTGTAACTGATTCTAAAAGCGTAATGTAGTTTATTTTTCATAACCTAGCCATAAAGTAGCTACATTGTCGGGATCACTGGCATTATTTCCGCAGTATTGTCAGTGGCAGTATTCCTATTATTAGAAATATTGGCAACGGCACATTAGTGTTAGTAGTTAATTCAAAAGCTAAGGTATACAATTACTTAATGGTGTTTTTTACATTGTAACTAGGTACGAATAGAAATAGGAAATATAACGTCAACTTATTTTTAACCGACTTCAAAAATAACGAGGTTCTCAATTCGGTTGTATTATTTTTTCAATGTTTGTTACCTCAGAACTCCGTCATTGATGAGCCGATTCGTTTTAATTTTTATTTGTATGTATATGCTTCCAGGTTCCAGGTGGGTCCCATTTTTTCAAATTTCAGTTAGATGATGGGATCCATGAGGAATTGAGGGAACTCCATTTACATCCGGAAATCATAAATTTGGTGGCGAGGAATTGATGATGAAGACCACAGATGACTTATCAAATTCCTCAATTATGTACCTACTTAAAAGTGCAAAAGTACTGGTGGATTCCGTTGAAATTGGAACTAATAAAGTGCCATTGGTGATGATCTTGGGGAATCGACGGAAGTCCTCAAATATTATCGGCCCACATACAGCGATTCGGTTTTTTTCTATAGTAATTAACGCAAATGCTCTCGGAAATCAGTTCATGTGGTAAATTGTAAAAAAAATGTGGAAATGATCTCGTGGCTTAGGGGAGTACTAAATTGAAGTCGGTTAAAACTTTGTTTTTAAAGTAAATTATTAAGGACATACTAATACTTGGACATACTGTTGAACTTATTACAACCCTGTAATAAGTTCAACATGACTGTGTATCTGCGTGTCTGTCTATTGTAGCTACTGAACGGATGAACCGATTAGACTGCAGTTTTTTTCATTTTAAAGTCTTGTCTGTCCTGATGGTTCTTAGTTATGTTTAAGGCTTATTTTAGTAGTAGTAGTTATTTTAGTTTAGTTTTTTATTATTATTTTAGTTCTCAGTTTTTGTTGTAAGTACCTATTTTATAAATAGAAATTACCTTTTTACATTCACATATTTAATAATAGTATCGAAAGCCAAAACAAATTTCAGCAATGATTTATATTTCATCTTGTCTGTTGCTGTCTCGTTTATGATGAGTTTATTGCTCGCTCTGTCGTAAACTAAAACAAAAGCTATTAGAACAATACGCTTCTGTAATTTGTTTCAGCGGTAGTTGAAGGACAAATCATGTCTATTAATCGTTTTTTATGCGCTCTGTCTAACCCGGTTCGGTGCGGTATCAGTAAGTTGTCAACTGTCAGTGAAGTCGGTACAGATTCTTTACTGCGCACTTTATTTAAATGAGACCTTTCTGATTGGCGCGGTATGTGCGGAAGCGGGGCGGTACGACTGCGGTACTGCTAAACAATATACAGCGTGTAAATCTAATACTACCTCAAATTGTAACCAGAGGTTGGTGTTAAGGCTAAGAACCGATATAGCTTTTTTTTTAACCACTTTCTTTATTTTTTCCATATAAAATAATTCAGCACGCAATGGATCACTACTTTGTCTTGCTGACGTGACGTTACAATAAATTGTCACATGTGACCCGATTCTTCCATGTGTCATCATGTTACAGTGTACGCAATACATTTACAACTTAAAATTTTCTTGCATTATCGGTTCATAGCACTAACACGTACCTCTGGTTACAATTTGAGGTAATATTAAAAATACACGCAGTATTACTATACGCAAATGTAATACTGACAGTATACTGACAAATGTGGAAATCTGAGCAAAATCAGTAAGCTCTTGGGAGTACAAAATACCGCATAAGGTACCCCATTCCGTCCTGCCCAATTTGGAAGTGACCGTATTCTACAATTAGGCTGCAATAGCGCTTTAATAACGACGCGAACTTATTCTATATTCGTACCTCTACCAGGTAACCTTTTAGCAAATAAACGTTTAATATCCTAGACATTACAAATTAAACATGATACTATAGATAAGCCTAATTTAATCTTGGTTTTAAAAGTGAGACTAATCCAGCCTTATAGCAACCTGTTTGGGCGGTGCGTAGGTGTCGTGTGAATAAGGTTACTGGTACCATTTGACAGTTGCATTCTATTTTTACACCTAGGAGATTCACGTTAACGTATTGTATTGGAAACGGTTTGACATTGCCCGTGAGTGGGCTAGAATAGCACCCTCCTTTCTTCCCGTGTGCCGTAAACTCGTAAAGTATACAAGAGAGCGAGAGGGGTCTCTATTGTTTCCCATAAAATTTAAGATCCGATTTTTTCAGTCCATAACGTTTTCTACCATATTTTTTTCTAGTCATCTTGTCGAAAGTCGTAAAATTTAACAATATACATTGGAGTTCCGTTTTTTGCAGGTCATCATTATTGTCAGTCATAAAATTGGTTAGCCATAACGTTATATGTCCCGGTGGTATGCAATTACATAATGTTACAGGCAATAATCTAGTTTGTAATAATTATTGTAAGGTATTTTTTCGCAAGTCATAATGATTGGTAGTCATCTGATTAGTTAGTCATATCATTCAATTTCACGGTGGTGTCACTCTTCATAATGTTAAAGCCCATAAACACACTCCCAGAAAAATAATAAAATACATGTTTTTTTTTACTACCGAACGTTACTGAACGCGTTCTTCCAGACTGCTTTATAACATACCCACATACCCATTAATTATAATTAATGTGGGTACTTTGGCAAAAATAAAGAAATGCGATTAGAAGATATTTATGCCGCTCACTGTTTTGTTTAGTGGCCAGAATACGTTAAAATAAGTATGTTATGTTTTGAAACTGTTTTCTCTAAAATCAAAAATGGCCGAAATATTTGACCCGAAAGTTAGGAAAAATATGTACTTGTCAACATTTCGATGAATGTTGTGTCATTATTGGTTCTGGCGCTTCGCCGGCCGCTGCCGCGGCACGTTCGCTTCGCTCGCTCGGCTCGCGCGCTTAGGGTCACATTCTTAGGGGGTACATCGACCTGCCAATTAGAAGTCCAATATCTTGGCCACTTTACTTCACTTTAGGCATTAAAACGATATGAATAGCAATCATTAGTACGTAGAAATATATGCCTTAGAATATTTATGAATAATTATCGATAGACCTTTGATCGTTATGGACATCAATTTATGACTTTTGTGATTATAATACTTAATATTATGGGTCATTAATGTTAGAACTACAAAACGTTATACTTAACAAAGATTATGACTACTGATGTTTATGTCTATAAATTATATGGATATCAATTTCTGACTATCGAAATTCGGAACAATAAGTTTATGAGAAACAAAGGGACCCCGAGCGAGAGATCAGAGCGCGGCCAGTGTGACGTCTGAGGGTGGTGTATGGTATTTTAAATGATAACCACTGCGTCAACAAAATTAAAAATCTTTTATTAAAAAAAACGAGTGAGCAGGGTCGTTATGGGGGTCTTAAGGCCGGTTGGGTTCCGTGCGCAAATCGGTACTGCCCTTTCGGTCCACGGCTGGTTTTCGGTCCACGTGGAGGGTACTCGAGCCAGCGGTGAGGAGGAGCAGGGGCGACGGTGGGCGAATGCCGAACGGCGGGCGAACGGCTACGAGCTACGGCTCCAACCCTGCCGTCGAGATGGTGTGCGTGTGCTGAGGCCTCTTCTTAAGAGTGCTATTGAAAAAAGCGCTCGCTCAGGATTCGGTATTTTGAGACGCGTAGTGCGTAGTGTGTGTGTAAATACTACTAGCACGCACACAAGCTTACTGTAGCTGTATAGCGCACCGTTGGAGCGAATGCGCGACCGATATTAATACTTGCACTAAAAGATGGTAAGTATTACTTCGCTAACGTGGTGCCCTAACTTGAACAATGCAAGTATTTGCTTTTTGTGCACATATTTTCTATACATATTAAAATACTCTGACAAAGTATAATAGGTATTTAAGTAGTTACGTCTTTTTTTGATATAAAATGCTTTTTTTTAAGTGCATGGTCCGGCTGTCCTCTCTATATGTAGGTCGCATCTCTCAACAGATTCTCGTGAAATTTTGTGAGCGAGTTCGATATGTAACTATAGGGCAAAAGTGCTTTCGTATGTCCAGCTGTCCGGCTATCCGGCTGTCCCCTCTACAGGTTGCATCTCTGAACCAAGTCTCGTGAAATTTTATGAACGAGTTCGATATTTAACTAAAGGGCAAAAATGCTTTCGTATGTCCGGCTGTCCGGCTATCCGGCTGTCCCCTCTATAGGTTGCATCTCTAAACAGATTCACGTGAAATTTTGTGAGCGAGTTCGATATTCAACTATAGGGCAATAATGCTTTCGTTTGTCCGGCTATCCGGCTGTCCCCTCTATAGGTTGCTCTAGGGAATGCAAACAGGTTAACCGGAACTTTTTGAGTTCGGTAAATAACCGGGTTTGGACACTATAAAGGAACCGGTTACTAACCGAAATGAGTTACATTTATAAAATACTTGAAATTGTGAGCCGAGACCGTTATTTAGCAAAAAAACTAGTAAATTGTAACTTATTAATTTTTAGTAAGTTTAATTAAAGTTAGTAATGATAGCGATAAAATACGTATCGGCCTTACGAGTCATGTACAGCACTACCATGACATAGACTTTGAATTAATCATCTTATCGTAGATGATATTAACGTCAATAATTTCGGACCAGCCTCCGAACTTTCACGTTATCAATCGTCGTTGTCAACACTTTCGCTTGCTGAAGCGAATATAAACCTTAAGATATGTCCATCTCTCAAGCAATAATTCAGCGAAACGGTAAGCGAATCATTTTCCTTGACTGTAAAAGGACAATTATGATGATGTATAAAAAGTTTAAAAAAAATTAGTTACTTATTGAACTACACATCGCCTACTAATAAACCAGAACTAACATTCTTACAGTAAAATTATCCTCCAATACAATTCTTTTAGCTTTTAAAAAAACCGGTTAATAACCCGTTTTGAAATTTGACCGGTTTTTGCACTCTCTAGTTGGATCACTCAAGTGATTTTCTTGAAATTCGTATTTTACATCCTTAAGGACTGCTGGATCTCTCCATTAGCCTGGTCTCTTCATCACCAGTTCAACTTCACCAAAATTACGATTTCCAAGGATAAATACACGAGTCATAATAGAAAATACCGATGTCAACTACACGCGTGCCTATAAAATTTGAGGGTTACCCTCAATTTCCCTGGGATCCCATCATCAGATCCTGACGTGTGCTCACCTGAATAACTTGAAAGAATATGATGAACGGTGTATAAGATTTAAAAAAACTCCTCCAACTCCTAAACGTTGAGGAGTTGTACCTTCCATCATCAGCCCACCAACATGAACTGATGACTACCAGACGCAAATTCATACCTGAAAAGCTTTAGAGCATTCATGAAACACGTAATAAGTACGTAACATTTGAGGGTTGCCCTCGATTTCCCTGGGATCCCATCATCAGATCCTGACTTGGTGACGATGGGTCCATCTCGAAGAATACATGTTTTAAATATATTTTTTTGATCGGGCCACAACTGACGGAGAAATCGGCGAACGTGCGTACATAAAAAAAAAATAGTGAAACATATAACCTCCTCCTTTTTTGAAGTCGGTTAAAAAGTTTTTTATTCATATTGTTATTTACAACAACCCTGCATATTATGTCGGTGGTTTGTAGTTTCTTGTACAGAGAAATGAAATACTTTAAAGCCGTTGGGGCGGAAAGGTTCTCGAGCGGAGACCACGTACCAGATGGCGCAGCGGACCCCCCACAAAGTGGACTGATGAAATGGGGTTGCGTCTTTTAATTACGGAGTTCCTATGGCTACCTTCCAGCTCCATCATCAGACCTTGGTTACCATATAGTACCAGAGTACTCATTAAGACGAATTAAACGAGCCCAAACTCGATGGGGTTGCGTGCGTCGTTTAATTACAGAATTCCTATGACCACCTTCCAGCTCCATCATCGGACCCTGGTTACCAAGTACTCGTCAAGAGGAATTAAACGAGCCCAAACTCGATGGGGTTGCGTCGTTTAATTACGGAATTCCTATGACCACCTTCCAGCTCCATCATCAGACCCTGGTTACCAAGTAATCGTCAAGAGGAATTAAACGAGCCCATACTCGATGGGGTTGCGTCGTTTAATTACGGAATTCCTATGACCACCTTCCAGCTCCATCATCAGACCCTGGTTACCAAGTACTCGTCAAGACGAATTAATGGAGCTCAAACTCGATGGGGTTGCGTCGTTTAATTACGTAGTTCCTATGGCCACCTTCCAGCTCCATCATCAGATCAGCTTTATGTCATAATAATATTGCATTGTCATCCAATTTATACATGCATGCAAAATTTCAGCTCAATCGGAAACCAGGAAGTGGATCAAATTTAACTTGAAAGATTGAATTACAGGCAACGGATAGGTGAACTAAATAAAAGCTTATAAAAAATCACCAAGTATCACGATCACTCGTAAAATAATTGACATGGCAGTTATGCAATTCGTAAGTTGTCTCGATTAGCCTCACGAATGACTCACTAGTATAGTTTGACCCCGACGTTGATAACAACTATGCCTAGTCGGAGATCAAAATAATATTTTAGTTGACGGTTAGCCTTCGTGAATAGCCACAATTACACGACGTACAGGTCCAACCCGGACAACGGCTAAGCCGGTACTGGCAAGAGATCGCGCGCGACGGAAAATTTATACTATGTTTGAAAGATTATTTAAAAATATAAATGTTGGAAAAAGTTGTATTTTTTTTACTGTATTGTGTTGGTAAAAGTATGAACTTTAATTTTATTTAAGATTCAATTTACTAATAATTCAACAATAAAGAGAAAATCCTTGTGTTTTTAGTACGATATTGTTGCAAAATATGGTGTAATTGAGATCAATTTACATATACATACGTGAAAAAAAAGGAAAATTCGAGGCCGCTACGCACAATAAGGACATATTACAATAGTGAAAAGAAAAAAAACAGCTAGGTTCTCATGTAACATCATGGAGAATTAGGCGGTCAAACTTATGGCTCGGCGCTCTTTTCCGAAAACTACCGGGCAATCGGGCATATTCGGTCAACATATTCAGTTTTTCTTAAATCAGAGGCCTAAAAAATCTTTCCGTTTCTTAGATTTAGACCGTCAAAAATCGGTAATTGTCGCTTATTCCTGACGAAATTTTGAACGCCCTCTTAATAAAAACGTAGGATTAAGACTGTAAAAATGTTCAACATTAAAAAAAAACAATTGCTGGAAGTGACACTAAACATTTTTTTTTTGGGAATAGGCGTCAGTTGTTTAGTTATTGTATGAAATTCACTCGCCCTGGTCTGTTCCATTAGAATTCGCCCGGGACCAATACAAAACAGATTTCAATTCAGTAACTAAAGTGGAATAGAGGCATAGACTACTATATCAAAAGCCCGTCTACCAGTGCAATAATTAGTAATTGCTATGAGTCACTATCAGCTTAATTCATTACCTTCTAAGTTAATTTGTGTGTCAGGAATAAATGTTCTTCTTCTTCTTCTTCTTTAATTTTAAGTTTCTACAGCCCAGTAACTTCCTAATGGAAGAAGATGATTAGATGATGATTAGATGTGCTAATGCACATTCACGGATCAAACGCACAATAAATACATTGCAAGTTAAGTAAAACCTGGTAATATTGTTACTAAGCTAAAGCTGCTACCAATAAGTCAACGGTTAAACTCACGTTTTAAATGTCACGACTGGCGACATGTTTCGAACTCTTCTGGAGTTATTCTTCAGGAGGAGCGTTTCACATTGCGTTCACGCAATTTGAAACGACCACCCAAACAGGTATATTCATAGTAGATTGTTAACCAAGGGCTGAAAGGCACCCATTTCTGACGAGATATTTTGGCGCTCGAACGAAGTGAAAGCGCTTATGGTTCGAGTCAGAAATGGGTGACTTTCACCCGAGTAAAAATTATCCATTATCGTGACGTCATCAGAGCATATAGAATACTTAGTCCCATCTCACCTGTTCTAAAGAAAGAGGCAAATATCTGTCTCGCTCGCGCCCATGGTTACTACAAAACACATCTAAGACATATCTACAATATACAAATAAGACTCCTAAAAGCTATAGTCCCACTGAAAATTAAGCATAAATGTAGACACAACCATACAAAATTATTTCAGTACGGCAGAGTCTTAAATGTGTTTGACAAGCTAAAACTGGTTATGATACTAGAATACAAAGATATGATAGAGAGACTAGATAGTTATAATAGACCTTAGAAATTTACCCAATGAGCCCTATTTTAAAATACCAAAGAACAACAATGAATATATGGCAAGCGGGTATGGACCTTTTACTTACATTAAAGACATGTCATAGACGACATGAAAGGGAAATCTGAAAACATCACTAAGAAGGCACTAATTAATACAGCTTAAATGTAACTATAATAAATGAATAAATAATATAATATAAATGTTGAAAATGTTTAGATCTAGACTAACATAACATAGAATTAAGCACTTAACATTATCGCACTCCTTAGTTAAGCACAATCTTAAAATGTAAAGATTACTTAACTAAGTAAGTTTTGTAAACACTTTTCTTTTTTTCTGAAAATTAACAGTTTAAACTTTTTAAATTTTATTTTTTTAATATGGTGTAATGACGTCACACGAGAAAAAAATGGTAGTCGGTGATTTCGGTCGCATGACATATAAGTAGATAATAAAACTACGACTTTAATTTTGAAATTCAAAATATTTATATTTTTATGATCAAATAGTACTTAAAGTGAAAACTATATAAACAACATAATTTGATGATTTATTTGTGATCAACGAAAATAGCCTATTCAAATAAATATGTTCATACTATTTGTAGTTATTATTAGTATTAGTTGAAGAGTGGCTGTATGCGTTTCTGCCTTAGCTCACATGCACAACTATAAGATAAAAAAGTGTATTCCATTTGTCACCACCTTAGAGCCAAGTGAATAATTTAGCTAAAATAAAATTAATGCTAGTAAGAATAAAATTATTTCGCTTTGTCAGTGGCGGGGTAAGTATTGATATTTATTAGAATTAGTTCCCGCATAATGCTTATAAGGCGAGGACTACACTATTGGAGTACACTACTTTTCTGCACTAGAGCAGAAACGTATCACTTTCTGCACACTTTTTAGAACAATAACGACCCACTTTCAGAGCATGAGATATGAACAATTCCAATGACAGTTTCGTAGAATGTCGGTCTATAAATACAACTTAGAAAAGTTGAAACCCCCCCCCCACATTTTCATTTCAACGTCCAATATCTCAAAAACGGCTGAACAGATTTTCATAAAACGTGGCTAAGAACACTCGAGATAAAATTATCTATGACACAATAAGAACCGCATTCAAATCGGTTCATCCGTTAGGGAGCTACGCTACCGCAGACATATAAGTTAAAATTAAGCTTTTCGGTGAAGGAAGACATCGTGAGGAAACCGGTTAATCCCAATAAGGTCTAGTTCTTCTCCCTCTGGGTTGGAAGGGCAGATGGCAGTCGCTTTCGTAAAACTAAATACCTTTGCTAAATCATGGGATTAGGTGTCAAAGCGGACCCTGGGTTCCTTAAGGGTAGAACCGGGAATAACGCTAGGAGGATGATGATATTGGACGAAGAAACACTAAGCCTTTTTACGGATTCGTTAGAAATAATCAAATATGCGAAGTGAAATAAATTTTCTCGATTCAGAACTACTGTGACCCCTTTTTACCTTCACATGTGAGACCAAATTCATTTTTACGAGCACTATCGGGATAAGCAATAAAGAAAAGCCCGTGAAGGCACCGAGGGTGACACGGGTGACCAAATTCAGAGCAGTTTACACGGAGAGTATAAACAACGTGTTTTTTTAACCGTCTTAATTTACAATTCAAATTTTGCGTGACTTTTGGGACAACCTATATAACTTGATTCCTCGATTCGTAACAACTGACCAATCGGGGAACAGACGGGCTCTGTCTAGGTAACTTTACGATTTACTATAAGCGCATACTTGAGATTATTTGACTTGGCCGTATTGCATCAAAGTAGGCATTCAAAAAGCAACTCTACAGTACACGTTTAAAGATTCCTATTTCAAGGACAATTTTATAAAAAGTCGGCCACATGAAATAATCCCAGCCGCAAGTTAAAAAGTCTTTGCCTGCACCTTATAGCAGATATAACACCTTAACTTTTATAAGACACTCCACTGCAACAACTAAAATGCAATAAGAGTTAATGGGCGTCAGCGAGCACTCTTGTAAAGGTTTAAGCGTTATAAACAGGTTAAAGCGTTAACATCTTGAGTATAATTGCTTTGAGTAACACTCTTATAACTCTAAAACCTTTTTAGCAGCGTTCAATAAAGCTCTAGTAACACTTTAAGAGTTTTTTGTCTTTCTTAACTCCTCTAAAACACTATTAGTTCCAACTGAGATAAATATAACTCACTTATAAAGGTTAAGGTTATAATAAAACCCCTTTTCTCGCAATATCCCTCACTCTCTTAGTAGAAAACTTAGAAAGAGAGTATAAATGTAGTGCGAGAAAAATCGAGAAAGCGCGCGCGCCGTCTCATACTAAGCGTGCAGAAGGCCTTTGACAAGTCGACAGTTGAAGAAAGATTTGATCAAAGGAAACCTTGATGTTAGTTACAAAGTACATTTTGTAAAGGACTGACACTGATGTGATGACGGTTAACCTTTGGTTGAATGTTTTTGTAAAAACAAACTTAATGGCGTGAGAACCCTTTGGTTGAATGTTTTTGTAAACACAAACTCAAAGGCTTGAGAACCAGAGGGGTGATCTCGTAACTTTTCGAACGCACGTTAAGACAAGTCAATAGTCATTTTACCACACAAAAACTGACAGTTAGATCTACCTTACGTACGTACGCAAACGACTAGAGGGGTAGTCACGTAACGTTTGGAACGCGCGTTAGGACATTCTGTAATTTTTCCATATAAAAATTGCAGAAGGCGTACCAATTATGGAGAGAAGTACCTACCTACACATTTTATCTAGTAGCACAAAACATCCATACTTATTACATTGGTGTAAATAAATCTTTTAGTTTCATAAACCAGTTAAATTAAGAAGTCAATACGAATTATCAAAGCTTTAAGAATAGAGTTTTTGATTTGTTAATTTTAGGGCCTTAGTACATCCAAGAGCTACTAGCACTTGCAACAAATATATGAACTCGCACTAATCACTAATCAATGTGTAAATAGGCCTTTAGAGACTAGAGAGCGTGATATAGGCAGCCTTACTTAATAGACACCAAATCAAACAATCAATAATGTTGAATTTCCTCGTCACTAGTTTTACGAGTTTCCTTTTTTTGTAAAATGCAAGTTGCAAATGAAACGATTGTCATTTACTATGCCGCTTGAGATCCGTGACGTCACCTTAAAACGATTGTAGCTTAGTTATTATTACAGATATTTGAATGGGACTTTCTCCACTAGGCATATTTTTTGTCTTTTGAATAATGAAAAACTAGAGGCGGACAACTCCATTGCTTAAGTCGAATACATATGCGAAACAAAGTTTGATAACATTGGTAACTATTCTAGATGCCTTGCTATCTCTAGTTTATTTGAACAACAACCAGCCATATTCGTTGAATACCTTCGTACTCAAGACAATAGATATGCTTGTAAACATCAGACCCCATTGTGTCACCTCTAGTGTTGGTATAATGTTTGATAACTTGGATAATCAGTGCATTTTTGGATGGCATGCATTGTGGACCTGTTAATTAGTTTATTTTGTACTTGTTTCTTATTCGTTCTCAATGCAACATTAAATTTAGATAAAATTGTGGGTCTTAGTTGTTGCTTTAGTTTCATAGTTTATTTAAATTACTGAAGTCTTTGAAAACTTATTTCAAAACAAACTAAAAGCGAACTTAGGAACGATTCAGTTAACAGGATTTGTTACAGTGATTTGGAAAGCTTAACTATGTAGTGTGGTATCAGTGTGCCAAAGATTTACTTGCAGGTGAGTTTTTATTAATCATAATTCCGCACCTCTGCTTAGGTTTTTGAGATTCGCACGGATACTTAATTTTAAGTCATTTAGCCCAATGAATGTATTTTCTAGTCAGGAAGAAAAGTTTGTATAACAAACGTGGTATTTCACGACCAAAACAGCGATTATTTTTTCCAATAAAACTGTTATAGAATACAATATAATGTATTTGGTATTCCATGCAAATGCACTAAGTATCAGTGTCATTAGTCGGTAGGTGACAAAAGGTAGCTTATTCCGCTAGTTGTACTAAATACTGGCTTACAAATATATTTTTAATATTATTCCTCAATATGTTGAGTTGTTTGTGTGCGGTCCCAACGTCATGACTTCAGCTTTCAATTGACAACATTTCAAAATATGTAATGATGCCTAAGTCGAAAACCATTTCGGTAATTATCTTATCTGAACGTAATAAAGTGGTTTTTCCCATTTTTATTCATACTGGTTTCCGAGAAAATCACTATAATCTATAAAACGCGGTCTACCCCGTGCGTGACGTCGTTCCTACGTCTGTTAGTGAAAGATGTGAACAGGTGCCATAGAGAGACATAATAATATTTATAATGACGTCATATTTTACTTACGACCTATTGGAATTCACTACTTTTAATTTTGATACATTTGGATGAAAATAAACATTTAGGGAGAAATAAAAAAACATGTATACCTTAAAATTTCACTTTCTATCGAACAAAATCATATAATGGACATAATTTATTGAATCAGGCGTTACTTTGCGGAAATAACAATAATAAACAAAAATAAATAACAATAATATTGTTCTCCTAACATATAATGGACCACTTAAAAAAATGAAATGTTGTCAATTTTTACTACGGGCCATTTACAGCGCTCTCTAGCCATGTCTGACCACAGTCAAGCAGACTCACACTTAATTTCTATCTTTAATTTTGTTTACATTGTTGTCCGTCCCATAGAGAGAAATCCTCTCTAAATAATCGAAAGTCACGTAAAAAAGGACCCAAGCCTATTCAAGAATATAGCGATGAAAAAAAAGCTTTCGCCCATTTTCAGTGAGTTGAAAACGCGGTAAGCCTTTCCCTGAGTAGCCTCAGCTCCCAAGAAAAATTGTCAGGAGATTTGAGATTGAATTTGTTTTGTTATGTGTATACAAATGCCAATCTGTTTCATTAGAAACTTACGGGGCCAGTTATTTCAGACCGTCTGTAATCGTATTTTTTAAATCGGACGCATACGTGTTTAGAATTTAGATAACCGTGCGTATTTCCGTGGGTGTCTGCGGTATCTGTACCTATTGCCTATAGGCAAACGGATGAACCGATTGTGTTTTTTTACCAAAAGTCAAGTCTTTCGAAATGGTTCAGCTATGTTTGTCGTCGGAAGTATACTGTATTGGTACCATAGAGATATTGAATAATTTATCCATCTGATTATAACACCATGGACCGTAGGCTATGTGCGCTTGCAACTCAAGAATGCCTGTGCCAACAGCTGACGTGGAACGATCGTGTAGCTTTCCATCAAACGTTTTCGTACTTTAAAGCACGTACTGGTGTTAAGGCGAGATAACAGCTGCCAGTGCCATATTCTTAACCGGTCCGTCAAATAGTTTAAGTAATCCAGCCTCAGACTAGAGAAGCTACTACACAGCAAAACCATCTGGCACCATCCGGGACCATCAATATCTCGACTCGACTTAATTACACGTCGCTGTCAATTGCTCGGCTTGGCACATCCAATCACAGAACAACAATATAAGGCCCCGGGCTGAAGGGCTTATGTAAAGCCAGCTTTAGAGAATATTAACCTTTTAGCTTTGTTAAAGACTTGAGAGTATAGATCTCCACTTTGCAATATTTTAAAAGCATCTCTCTCATCGCAATCCTCTATTTTCTTTATTGGAAAAAAGACATACAAACAAATGACAGAAACATAAAAAATAAAATAAATCTTTAAGTAGATATAGCCTATATCCTAAAACAAATCCCACTATAAGAAACACGTTTTGGTTTTCAACGCAGGAGAAAGAGATGCTCTGTCGAAATGTCTTTTTTTTTCCCCTGTTAGGCCTGCTGAGCGGCCTGCTACAGATTTGTTAATGGATGAGGAAGGGGAAAGAGTGAAGAGAAAAGGAAGGAGGAGTACATGAAGAAAAAGAGTAACAGATAAGAACAGAGGAGAGAAGAGGTCGACATGGCTTTGTTATGATGACCACTTAACAATGACCTGTTCAATATGGCTGAGTATACTTCTCGGGAGATCTAGCACTTGCTGCCAGGTCGAGTTGCGCGCGACTCAGCATCTCATGTCTCGCTCGCACTGTGTAAATTAGAAGAGTATTCTCTCGTCTCGCGTCGTGGCGTATGTTGTGCTAGCCCTGCAGCTGTGATGTACCAATAACATTGTTAGACTCGCTCTCGCATCCCTTCCTACATTCGTTTTTTCTCGCACAAAGCTCCGTTACTTTGCACATCTCACTGTACGTACTTTAGGTAGATCTAAATGTCATATATTGTAAAATGTCACTTAAACTGTCCTTACGCGGGTTTGAAACGTAACGTGATTACCACTCAGGTCTACAGTCCCTTGAAGCTGTGAAAAAATCAAACTTCTGAGTTAACGCACAAAAAAGATTACGTGATTATCCCTTTGCATGTCGATCACGTAACGCATTTTACGCGAGACAGGTAGATCTAGTCAGTTTATATATGTAAAAATGACAGTTGCATTGTCCTACTGCGCGACCAGAAACGGACCGGAACGTTACGTGACTACCGCTCTGCTGCCCGCGTGCTATCATTGTTAAGTCTCGCAAACAGCTTCGGCCGCCTACGAAACCAACGCCACGTAACCAGTTACGTGTGAAGAATTCTTCTTCCTTGTTAGAAACCTGTTACGATCGCAAAACACTAGGTAGGTTAGGTTTGTTAGGTAGCTTCAGATGCCCGAAGGGCAAACAGGCCAGAAATAGGAGCCCCGTGGAGCGGGGATCCGTCGAAACTGGCCAAATACGAAAATAATGTCGTAACTAGTTTCGTAGCAAGAAAAACAATCCTTCACACGTAACTGGTTACATAGCATGGTTTCGTCGGCGGCCGAAGTGCCGGTTATATTATAGTTTGAAAGGATTAGGACATACGTCCTTTGAAGTCAGCAAAATGCTGACATGGCACTAAATAATTAGAGCGATTCGTCTCACGCTGCCTCAATGGTTTGGGGCACGTTATTGTATTGACGGAGAGAACGCTTGGATTTGAATGGTTGATTGAATCTTGGAATGTAATTGTATTTGTGTTATAGGACTAGTCGATATTGTCTAGCCTCGAAATCTCCCCAGGATTTCGTTTGATAAAATTTGGTACGAATGTTCGTTGGAAGCCCTGTTTTCTTGTCCCAAAAGTCCCCGAGTAAGGACCTCGTAGAGCGGCCGCCATCTTGAAAAATATACTCCTGCTAGTTTTTGAACCTAACCGGAATTTCTTACGAATGGAGTACATTTTCCATCATATTGATTGTATATAATATTGATAATATCGACTGTACTATTAAGCGATTAACGGTATTAAATAGTTGAGTACATACATACATAGGTTCGCGCCTTTATTCCCATAAAGGGTAGTAATGTGGGTATAAAAGGTTGACAAAATATGATTTAGCAGTGATAGGTTGCCCATTGCCCACAGCAAACTTCAACCCTGATCCCTTAGTCGACTTTTACGACAGGCGAGGGCAGAAAGGGCGTGGTGAATTCTGTCCCGACACCACACGGGGGACCATTTAGTTCAGTAATTTAATGTTAAAGTAAGTTTCATCGACGCTTACGCTACTCTCGAATTTAGTGGGACGGAATCTGTGTGCGGTCTTTTGTACGTTACCGAGTGCTTACTGCTGTCGCCTATTCTTTCTTTTCGGGATACTGTCAGTATTACCTTTGCACAGTAGTCGAACGTGGAAGCGAAGTGACCGAAGTTCTATGTTTTAGCTTGGGACGAAAACCGTTTGTATGTTCAGATGTCCCGCTTTCCCGTCGTTCTCAACAGGTCGCATTTCTCAACGGATGCTCGAGAAATTTTGTGACCAGGTTCGTTAACTATACCACTAAAGTTTCTGTTTAGCCCAATGGGTGACTGGTCGAGAATGCCTTAAGGTATTAAGTCCGCCAATTGTACTTTTAATTTTATATACGTGCAATAAAGTTTAAATAAATAAATAAATACATAGAATTTAAGCTTCTGTATCGACTTGACTGGCAGATGGAACTGACACCTTACTTATACAGCACTAACCAGTGATCCGCACCACCAAATGTGGAAGTAGTCTTGGCCAGAAAAATATCACCATCATTATCCGGTACAAGTTCCACTGCTGGGCACAGATCTCCTCCCATAGATGAAAGAAAAAATATTCGGCTCGTTATATTCAGGTGTTTCAAGTGCACTTGTACAAGTACTCAGTTGAGAGTGGACCGGCGGGGCGGTTGTGTAAGCGGTTTATTCTCATCCATTTGTTTGCGGCAGGTGTTAGCGGTAAAGCGGTTTTCACAACACTTACAAACTTTAACCAGTATAAACCTGACCTCTAGTTAGCCATAGTTGATAGGAATCTAAAGTTCAGGGTATACTAGGGGTTCGAGTTAATAAAAATGCAATACTCTGTAAGTGGAAGCTGCGGCAGGCTAGTTTTACAAGCTTTTATTACCTAATCTTGCAGTATTCGTATATCCACTTGCTTTTGGCAACCTTGTTGCCGACTTCGCACACGTATCAATTGTGGCAACCGTAGTTGCCTGCTTTGATTTTGGAAGTGGACCCCGGGTTCATTTAGGACACAACCGGGAATAACGCTAACAGGATGGACCTACTAGCTTTAGCTAGGCTACCATTTTTCTACCTGCAGCATGTGAATTGGTATAAAACAATTTTGTAGTATGTATTTATTTCACTTGAATGTAACCCAATTAATTTTTACAATGGAGTTCAATTCGGGGTCAAATTACGCAATTTTTTCAAAAACTATAGGTACCTACAAAGTTTTGATTCTTCCCTGTTTTTAAATCATACACTTAAATACGCAGAATAGCTTTTATTTCAAGAAAATTCACTTTTTTCATGGTATCATTTGAACCGTCGTCGTTGAGGAGGTTACGCTCTATTCTATAAAGTTTTTTCGCCCACTTCGCGTGACTTGCATTCATTTAAAGTAAGCATGAGGCGAGGCTGCGCATGATTCGGTATGATAAAACGTCATACGCATATATTTTGACCAACGTACAGTGTTGTCGTGTAATTGAATCTCTAGTGGCTTCAAGTTGCCAGACTCAAAGAGTCAATTAGATAAGTTAAGGCTTGCTGAGCATAAACCTTGCTTAATTCCTGAGTACCTAAGCTTCGGCGTGCATTTTGTTGATATACTTGATGAATTCTCATCGACCTAAAAGGGGATGTATTTACTGTTAACTATCAAATTCAGATCATGTCAATTGGAGCTCTCTCGCTTGCGCTACAGCATTATAATAATGTGTGAGAGCGAGGACACCAAGCCATTAAAATCTTAGCTCATCATTTCAGTAGGGCGGTCTGAGGAACTTAAGAACGTGACCGATAAAACTAATTTGGTCTTTAGGGTCATTATCCTATGAAGTCACGACCATTTTGGGGCGTGGGCGGGCATCTTTTTATCTGGCCGCTTTTTAATATTACATTCATCTCTTTTCCGTCTAGTGTATATACAGAGTGTACCAAAAATGAGTGTAACAAGTATCGTGTTCTGATAAGAAAAAAAAAAACTTTGGTACACTCTGTATGTCTTTAAACTCAAAAAAATTAAAATAAATGTCCTTTGCCTGTTCCTGTCTGGGAGCATAGGTGTGTATATATACTCGTACGTATGTGTACGGTATGATATAAGTACGCTATTTATATCATACCGTACACATACGTATATATACACACCTATGCTCGCAGACAGGAACAGGCAAAGTACAGGCAGACTCGCGCACGGAGGGTTCCGTACCATTATCTATAAAAACGGCAAAAAAATCAGGTTTGTTGTATGGGAGCCCCCCTTAAATATTTATTTTATTTTGTTTTTAGTATTTTTTGTTATGGCGGCAACAAAAATACATTATTGGTGAAAATTTAAAATGTCTAGCTATCGCCGTTCTCGAGATACAGCCTGGTGACAGACAAAACGGCAAAAAAATCACGTTTGTTGTATGGGAGACCCCTTAAATATTTATTTTGTTTTGTTTTTAGTATTTGTTGTTATAGCGGCAACAGAAATACATTGCATCACCCGTGAAAATTCCAACAGTCTAGCTATCGCGGTTCTTGGGGTACAGCCTGGTGACAGACAGACGGACAGCGAAGTCTTAGTAATAGGGTGCCGTTTTTACCCTTTGGGTACGGAACCCTAATAAAAAATATCATATATATACAGATCATAATATCATAGCCAGGCCATCTGACACATTCAATCAACTGAAAAATTAGTGGATTTAAGCTGAAAAAACATTTCATGTTTATATTAAATAGTTTATAAAAATCATGTCTACATTTGCGCTCGCCTTAAGCATAATATATAAAACTGCACTCAACGTGAAATATAAGCTTTTAGCGCCAAACTGATGGATGCTTTTTGGGTATTTTAGGCACGAATCACTTTACTCATTTCTTTTTGGGTCATTCAATTTAGGTCTAATAATGTGGTATTGCGATCGCTTTAGCCTAGTTGATGACTACGAAACAAGAGGTTCTGGGTTCGAATCCCGGTAAGGGCATTTATTTGTGTGATGAGCACGAATATTTGTTCCTGAGTCATTAATGTTTTCTATGTATTTAAGTACTAGCTTCTGCCCGCGACTCCGTCCGCGTGGAACTCGGTTATATCATATCCATACAAACATTCACCCCCCATTTCACCCCTTTAGGGGATGATTTCGGTGATAAAAACTATCCTATGTCACTCTCCATCGCTTAAACTTTCTCCTCTTAAAAAATCTGGTCAATTCGTCGCTCCGTTTTGCCATGAAAGACGGACAAACAAACAAACAAACACACACATACACTTTCCCATTTATAATATTAGCATGGATTTTTTTATCTACATAAGTATGTTCATCGACGTCTAGGCTTAGGTTAGGACGAGGTCGATTATCCCCTAATATGTATATATTTTATTTATATATTGCAGTAATAAATTGCTAGTGTGCGACGCCCCATTGACTCCAACCGTATTCCCATAGTCCACTCGTACGACACGCTACGAGAAGTAAGAGGGTGTTATTCAAATCTGACGCCACACGGGTTAACTATTTAATATTTTAAAACAAGAAAAATACATTATATCTCTCATTTAAACGAATAAACAGATTAAAAAACATAGTTACTATCTTGTCACATCTAATCTCCAATTTTTCATTAGTAACATAATAATTCTATCTGTCTCACAACGCCCACATACCTAATTGGCGGGCTCCCGGTGAATAAAAACAACTGTTTACATTGATGCTTCTAATATAACCTGATACAAATATAGACGCAACGTGAATCACTGTTTTATTAAGCCAGCGTTACACCGTGCAAGCTGTAGGGCCAATGTGCACTGGCGTGCTAGTAGCTCGGCTGCCATTGGAAGGCGATCAGACGCGAGAACATTAAAAATATGATTTCTTTTTGTATGAGACCGTTCCTAATTTTATAGCTATTTAATAATCATTTTTATGTCGGTTTGTGACGTTCATAGCAGCTCATTATATATTAATGCATTCGGATAGAACAATCATTGTAATGTTACCATGTACCGGATGTTTGATTTTTCCCCTATTCGCGTCCCCCAGTAACACATTGAGAAGACGACGGAATAAATAAACAGGCCTAAGTAAGGTGACAAAACCGAAATTTTATCCGATACTAAATGTAATTTTATTTTATATAGGATTTATATGCATTTATTTACATAAGTGGATTGTATGATTTTGAAGAAAAACATTTTTAAACCATCATTTTTTTAAATAATCTTTATTCATTGTTGATCGAGTATCTAAATCTAATCAGGGTTTGGGAGAGTACGAGTAGGTATACCTAATCACGTTAACTTGTTTAGTGTGAACCAGACTTTTACGTATTGGCTATTCGAAACAGAAAACAAATTATTGGAAAAGCAATAGAATTTGGGTTTTAATTTCACGGATAAGTATAATAAAAAGAAGAAGTTGTTTTCAGATGAGTCTTATTTAAAGATCTATACTAATACTATAAGACAGAGTTTAATAGCTTATGTAAATTTAAACTCTCCGGATCTATATATCCAAATTCCAAAAAATCTTTCATCAGTATTTAAAATAATTTACATTGGACCGGGATGACAATATATGCTATGTCTTATCACGCGGCCAGTTCAAATAAATATAACTGAAAAGCATCATTAAAATTTAGTAAAGGGGCGGCCAAGTTCGTTTCGATTTCACTCAAAACACACTCGCATTACGGTTCCACAAATCAAAGTTTTTTTCCATATTCCAATTCATTTCTCTCCTTCCCCGGTTATTGGGTTAAACTAGACCAATAACCGGCAAGATTTTAATAGCTCTTCCGCGTATTGTGTTAACCCCCATAAACACCGTTTTACTACTTTTTTAAGGCGTCGAAAATATGTATGACTCATCTAATTGCCGTTTCTAGACCAAGCTCACGAAATGCGAAAGCCGTCGACCTTTCATATTATTTTCTCTTTGAGACCAATGAAGCAGATCGGTCATTGTGGCACTGTTTGGGAAGGCCTGTGACCAGCAGTGGACCTCTCTCGGCTGAACGACGATGAACGAGATGTTTGTTTACGTAATGCATTTTTATTTAAATACATAGTCTCAAAATTGCGGGCAGAAATACCTGAAAGCAAGATGGAAGAGCCAGAGGTCCGTTTCGTATTTCGATTTGATAGTCTTTTTCATGTTAGGGGTGTAGATTCAAAGGAAAGAAGGCAAAAATGTATGCCTAGTGACGAAAATCCCATTCGAATGTCTCGAAAGATTACGAAGTCACAACCGTTTTAATTTTGCTTGTAAGATACAGAAAACGCTAGCATATCGTGACGTCACGAACAAGTGAGCGTTATATACAGGGCGCTTTGCGGGTTTATTTTAATTTATACTTAATCTTCCTTTTATAATACAGTATCATTTAGTTTAAGTTTTATTACGTAAATAATAATAATAAGGGCCCGCTGGTTTCGTCGGTGGTCACAACAAACTTCCGAAGTGGTCATCGTCGACTTTATCATTTTCGGGTCAGCCCTTCGTTCTTTGACACCCTATATAGAAATCAACCTAAAGTAAAATATTTTTCTAAGCTATAGAATATCGTTTAACCTCAAACGACAAATCGCTAAAGTCAACAAGGTCGTTAAATATTTTTTACTAAGGCAACACTACAAGATTAATCCTCAGGATATATTTCAACGTAGATAAATGTTGATAGATTGTGTCTGATGTAATGCATGGTCAGATGCGTAGGTTAGTAGGGATGTGACGTTGCATGTGTTAATATTAAGGGAAATATTGCCATCAGCTGTATTGCAGGTACGTGAGACATGGTAAAAAGGGGCAGTATTACCAATTTACAATATTGCTAGGCTTTAAAGTAAAGGTAAATAAGGGTTTACGAGGTAAATGATTATTAGGGTGATTAGGTATTTGTCGTTCTCGATCTGACCTTCGATATGTATTGGCATCATTGCGAATTATTAACGATAGAAATAGGAGATATCTTTTTGATCGAGTTGCGTTGACACTAGATGCCGATGTGATAAATATTTTTTCTTTATATATTTAATCTCCAACTATAAGTCTAGGAAATAGAAAGCCTGCTTAGAAAACTATCTAAATCCCATTAAAGGCAATAACTTGTGTAGTGAGCATTATCATCGCTCATCGGTCCTTTTATAGAGACTATATAGAATTGAGTAGATTATTTAAATTGAAATTGTAAAATAAGTTGACTTTTTATTTAATTATTTCAGTAAAATGACAAACTCCCTAATTTCAAAACAAGAATGAACTTCCCAAGCCCAGTGTTAATAACACGAACCGCTCATGTTTTCCACAAGAATTATTGGCTGTGTCATGGCAATATTCCCGGCAAGTCATTAGTCGGGGCATTAGTCAAATGTAATCGGGCGTGTGGCCTGTCCAGCCTGCTAACGACGTGTCAGATCTCCAGTGGCATCTCGGACAGTTTAATGTTGGCCCCGGATTACGTGCAGTTGTTATGAATGTAGGGTTCCAGTTATAATGGTCGGCTCGTGGAAAGATTGTGAATCGCAGTCTAAAAGGTTACGGGAACCTTTTTGTTTCCGCAATTGATGAAGCGAATGTTTCCGGATTTGTGTTCAGGCTTTTAGTGGCGAGGGATTTGCAAAGTGGCATGCACTTGCTTGAATAAAATCACTGAAATTGTCACCCGTAGCTTTAGTGTTTTTGTTATTCTCCTTTTTCCTTTTCTATTCTTATCGTCTGTAACTAATATTGATTAGATTAGATTAGATTTCTTTATTTCATAATATAAAAATACAATACAAATTACCTTTGGTCAATTTACACGATTTGATATTATGATCGTCAAAGAAAAATAAAAACTTGGAATAAAAAATAAAAATTACATATCAATGTCAATACACATGTTAATTTTTGACTAAAATAAGGCATCCCACAAGAGTTCGTCAAAAAATTTGCATAACAATCCACACTTCATTAGAGTACAATTAATACAAGTACAAATCAATATTATTACAAAATGTCAAACATATTTTATTTTCATAAAGTCATTTACACAATAAAAACTATTTTCCAATAAAAAGATTCTAAGTTGGCGTTTGAATGCTTCGTCAGATGATTCATTTTTTAATTTGGCGGGTAAATGCTCATAATACGTCGGTCCTATCAAAAATATTATTTTGTAATTTTGTTTTTCTAGTGACATTTATTGCTGCTGATCTACAATTCTGAAATGACTATTGCTGTAAGATTTTTTCGAATTGTAATATTTTGTTTGACTTGTGATCTCGTGGCCTATTTTCAGATTAAATATTTGGTTTGACTTAGTTTATTATTATTAACTCGATTTGATACTCTAGGCAGTCACGATGGTTACTAATCATTGTTTTCACTAAATGTCATCCTAGAACGCCGCCACAACCTTTAATGTCATATCCACACTCCACTAAAAACGACTTTGTACGTTTTTGTACAGAGTTCAAAATCAAATGACTAGATCTATGAAGGCTAATTCATTTTATAGGTAGTGTTTAACTATCATTCATTTTAGAACAGCATCCTACTCCAGATAAGGTAACAATGTCTTGCTTCCTCTTATCGTATATCGCATCTATCCATCTCAATTCATCTAAGGACTAACAATTAGAACTCACTATCCATCACAACTCTAGTGTCATCTTATCTTGTTTATTGCCGTTGAAATCTGAACTTTATTACGTTGGTTCAAGAGTAATAATAGAGTGTAGACGGCCAAAGATGAGAAGGCTAAGTGTTTGTTTAGCCTCAATTTCAATGCTCTCATGAAAGTGCGGGAGATGTTCTTAGAATTTTGGTTTTCAAGTCTGATAATTCACTTACATTGAATAGAGATTTAAGTAAATGTATATTATATAAGGTGCCATCGAATTAGGTACCAATATTTTAAGAGGTGTTACATTACATCAAAACAATTAACTTTAAGTAGAAATTAAGATTTTTGTTTTAATTTTTAGAACAAAATAAATAATTTAAAATTTCGTTCAAAAATAACCATCCTGTGTATTTAACTGACAAGGTTGCTGTCAAGTGAACATCGCTGTGTGTGACACACGTCAATGATTCGCGGTAAAATTGTTAACTATCTCATTAACAGGGTGTTTTTACACAGTAATGTTGTTTCCTTATTTATCTTCAAAAATTAACACAATCTATTAAATATTTCTTACATAAATAGACTCCTAGAGACGAGTACTATCAACTCTAAAAGTATTGATACCTAATTCAAATGCACCTTATATTCTATGGCGTAGACTGTACGAAAGTTTTAGTTGTAACAGATTAGTTAATAGTTTTATTATTTCTTTAGTATAAAAAATATAATATATGTTAAATTAAAAGTTGTAAAATTATCATGCCTTTTAATGCTCATTCTTGCGTTAGTTGTCATGCGATTTCAAGTTAAACGATTTTGAAAAGCAAAAATATTAGTTTTGTTTTATTTTAAAACTAACTACATAATTTTATCTGGAAAAGGGTTTTTGGTGAAAAGTTATACCAAACATTACTCTCATATATATTTAGGTACTATTCTAGAATACCTAAATTCCGAACCCCAAACACAGGTCGGTAATTAATCAAGAATGAACTATGAAATTTCAATATCGATGCCTGTCGGAACTTAGCGGAATTTATAATGAAATTCGGCTTCAACTTCGAGGAGAAGGGCTTATCGACTGAACGTACGTACCATTATGATATTCGTGTAACATTTTTTGTTACGAGCTCTCGTTACGTGACCGCACCGGTTGTGCGACCAGCTCCAGTTAGCGACCACCTGAAGGGCGAGGTTTCATTTAGTTAATTTATGTATTGCATTTATTTGTTTCAAAGGTCTTACATTATTACATACTAGAACATTAACTCTGTAAGGGCGCAGCAAATTCAATGAAATCAATTGATTAATTCCTTCAATTGACGATACCAGTTTTTATGAAACTCGTCTAAGTGTTAGCTAACCGGTGCAATGACCATATGTCAGTTACAATTGTAAGGTTCTTCTATGAAACTTTTAATCCTACTAATCCTATTATTATTAATATTATAAATGCGAAAGTTTGGATGTTTGTTACTCAATGACGTTTAAAAGGCTCAACCTATTCGGATGAAATTGTGCACGAAGATAGTTCATAGCCTAAATTAAAATATAGGATAATTTTAATCCCGGGTCTATGCAGACGAAGTTGCTGGCGGAACCTTGTCTAGATATAAATAGCATTTGATTTCTAATTGATAAAAAAACCAGCGGTCTCGTGAGAAACTACATAATATTTTTGGTCGGAGTGTAACAATCTTCGATGTAACATTTATTAGTTACACTGTAACCACACATTGGTCGCAGGTGTTATTGACGGCCTAAATTTTGTTATAAATAAATCCCGTAGCACAGATGTCTCTATTTATAATTGTTTACGATACGGTTCGTGACCCAGTCCACGCGGAGATATCGTAAACAATCGTAGTCAATGAACATTGTCGACTTGACGGTACAAATAAAGTGTATATATACACTATATTTGTACCGTAATATAGTGTATATATACACTATGTGTAGATATACATTTGTAGAGTTTCGTAACTTAAACGGTAAACACGGAACACTTGGCTATAGTCTCCCGCATGTAACATATGTTCTACTTACATACATACATTCACACCTTAATTCTCAAAAGGGGTAGGCAGAGCACCTTGAAAGTTCAAGTGCCACTTTTAGCATAAATGTGGGTATAAAAAATTGAGCCGAATTTAAATTGTCGGGGCTAACGTTAGACACGGGCATAAACTGGAAAATCCATATCCAAGATATAAAAACGAAAATGTCGAGGTTTGTTTAATCGCTGAATATTTTGAAAAGAAACAGAAAACAAAAGCTACTCGCACTAACAGCATATATATGAACACGCACTCATCAGTATATCAGTAATCATTAATCAAAGTGTTAACAGCCCATAATATTATTAAACTTGTTCAAGGATATATCCGACCTACTTTTTCACATCAATCCTCATATGGCCCTTTTCATTATTCGGTTTTGCTTGTTCACCCCAAAATTAGTATATTTATTGCGCAGTTGTCCCATTTCGAAATTCTCTACCATTTTGTCATCCATTGACTCCTCACTGCAGACAACACTGTCCAAAATTATCAACATAGATTTTGACTCCAGCACCAGACCTTGGACTCAAGCGGTTCTCCCAATAATTATGGGCTCCATGCCGCAGACGGAACTGCTGGACGGGGTATTTTTGCTATGACTGGGTTAGGTTAGTGTTTAATTTATTTTGTAATTAATTTATTGTTTATTCGTTTATTTTATTGATTATGTTGTTATGGTTATGATTATGATATTAAAAGCTCGAGCTCAGCTTGTGTTACGGGTACTTTGTTAAATTACTTATGGCTTTGTATTTGTAGTGTATGTGCACTACAAATAACAAGTGAGGGTAGCATTCGTGATCGGCCGAGCTGGGAGCGCTTGTCACTTGTCATCGAGCTGCCGTGGCGTGAGGTCACGGCGCCCCTGAGCTAAGCTAACAGCCTAAAGAGCAGTTTTATTTACTTACCCTCTCTGGGTGAACCATCACAGTATTAGATTGACAGTGGCACTCCAGCATAAGCTCATAAAAATCGTTAGCGAACAAATCAAAGTGTGGGCGTGTGATCTACAAGATAAGTGGATAACAGTCGTACAATAGACGTGATCAAATTGAGATGTTAAATATGCCCGACTGATCTAATTTATAGATCGTGAGTCATGGGTAAACACAGTCACAGAAAAAAAACGCGTAAACAAGTGGTTGAAAAAATTTAATTGCCGTCTGTAAATAGAACTTTATCAACTCGTTGATACGATTTGTAAATAATTTTTACTAGCTTCTGCCCGCGACTTCGTCCGCGTGGAACTCGTTTATGGGTGAGGACCAAACCAAATTCTTGGCCAGTAGTTAGTCGGTAGTTAGCCATACAAAAAGAAGTGAACAAAAATCCGTTGAAACACAAAAATTAACCATGGGAATAACTTTAGGTATGATACGCCGATTAGGCCGCAAGGGACGACACTTCAAACCTACAGGTAATTTTGTTAGGGAGAAACGCGTGTTTGCTTAGGCCACAAACCTTGGCGGGTTTGGTCCAATGCCGTCATCGATAACGTAAACGGTTTAAACTAACCGACGAAAACCACCACTCTAGTAAGAATTGATCTTTGTTAAGAGTGGATAACCAAACTATACTACTATAAAACGCTGGCTGGGGCCATAAAATGTGCGGGACACCTCTATTGCGCTTTCTGCTGCACTTTATATGATTGGTGAGACAGAGAGCGCAATAGGTATTCTATTCCAACACTACGGCCCTGCGCGTCAACGTTTCGATAAAAGTACAGTTTGTCTATTTTGTATTTAAGTCGTGTTCTTAACTCAATTGCTCAAATTGAACTGTAAGAAATCGCTTAAAACGATAAAGAATAAAGTAAATCAATAAGGCCCCAGAAGACTTGTGTTACCATAGCACCATAATATATGGTCGCCTATCCACTAGCCAGTCAAGACCAGCCGATACAGCCTTCGGGCTTCGGCAAAAGAATCAGGTCAAAAAAAAAAGTTGATGGGATGGGAAACTATGTGGAAACAAGACTCGGAAACAAATATTCATGAGCTCATCAATACTATAGGAATTATCAGGATTCACTAGGTTACCCAATACCCACCCAGGTCGGCCAAAAATTGTGTCTTTTTTGTACATGTATAACCTAATGTGTGTGTAAATAGTACGTGGCTTGTGTTCACTAAAGTATTAACATAAATACGTACCAAGTGATGTGCCGTTGATGGCAACAATGGAAAATGTTCACATTGTCGCAACCTGCCGGCCCGTAATATTGAAAGCCGTTATTATATATTTTAGTCACCCCACTCTCAACATACTGAGCAAGTATGTAGTGCAGCGGACTTTTGTAAAAAATCTTCGTAAAATAACCATTCTTTCATATTAAAGTGCATTCATCCTTACTTGTCTTATTTGGTAAACAACATTCTAACCTCAAAATGCATCTTTTTATGATAGAATAGCAATTTTGTGAGTATTAGATCATGCCGAGACGACTTTTTGGACATCACTTCACTATTTTTTATCTGGCAACGCTTTTTTTACGATAAAATAGCTGCTATAGTCTAAAAAGATACATTTTGAGGTTAGAATGTTGTTTAGCAAATAAGACAAGTAAGGATGAATGCACTTTATGTACAGTATACTACGTGTAAGTTCGTAAAGCAAGTGCGGGCGGTATTTCATTAACTTTACTTTGGACAAATATTTGTCGTGTAGACCAATGTTTGGAGCCCTTAAACATTAGGTACACTGGCGGTAATAGGCTATTCCTTTGTTGGTCTAGGTCGCTAATTATGTCAGCAGACCTGTTTTAAGTACAAACTGGACCGCTTAGAGACAAACCTTGTGTGTTTCTATACAGTAATGTATAACTTACTTTAATTACAAAGTTTTAACTAACTTCAAATCAGTACCCAAATCGCTTCAAGTGTGAATATAAACTTTTAAGAGTTCCCTCGTTTTCGCCAGGATCCCGTCATCAAATCCTGACCTGGGACCACCTGGAAAGGTTAAGTAAAAAGTAAAAGTTTAGGTGTTTTAGAGTAATCGGGGATCATAAGTAACCAAACCAAGCTCATCCTGAGGGTTGAAAGGTTTGGAGTCCCGTCCCTCAGCAAGTTTCAATTAATTTGTGGTGAGAGTACCAACTGACAAGCTATCGACCTTCATTAAGGAGGAGATCTGGCCGAAGGCTGTAGATTTCCGGCGATTTCGAGGCCGGCTATTTGACATCCAGAACTTGCGGCGAGCATCGCCGTCTTAACGTGTTTTTGTTTTTGTGCTATATTATACAGAGTGTCTCATTTAAATCGGTCAGTACGGGAAAGTCTGAAACTATAAGACATACGAAGATCTGTTCTTAGGAACCATGTCATCGACTTTAAATAGAAGAAAAATTGCATTCATACATAAAAAAAAAACTGTATCCAGCTCGGGAATCGAACCCGGTTGTAGTGCCTTTGAGTGTTGTTAAAATATTCTGTCCTTTCATTTGTCGCAGAGACAAACGGCGCTTGGGTTAAGCCCATCTTTAGTCGACATGGCAATGCACATGGCATGACACGAAGTCCTGTTTAAACATGTCAGTTCTTAGCCGAGGATAGCTTTTGTTATTATTAGATTCAAAAGCTCACCATCGCTTTCAAAGATGAAGTTGTAAAATGACAGTTTTTATTTGGGGTAGTGTGTGACTTGCGTCGTTTGATAATAAGTGACTTTAATACATTTTAAAGGGCGTAGAATAGTGAATCCAAAATACAGCCGTGAGCTTTTGTGATTTCCGAAGACATAATTTCTATTTTCAGGGGCCTTTGGAGATTTAGGTGAAGTCAAGCTTTATTGGGTGTTGAAAAATTTATTTGTCATTAGAAGTGTTGATGGAGTTTTTAATTGCCTTGCATTGTTAATGTATTTTCTTATCAACTTAGTTTACGATTCAGAGTATTCGTATTTTGCAACCTTTTCTAAGGAATTATTTCAAGTTTTTGGGTGGATTGCACAAACTTTCGATTACAAACCGACCAAAGTCATATATGGCGCAGGCAATTGTCATTCTATAGAAACTTGTCTAACTTCACATACATTCAAATTTTAACGAACATCGCTTACTATTACAGACGGTATACTCTTGCTTGCCAGAATTTCATTTGCCCGAATTTTATCTGCCATAATATACAACTGCCATAATGTTATTTTCTATAATTTTGTATGCCATACTCATTGTTTACCATAATAATTATATGCCAGTATCTTTGTTTTCCATAATATCAATATCAATAATCTCATTTTCCATAATCATTGTAATCCATAACTATCACATGCCATAATATCATTTGCCATCCATCTCAACATCCATAATATTCTTATGTGATAAAGTGGGTACGTATTGCAGTGTCTAATATTTAAAAAAATACCTCGAACCTATCCGCGATCCAAGTCGGTTTTGCCACTAAGTAAAAATGAACTTTTCTCTGAGATTACCTAATGCCAAGATAGTGTTGTATCGTAGGCAGTAGGGAACAGGGGCTTAGTGGCAAAATCGACTCGGATCGCGGATAGGTTAGAAGACGGAAGCGGGAGCTTTGCTCCCGCTTTCGTCTTCGAGGTTATTTTTTTTTATAAAACAGCGGAAAAACCAGCAAATTAACAAAGATGAATCCGAATGCATGTTTAGTATGGCGTTTATATATTCTATTAAATAATATTATTGCAAACAATAATCTGGAATACAATACATATGGCATTCGTATCATTATGACATCCAATATTCGGGTAAACAAGAGTATGTCAATTAACTATTATGGTAAACGAAACATTCGGGCAAATGAAATTCGAGCAAGCGAAGTTCGGGCAAATGATTATTATAGTATATGAATGTCGGGCTAACAATAGACAACCGTTTATCTATTTAACGTTTATCGTTTTAACTTCGCTTGCCCGAATTTCATTTGCCCGAATGTTTCGTTTACCATAATAGTTAATTGACATACTCTTGTTTACCCGAATATTGGATGTCATAATGATACGAATGCCATACGTATTGTTTTCCAGATTATTGTTTGCAATAATATTATTTAATAGAATATTTAAACGCCATACTAAACATGCATTCGGATTCATCTTTGTTAATTTGTTAGTTTTTCCGCTATTTTATTAAAAAAATAACCTCGATCCGAGTCTAACCTATCCGCGATCCGAGTCGGTTTTGCCACTAAGCCCCTGTTCCCTACTGCCTATGATACACCACTATCTTGGCATTCGGTAATCTCAGAGAAAAGTTTATTTTTACTTAGTGGCAAAACCGACCCGGATCGCATCCAATCGTTGTATGGAAAATCAGGTAAATTGTTGTGTCGGTCGCGAAATACTGCGTTTAAGGACATAGTTGTCATACAATTTTGTTGTTCCTTTTTTTTGTTTATATTTACTCTTAAGTATATATTAATCTTGTACAATTAAAAAAAAACATATCTTTTCCAAACTTGCAAGGTTCATAATCTTTTTGTAATTTTAATTATATTTTATAATTTATACCTTACTACGATAATTTTATTGTTCCTTTTCACTACGTTATCAATTTAAATACGATGAATCATGCCTATTCTCATCACTTGTCAGACTGTCATTTGTTTCTGACCAACAACCGTCCTTGATACCCATATTCCTTAAATACAACTGCAGTCACCCGACAGCTATTACTATTTGAGCTATTTTCCCGCCACAACGCACACATGCATTCTCGATTAGTGATGTGCTGTCGCCGGGAACATCGGAAAATTGCCGCTACGAGGCTGTCAACGATGCGACTGGCAGTTGTGAAATGCATTCCATTTTTGAAAAACGAAAATTAGTGTTCCGTCCTCTTTAAAACATTTCGATCTTTGCTTCGGTAGGGCCCCATTTTATTCTCAAAACCTGTTTTAATATGCATGCAAAAATAAGTATATTTAAGGATTAGGTATCGGGTTTTGTATTCGTATTTTTTTATAGGTAACGCAATTTGGAGTATTGTTTATCAATTTTGGTTATTTCGTGGTAACTAGATTATGATTGTTTAAATAAAATAATGATGTCTATCATAACAATGATAAATATCACATATGTTAAAATAATGATAAAATAATTTGATGTCAATATGAAGCAAGGTAAGTATAACGCTTGAAAAGTACTCTGTGATGTTTTACTATTTCACCGGCCACAGAAGCAATTGCTGGCAATATATATATATATTCTTAATGACTGATAATTTATTTCTTTATTTATTAATGGAATCATATTTACTAAACAGGACTTATTCGCGAATAACTAAAATGTATTTTTAACCTTTGAAATTTATCTTCGGTATGAGGGCCCTTTCGGATGCACTTCGAGCCAATGCGATATATTGCCCTATACCTCTTCGAGGGTACCTAAGTACTTGACGTTTCGGAATTGTTCGCGAAACACGGTTGTCGTTGTGGCACACCATAGCATCGCGTCGCGAGCAGTAATCAGTGAACATTTTAAACCAATATATTGTATGGGAATATTGGTTCACATCACGATATAATGAACGAACGATTACCATGATGTGGCTAATTCCGGCTCTGTGTCACCGTTTCAGATTCATTGCTTTCGTGACATAGCTGCACCAAATAGAATGCTATTAAAACGATATAAATAGGGTATATTTAGGAATGACTCTTCCCCGCGTGGGTATTGCCATGTGATAGATAATTTCTGAAAGATTTCATAGTTTTCCTAAAATGTGAAATATTGGAGTAGAAACATTCTTTGAGGTGTCAGGGTGTCTCAGATTTTCTACAAATCTTATCGTACGCAAATCGCGATTAGTCGATTCTAATTTGTAGAACAAATATTTTAAGCTTTACTCTGTGAGCTTTAATTCTGGCGAGCCTGCATTTTTTTTCGAAATACCATATTTTTTAAAAATTCTCAAAAAATACTATAATTATTATATACCTACTCTTAAAATTTTAAAACAATCAGTTGAGTACTACGACATCTAGAGGGGAAACGCTGTATAGAACAAATGGAAATTTATACGAAAGAATTTTGATCCAGGCTGATGCAGATTTTCGTTCGCTTAGCTCCCTCGTTCAATAAAATACTTGGATGTTGTGTATTTATTTGGGTATTGCGAAGCTTTATTGCTACGTACATTTTCTTGATTAAGTCTTCTGTGCTATGTTGATGAATAAGCGAGTAAAATTCACTGTTTTCATTACCTTGGCAATGAGAAGAAAACGTGACTTTCATTTTAATTGGGTTATTATTCGTATGACGCTGCTAAATATTCCTAAGTTACGAGAACAATATTCCTTTGATATTCCGCTAAAAACGTGCAGGGCTATTAGCGATGATGCTTATTTGCGATTTTGGAGGGAGGGTGGGCGCGTTAACCGCATGCAAAACTAATTAGGTGCATGTCCTCATCTCTAATAGACCAGGGGACCGATTTTTGAGTTTCGAGCGCTCGACTCTTTCACTCGTAAACTGTCAAAAATTATAAAATGCAATTTTGAAATAGCAATAGAAAATTGAAAAACGAGTGGTATTGACCACTCGTATTCAATTCTATAGGTAGTAAGTCCGAGTCTGCCATTTTGACACTAAAAATGTATTATTACTTTTGTTTGATTTTCGAGCGCTCGAAAGTCAAAAATCGGTCCCCAGCGTTTTTTTAGCGGAATAGCAAAGGAATATTGTTCTCGTAACTTATCATGGACTTCTGTAAAATAATGCTTCAATATTCACTAAAGGGTCAATTTTTGAACATGACGTTTTTTCGACATTTGTATGGTTTTTTTTATTTTTTGGAATATTAGATTCGTACCGACAGCGAGAGGTAGGGTTTTTAAAAAGAAAAAATATGGTGCGTGAGGCACCACTGTGCTTCTAATGGTTAGCTAGATATTGATGCTTTAAAATCACCGTGCCATACCAATGTCGTCAGCGCCATACAAATGTCGACAGCGCTTACAAAAGTCGATATAATGCCATACAATTGTTGAAACAGCTTAAAATATTTGCACAATAAAAAAACTCACTATTTCGATATAGTATCTCCGGTTTATGGTTTATGATGGTCGTTATATTGTACTATTACTTATTCTGTGTTTATATTCCAAAATATTAAAAATCACTTAGATTTTGTTTTGAATCGACATGCGTTCGACATTTGTATGACCAAAAAAGCCGTACAAATGTCGCCATACAGATGTCAACATGAATGTTTTCGTACACTATTAATTGAATTCACTAATTAGTTAAACACGAAACTCTTACCCCATATTGCTAACCTTTGTTATGAAAGACACATTTTTATTTCAATCGTATATTAATAAATTAACACCCATACAAATGTCGTGATAGCCGTACCAAAATACATCGTATCAAGAAAACCTGTTTCCTCCTTCGAAAACACCGGCACTGCGTCCACTTCCGTTGGTTGGTTTAAGCCCAACTAACCTGTCTAGAGATGGGTAGGGGTGCACCCGGTAAATACCCGTATCTACCCAAATTGGTGGGTATAAACTATTTCGAATGGATTTTTTCAAAAAGTGAGATTTTAGGGCCGATTTTTTTTTAATGAAATGTGTAAAGCCTTCTGAACAACTTTTGTTATTGCAAAATATCCATTATGATGCATAGTTTATGAGAAAATAAATGTTTGTTATTAAAAATAACACGTATTATTTTTCGAAATAAGATCAAGTTAAAACGGGAGCCACTACCAGAATAGTAACTATAAGCCTTAACAAAATGTAAGAAAAATATTGAAATAGTATTGCCTTCTACTTATTGGACAAGAAATCATCATCTTGCTAGGCCTTTTTCCCATTTACTTGGGGTCGGCCTTCCCTGTTCTTTTTCTCCTTTCTGTACGATTGAGTGCAAGGTCGGCGTCTATATTAAGATCTTTCAGGTCTCGCTGAACCGTCGTCAGCCAGGTGGCAGGTGGTCTTCCGCGTCCTAGCTTCGTCGTTGGAATATCGAGCGCTACCTTAACCATGTAGTTTACAGGGCGCCCCTGTACATGACCGTACCACCTCAGACGTTTTTCCGTCAGCTTTTCTGTTATTGACGCTGCTTTAAAACTACCCCGGATATACATGTTTCTTATCATGGTGACACCCGCTGACCAGCGTAACATGCGCATCTCAGTGGTGTGGAGCTTGTTCAGGTGGGGTTTATTTGTAGCCCAGTACTCGGATCCGTACAACATCGCTGGTGTTACTACTGTCATATATATGTATATACATGACCCTTTACCTTTAGAGAAATTTTTCTATCGCATAGGATGCCTGTGAGTTCTTGCCATTTCATCCAGTCTGTCTGAGTTCTATGGACTACATCGCTGTCAATCTTTCCGTCGTTGCTGAGTACGGAGCTTAAACTTTGTAACAGTTGGCAGGCGATCATTACCTATATAGAATTTGTCATTTTATGGGTTATTAGCCGTTTTGTCGAACAGAAAGGACATGTGTTCGGTCTTCTTCCGACTGATTTTGAGGCCGTCCTTCTAGCGCTTCCATCCAGCTATTCAAAGCGCGTTGAAGGTCAGTCTCAGTCTCTGCTATTAAGGCCACATTATCGGCATATAGAAGGTGCCAGGGTACAGCCCGTTGGCATTTTCGTGTGAGGTAATCCATCGTGACATTAAATAGAAGTGGACTAAGTGTGGAACCCTGATGTACACCGACCTTGAGCTTGAAGCTGTCACTCGCACCTGCTGAGCAAATCACCTGTGTAGAGACGTCTGTGTACATGACCATAATAAGATCTATATACGACTCTGGGATAAGCTGGGCGCGAAGAGCCTCCCATATAAGGTGGAGCGGTACATGGTCAAACGCCTTCTCAAGGTCGATGAATATCATATGCAGGTTTGTGTTGTTGTCTTTGGCTTTCTCAATCAGGATTCTTATAGCCTGAGTAGCGTCAGAGGTGCCCTTTCCATTCACAAACCCTCACTGATTGGGTGTGAGCTTCACGATACCATAAAGTCTGCTGTTGATTATCCTCTTCCATAGTTTAAAGGTATGATCCATAAGCTTTATTGCTCGGTAATTCCCACAGTCACGTACGTCGCCTTTTCCTTTGTAAAACGGTATTAAATGACTTCTTTTCCAAGCATCTGGTATTTTCTGTCCTGCCATAAGTCTGTTAAACAACTCGCTTAGCCAGCCGATGCCAGAGTGCTCTATTATGTTTCCAGATCTATTGGAATCTCGCCTGGATCTTGGGCTTTGTTGTTTTTCATCTTTCTGATCTCTTTGATGATTTCCTCCGTTGTAACTGCTGTTATTGCTTGGTTTAATTTTCGGGGATTCGTAACATTAAGCAAATGGCGGTAGTACTGTGCCCATCTTTTTCTTATATCATTGTCTTCTGTTAATAGTTTATTGTTTTTATTTGTGATATATTTGGCTGAAGTTATATCTTTGCTGTTATTATTTCGAGCTTTTGCGACTTGATGGATATTGATTTCTGTAGTGGAAGATTCTAATTCTTTGTAAAAGTTGGCATCGGCTTTAGCTCGTGCGCTTGCCACTTCACGTTTTGCGTTGGATTTCTCTCTGTTGTAGTCTGCTTTATCCGCATCATTACCGGTTTCTTTGTGTTTTCTTAAATGCACTTAGCCTGCACAACATCCTTGTCAGATTGTTGCCACCATTTAGTCTCTTTAAAGAAAGAAAGAAAGAAAGAAAGAAAGAAAAACATTTATTTATGACAAACACATATAACAACAGAGAAATACAAAAAATAGGACGAACACTGCTTGTCACAAAAGCAGCAAACAGCGTGAAGGGGGTTATCTTACTCCTGGTTCTCCCTAAATGTGTTTCTGCGGATTTTCTACAGAATGATTCCAAATCGTTCCACATATCGTTTTCGGTTTCTACCTTTGAAGTGTCTTTTGTGCCAAAGTACGTTTCTATGTTTTGAACGAATCTTGATCCCGCGGCGGTTTTCAGGGATTTTAACTTAATTTTAGGTATCTGCTTGTTGCTGCACTTAACAGGTTTGGGCAATTCAACAAACAATAAGATCAGCCCTAACTGGCAGGTAGCGACGTCGCGATCGTGCCATCTGCGACGCGCGAATATTACACCGCGTCCGACCCGGCCAATTAATGTTTATCAGTTACCTGGTTGAGACGGCTATTGTGCGTTAATAATTAATAATAATAATTTAATAATTTATTTATTCACGAAGTAAACTTATTCCTATTAACATTGAACGCCACGCCAGTGCCACGTCTGGATATTTGATCCATGCTTTAAATATCGATTTTGTTTTGTTTGAGGTAAAAGCTCACGTTATTAAATTTTGTTTGGATTGGCGGTACAAAACTAATATAATATACTTACCTACAACTTTCATTTTTCCAACCTAAAGTTATATATAAACTCACTAAGTAATTAATACACTTCTCTCTGAGCTCGGATGATTGTAAATACAAACATTTAATTTAATTTTTATTTATTTTATTAACAGCATGCATAATGTCCATGAGAACAACGTTAATGCATTCCTGCATAACTTGAAAACATTTTCATTATAATATTTGACTTAAAAAACGCATCAAAAGAGTTTATACCCACCTTTTTGGGAAGAAACGGGTAAATACGGGTAGATTGGGTAAATACCGGGTAAATACCCGGTATTTACCCATGGGTTTTTACCCACTACCCATCTCTAAACCTGTCTATTGTATCGTAAAGTACATGTAACGGTGGTAAAAAACCAGATTTTAAGGGTTTTGAGCTTGAGTCATAATAAATGGGTCGCGCGTGGGACAACCACAAAAATACTTCACTGGTTTTAATTATTCACGCATTAAATTTGCAAGATATATTAATGAATACGCTAATAAATCTTCTTTATAACAGTACAAGTTGTTTATTTATACGTTGCCGTAGTCTATAGTTATGAATTTTTGTTTGAGCAAAACCGCAAGTGGGACACGCAAAAAAGCGGTGGATTTCGCTGTCTTACGAATCCAAATACATTTTTTTTCAGAATCAATGAATATCTAAGGTATTGTTATATATATTTTAAGTACTTTATAACACACGGAATACAAATATACATGAATCAATACTCCATGTTAATCTGACTTGAAATTATGGCTGTGGGACAGCAAAAACAGCTCGTTTGAAAATTAACCCTTAAATATTCTTACACAGTCTGGACTTTGGGTAACGATGGCAGCCGCACAACGGTGTGCCATACGTACGAGCGAGATCGGAGCGTGGGCACTCGCTCACGATGTGAGCGGCTGCCGCTTGAAGTCGTTACCCAAAGCCCAGAGTGCGTAAGAATATTTAAGTGATTGATTGAATCAGGCAAAGGTCCCTTCGAAAAGTCTTCGGGTTCGGGTAGAATCGGTTATTGCGCAAACACGAGTAAAAGCGAGCGAGAAAGAGGTCGAATCCGATGATTGTTTAAAGGGTTCATGGACTGTTCATTAGATGCCAAAAATATGTAAAAATTAAGGTTTCTTGATCTATTGTTTTAAAGTAACTGTGGGAGGGCCGTGGACCAGCTGGGTAGACATGGTCTTTCTTGCCATAGAAGCGCCGGCCGCCTGTACCCCCATGGCACTTTAAATGATTTGATTCGTCGTTCGCTTGCCACCGCCTCCGTACCAGCAATTCTAGAACCTATTGGTTTGGCGCGTGAAGATGGCAAGCGTCCAGACGGGGCTACAATGGTGCCATGGAAACTAAGCAGAGCCCTGGTTTCGGATGTAACTTGCGTTGACACCTTCGCCAAGTCCCACATCCAGGACACCCGTTCACGGCCGGCGCTGCTGCCGACCAGGCCCAAGTGAACAAGCGACGCAAATACTCCTCCTTGTTACAGGATTACAATTTTGCGGCACTTGAAACCTTGGGTCCCTGGTCGAATTTCCATTGCGATTCAGAGAGGTAATGCTGCCAGCGTAATGGGGTCCATGCCCCAGTCGGACAGCTCGTTTGAAAATTAACCCTTAAATATTCTTACACAGTCTGGACTTTGGGTAACGATGGCAGCCGCACAACGGTGTGCCATACGTACGAGCGAGATCGGAGCGTGGGCACTCGCTCACGATGTGAGCGGCTGCCGCTTGAAGTCGTTACCCAAAGCCCAGAGTGCGTAAGAATATTTAAGTGATTGATTGAATCAGGCAAAGGTCCCTTCGAAAAGTCTTCGGGTTCGGGTAGAATCGGTTATTGCGCAAACACGAGTAAAAGCGAGCGAGAAAGAGGTCGAATCCGATGATTGTTTAAAGGGTTCATGGACTGTTCATTAGATGCCAAAAATATGTAAAAATTAAGGTTTCTTGATCTATTGTTTTAAAGTAACTGTGGGAGGGCCGTGGACCAGCTGGGTAGACATGGTCTTTCTTGCCATAGAAGCGCCGGCCGCCTGTACCCCCATGGCACTTTAAATGATTTGATTCGTCGTTCGCTTGCCACCGCCTCCGTACCAGCAATTCTAGAACCTATTGGTTTGGCGCGTGAAGATGGCAAGCGTCCAGACGGGGCTACAATGGTGCCATGGAAACTAAGCAGAGCCCTGGTTTCGGATGTAACTTGCGTTGACACCTTCGCCAAGTCCCACATCCAGGACACTCGTTCACGGCCGGCGCTGCTGCCGACCAGGCCCAAGTGAACAAGCGACGCAAATACTCCTCCTTGTTACAGGATTACAATTTTGCGGCACTTGAAACCTTGGGTCCCTGGTCGAATTTCCATTGCGATTCAGAGAGGTAATGCTGCCAGCGTAATGGGGTCCATGCCCCAGTCGGACCTCCTAGAGGCGGTATTCTTTTTATAACTTCCCGTTTTATAATTTTCATTTTTAGTTAGAGCCAATTGTGTTTTTTATTATTATTATTATCTTGTATTTATGCTTAAGCTAGCTTTAATTTTTATTGGGTATTTACTATTTTTTTTTTAAAGTTATTGGTAAAAATGTTTTCATTTATTTGACGCTGACTTTAAATCAAGAGCGTTTGGGTAGATTGATCGAATTTGCGTGAAAATATAAAAAAAAAACATTTTAAAATTGGAATTCTAAAGTTGCAAAAGGTGACTTAACCGGGAGCAATATCACAATGGATACGTTTATATTCTAATATGCCGTGATATCAACGTATATTGGGTACTTGGGTAGTATTTAAACGAAGTAACTGTACATTAAAGTTTTAAGTGTCATAAATAATTAAATTAGGTTATAGTATTAAGTACGACTGACTGCGAGTGACGAGAAATTAACAGAACAGCTACTTACAAACGTTCATTTGAGTTACTTAAAATATGAAATGAGAAGCTTGGTAATATTTGAGCGACCTAATATTTGTTTGTGTCAGTCCTACATTTTTTTCAATATTTGGCAAATGTTTTTTTTAATACTGAGCGGCATTTCATCTTAAATGAAGTGTTTCGAATACAAAAACCACTTTGAAAAATACTATAATGAGCAGAGGCTTTTCCGCTTATAAATGAAAAAAAAAACAACTTCTAACCTATCCGCGAGCTATTTCTAGTCGCTCACTTATTAATGTAGTCGCTCACTTAGTAATGTAGTCGCGTGGATAGAATTTTATTATCTGAAATGTATTAATCACAACCCACTTTCTGTAAGCTCGTTCTAGATTTTATTATTAATCAATATTTGTCGTTAGTTTAGTTAATTATTCGCCTAGGTAATCAAATTCATACCGCTCAAGTTATTAAAATAGTATGTCCATCATCAGTCGCTAAGTTTTTTTTTATTCGATCGTTTTATTATTCCCTTACTGTTTATATATATATAGTATACCTGTATATTGTGTGAATCAACTACAAAGTTAATATAAAAAAATGTGCATATCATGTATGCTCCCTTCCTACTGTTTAATGTTTTATTGCTGATCATAGAGCGATTAGAATCTGAAAATCATATTTTATGTTCCAAACCATTTTAAAGGGTGTAGAGAGTATCACATGTCAGTCACATGTTGCTAACAATATATTTTTCTTCATTTCAGGTTTAACGGAGAGATCAACACAATGGGCCTCTGGACAACTGTGGTACTTGTTTGCATTACTTCCTGCTTGGCTGGAGCACAAGTTCATATTCCAAAACGAATTCGCAACATCTGTGACATAGACTACAATGCCACCTACAAGATTCAGTGTCTCTGCGACAAAGACCCAACACACCAAGCTATCCAAACCGCTGACTGCTTCATCACCACCGATGACCTCATCCCTGATGATCCATACTGGAACAATTTAGCTATTTTGATGAACACTACGAAACTAACTCTAACAAATGCAAGAGGCAAGTCTCTAAAATATATCCCGACAAGAGGTCTTCAGAATACAATCTCCTTAACCAAACTAGACATTAAATACAACAACATAGCAAAAATAGACAGTTACGCGTTCGCTAATTTGACCAAATTGAAAGAAATTTACGTAAAAGATAACAAGATTGAAGTGTTGGAGGCAAAAGCGTTTGCTCATCTTAAAAAACTGAATACGATAATGTTAGACAAAAATAATATTGCTGAAATTAACAGAAACGTGTTTGTTGATCTGCCAAATCTCCGGAAGTTATACTTGACTACGAATGTGATCACTACTATCCACGACAGAGCATTTGTACATTTGACTAATTTGAGATTATTGGAAATTGATAATAATGGGTTATTCAGCCTGAACAATGAAACTTTTTCTGGACTAATTAACTTAGAAATCTTGGACCTAAGTGGTAATAGTTTAGAAGTAATTGGAGATAACACCTTCCTGCCCCTTCAGAATCTACGCTCTCTGAATTTAGAAGGAAACAAACTTCAAATGTTAGATGACAAAGCTTTTAACGGACTTGGGAAACTGTTATCACTCACCTTAGCTAATAACAAGATTGTTAGCCTAGAAAGTGCTAAAATTTTCAACGTGTTGAAGGAACTGAGAACGTTAAGTCTGAGGGAGAATCAGTTGCGTGAATTGAAGCAAGAAGTTATGGCGCCGATCTTACGAAACTTTTATGGTGCGAACAGCTCTCTGGATATAGATGGTGAGCTCAATATTACTATGTTAGTAAGACTAATAATTCAAATCGTTATTTTTATTTGAATGGTATAAGTATATGAGATGACAAATCGGACAAGTAACTTCTATCAAAGATAAAAATTAATCTTAGTCATTAAAAAATACATATCTTTTTCAACATTTTTTTTATTAATTGCGAATATTGTACGAAACGAAAATATTTTACACATCTACTAATTTCACTTTGTGAACTAACATAGTGTCCCTTTGTTTGGTTTACCTTTAGGTACATTAACTAGTACCACACTAGGTTGAAAAACGATCAAGTTATAGTTTAAATTATTTAAACTGAGCTCATGAATGGCCATTGTACTGAACTCATGAATAGCCTTTGTTTGCGGCAGAAGATCACTGACTTCTTATTTTCAGAACAATAGCATTCAAGTCTAACAATACGACTGTGGTCGGACGCGTCCCATTTTTTGCAAGAAAAAGCTTAGCGCCAAATAAAATGTTCATTGTATTTGCATGTGTCGACCGCAAACAAAGGCCATTCATGAGCTCAGGACAATGGCCATTCATGAGCTCAGTTTAAATAATTTACACTATACATTAACTAGTTCTGTTTACTAAAATAATATTCGAAGTTCAATCTTTTCGATCGAACTCCAGTATATCTGTGTTTAACCTCTAACCATAAATTAATACAAATTATGTACATTTCAGAAAATAACTTCCCCTGCGATTGTCGCTTGGACTGGATTCCCACACTGCTGAATAAAACAGAGAGTAAGACACTTCAACTAGCCATTGACAACCTTAAGTGCACACCCGACGATAAGGTCAAGGAGTTACATGCGAAAGCAGCAGAAGCAATAAAGAATCAAGTTGTTGAAGACGAAGCAAACCACAATGAAGATTACGAATACTATGATGACACACAGTTAAACGGAAAACTATTCTATGTCGACTTGAGGGAATTGATGAACTGCACCAACGCTACAGGCACACCTGCCGAAGAGTCTAGTCACGACAACTTTAAACGTAACGTAACATCAGATAATAAGGTAAACGATATTCTCAACAATCAATTGCTTGATTCACGTTCGAGAAAGGAATCAGGCCATGTTTTCAGTGATAACAAGAACGCAGCTAATCCTACTGAAGTTTCCGTGAACAATAAGCCAGATCTGTATACTACTAGTCGCCTGGCGACGGTTTCAGCTAAACCTATAGCTGAGAGGAAGTCGTATGATGAAGGAGAGATGTCTGCAGATGAAGCGAAGCCTCACGCGCTCACAGACAGCAGTGACATGGAAAAGGGAATACTGCCAGGCAACGCACAGCGAAATGTTGCTTGTTCATCAATCGCTGCAGTAGTTTTAGTGTTTAGGGTACTATTTTAAATGATAATTACAACTATTCTAGTATTAACGCTTAGTACCTACCTATGTTATTGTATTTTAAGCTCTCACAGTCATTAAAATAAATAAAATAGATTTAAAGACTGGAGGTTGTATGCACTTATTTAGATTCCTGATACCTTAGGCATTTATGGACAGGTTTGGCGTTCAGCGGCACGGTGGCGCCGGCGCGCTGCTATTATTGTCCGTGCATAATCATTATTAAGAAATATAGCACGCTTTTTAATGTGATAATACTACCTATTTTATGCAGAGAAACGCCTGGCAGTACAATGGCTTCGTGAAAGAAAATTCATACATTACATATTCGCATAATATGCATATAAATAAGGCTGAAACAGTAGAAGACGAATAACGTCAAAAGAAAAGTGCTTTATAACTTTCCTAAAGTTAAATAAGCGAGCAAATTGTCAGACTATGCATTTTATCTTCCTTTTTGAACAGCGAATTTTGCTGAATTGAAATAACTTATTATATTAGGTTGTAAATTGTCAGAATTAATTTTCCATGAAATAAGAATAACTTAATGTAGTCTAAGCTTTCAGTATTTAATGGTTCTAGTAAAACTTGGGTATATACCCAGGTATAAAATAGCAATGATAAACGCCTTAGGTAGTGATTCCTAAGGCGTTTATCAAATGGACCAACTTTGTACAGACTGGAGGTTGTATGAACTCTTATAGTCAGTGTAAAGGTGCTGAGAGCATTGTCCGTTTTTAGGGTTCCGAACCCAAAGGGTAAAAACGGGACCCTATTACTCGGCTTCGCTGTCTGTCTGTCTGTCTGTCACCAGGCTGTATCTCAAGAACCGCGATAGCTAGACAGTAGAAATTTTCACAAATTAAGTATTTCTGTTGCCGCTATAAGAAACAAATACTAAAAACAACATAAAATAAATATTTAAGGGGGGCTCCCATACAACAAACGACTTTTTTGCCCTTTTTTGCTCGATATCAATAAAGGCAACAGGTAGGCACTCGAAATATTCACAAAATACTAATTTTTTTTGCTGTTTTTATAAATAATAGTACGAAAATGGCACTTAGCCGATTTTTAAACTTGTCGAACTGTACAACGAACAGAGCCAAGACAAACATCGCTACGAACATATACACGATCATTCCAATGAACGCTCTAGTGAAGCTGTGTGGGAGGCGTGGGCGGAGAGGGGCAGCGGCGGAACTACATACTTGTAACAAAATTGTTCGGCTCGGCAAAATGCTCGAAGAAAAATTTCGTTGGTTAACACATTCGCTGCCAAATATCACTACGCGCTACGCTCGTAGCCGATCCCGTGGTTTTCCTCGTATGTAGCGGAAAGCGACAACGGCGTGGGCGCCCGCTAGGCGGGTTCCTGGCAGCGAAAGTGTTAAAAAACGATCCTGCGGCGCTACCACGAAAATCAAAACCCGAAGTTCGTATACGTGCGTCCCTGTCACTCGAACCACCATAGAGTGCGATAAAGATGGAAATACCGAACTTCGAATTTCGAAGTTCGTGGTTATAGATCTGAGGGGCTACCGCGAAATGAAAACGAACTTCGTTTGTGTATCTCCGTCTCTGTAGCACTTGCAAGTTCAAGCGATAGAGCGGGAGATACACGAACGAAGTTCGTTTTCGTTTCGCGGTAGCCCCTCTGTTTATATTGTGATATTTAAGTATCAGTCCACTCTCACCTATGATATTTAATATTTTCATTGATACTGCAGTCAAAAAGATTTTAGATTCAGGCAAGGGGGAGTCAAAATTAATGGGGAAAGCTTCCATTTCATACGCTTCGCTGATGACATCGCGGCTCTAGCTGAAAGCACCACACAACTAGAACAGCTTGTAACAGAAATGGACAACATATTTATGGAATTTGGGCTCAAAATCAATATAAAGAAAACAAAAACATTAATAACATCAAAACACAGACAAGCCATAGATCCCATCCACTTAAGAAATACCGCCATAGAACAAGTTAACAGTTTTAAATACTTAGGTAGCATAATAACCTGTGACTCCAGATGTACTGCCGACATAAAAGCAAGAATAGCAATGGCGAAAAATGCGTTCAATGGCAAAAAACCAGAGCCAAGATTTCCAGAAGCGTAAGGAAACGTTTTATAAAGTCATATATCTGCAGCATAGCGTTGTATTGCTGCGAGACATGGACACTTACCCAGCGAGACCGAGAAAGATTAAGTGCCTTTGAGATGTGGTGTTGGCGAAGGATGGAAGGAATTAGTTGGACGGAAAGAAGAACGAATGAAGAGGTTTTGGATTTAGTCGGAGAGAAGAGATCCTTGCTAAGGACGATTGAAAATAGAAGAGGAAATATGTTGGGGCACCTGTTACGACATGACATTTACATAAAAACTATAATCGGAGGGAAAATAGAGGGAAGAAGAGGCAGAGGAAGGCCGCGACGTGCTTTTATGGACCAGGTCAAGGAGAAGGTCAATGTAGTGTCGTACCAGGAGCTCAAAACAGTGGCAGAGCGTAGAGCTGAATGGGGGTTACTCCACCGACAAGAGCAGAGATCTTAAGTTGAAGAAGAGAAAAAGAAGTATCAGTTGCCGTAGGCAACCCGTTAACGCCTAAAAAGCATCTCGAAAATTAGATTTTTTTTTAAAAGACACGTGAGTTCTTCAGCACACAGAGCAACAGTAATTTAGTGTCTGAGAATGGTGATGTTGAATGATGGTCAATTTTTTTTACGATATATCAAGAACTTTTTGTTCTTATGAAGTTCATACCCGATGAACCAATCCGAGACCCAGATGAATTTGTAATGGACTGGAGAAGTTACCCGTTACAATACAAAACGATGAAACCGAAATACTCTCAAGAGCAACGAAGTTGGTACATTTTGCATGGACATTTTATACAAATTGGACCCATTTTCATTGCGCTTGACTACAGAATGGTAATCAGTTCAGTAACTGTCCTATTTTGTTACCAATGTTTTCAACCGTTCAGAAGACTATGTGACATCCCGGCGTATGACAGGGATATACTCACTTTAATATCCTTGTCTTTCATAATCAATATGACAGGAACATCAAACGAAATTGATATCTTTTGTCAATTAGGACGAACAGAATCGCGTTCGTTGTAAATCTGACAACGGCATAATCTGTTGGGCTAGCACGATACATTTCTACTGAAACGTCACGTTAAACATAACCATAAAACGTTACATGCTACTAGGCCTGTTAGCGATTTAAATTACATTTCAAACCCTGGGATTAAAAGCAGAGTATACATAGGTACCTACGTACTACACTACACTTAACAATTCAAATTAAGTTCGCACCTTCCAGTATAACCAAAGCAAAAACTAGCTGCCAAAGTTTCTCACACTGGTTTATGGATTTATTACCTCCTTAATGTTTAGAAGGAATTGAATAGTATACTGTAGCAAGACAATTACTGCGATAATACTCCTGCTAAAAACTTCAGTATATTTTCATCAAACAATGTACCTACTCAAACTTAAAGGATGGAGTATACTAGCGCCACCTGTTAGACTTACTTATAACGATTGAGACACAACTAGCCCAACCTTACGAGAGTGGTATTAGTTGTAACTGTTTTCGGCTAGATGGCAGTGCTTTGCGGTTTCCTAATTGAAAAGAGTGATTCAGACTGAAGGCTAGATGGCATTTAAATGGAGTTCTTTTACAATTTTATTCAAAGTGTTGTCCTAATCAAACTGTACCTATTCATATAAAAATCTAGATATTACTGTGCATTGATAATATTTCAAAAGGATAATAACCAGATTTCTGTGACGAAAACTGGAGCAGATAGCGGCTAAAACGTATCAATACTTATTTAGCTTAGTAGTTATAATTATCTTAACACGATTGAGAAAAGCTTCCAATATTGCACCGATTGCTTGACCAAACTGTATGGGAATTGGTGTAATTATGTTACGTGAACCATAATAAAATTGTAAGGGGAATAATAAAACGATCGAATAAAAAAAACTTACCGACTGATGATGACATACTGTTTTAATAACTTGAGCGGTATGAATTTGAGTAAGCGACAAATTACTATACTAACGACGAATATTGATTAATAATAAAATCCAGAACGAGCTTACAAAAATTAATCCATTTGAGATATTAAAATTCGATCCGTGCGACTAAATTACTAAACTAGTGAGCGACTAGAAATACAGAGAGGGCAACTTCAATATTAAGATAGATTCGATTTTTTCCAAACGAGGTTTTACATAACGAACTAAGTACTATAAAGTTCACTTGAGGCAAAGTTTTATGAGCTGCTTTATTAATTATTATTGGTTACTGATATTCTATTTAAGGTCTTTTTTTTAAATGATGCGATTTTTTAATGAAAACTACAGATTGTTTAATGCGCGCGAATTCGAATAGAGGCGGGGCGACGACTCGATGCAGTCAGGTGAGTTGGGCTACGGGTCAACAACTGATTACAGGGGTTTAACTAGATTAGGGCAGCCCGAATAAGAGGGCTCGGGGGGCGTAGCCCTCCGCAGTAAAAAAACTAACAACCTTAGCAATTGTATTATGAGTAGGTTAAGTATGGTTCACTTGTGACCCTCAGAGCGGAAATAGACACCCCGGTGACGTCGACACGTTGGCGGTTAGGTATGGTTTAGGTTAGGTTAAAATAATTGACATAGATAATTTTGTATGCCAACTATTTTAATTTTAAATGATAATCCTTGTAATAATTTGTATGTTAATTAAAATTGCTTGAAACAATAAATTACAAAACGTTTTCCATCACATAATTCAATTATTTAATGAATCATCCGACAATTAAAAATATACGATTTAAAATTAGTTGTAATGACCATTCCACGAACTGAATTGTCGACGAAATGAAAATAAATGAAACGTTGACTTTGAAGCGAAATTCGACAAAGTGAGTGTCGACAATTGGATGATAAACCAGAATAGTGTTTCTTCAAATAGTTATTTCATAAGACTTTTTTGTTTTAAATATGAGCTCATAATAGTCTGCTCATTATAGTATTTTTAAAAGTGGTCTTTGTATTCGAAACACTTCATTTAAGATAAAATGCCGATCAGTATAAAAAAAAACATTTGCCAAATATTGAAAAAAAATGCGGGACGTAACGTTGACACTCAAACAAATGTTAGGTCGCTCAAATATAATGGAGCTTCTCATTTTGTATTGTAAGTCACTCAAATTAATGTTTGTAAGTTGCTTTTCTGTTGATTTCTCGTCATTCGCAGTCAGTCGCCCACTTAGTAATACTGTAACCTAAATTAATAAATTATAACTTAACGAAATTAAATCAGCAATTTATTTACATGTATACTGGCTGGTAATGTGTTACATAATATTAAGTCTATCAAAGTGAAATTCCTCGCTCATATTATTCTTGAAAAATATTCATTGAAATAATTTGTAATTTTTTTTTTAAACAATGAAAATTTACTAAAACTACCATTACCGCATCCCTACATTCCACCTTCATCATCATCGTCATATCAGCCATAGACTGCTGGACATTGGACTCCCCCAAAGAGTGCCAAAGTGACCGGTCCTGCGCCACCCGCATCCAGTTGACTCCCGCAACCTTTACCAGGTCTTTAGTCCACCTTGTGGGGGGCCTACCCACGCCGCGCCTTCCAGTACATGGTCGCCACTCGTTCCAACTTGAATCGCATAAATTAGTGTTATTTGGGTTACTAAAACAATTTATGTTATTAATGTTATTTCGTCCCGTTAGCCAGGAAACAATATGACAAAGTTTCTTAGAAAAAATGTTACAATATGGACTTCTATTCTAACATGCCTGGACCGTCCTTACAAAAAAATCACCCATATTTATACGAATAAGAAAGCAAAGAATTAAGTTTTGTTGATTCGTACATGTTGATATTTGTAATGATAATTGTATCTAATAAAAATGTATGCTTATCATCACTTCTATAATTTATCATTTATTACTTTCCTACATAATATCAGCAAAGATGTACGGAGTTATGGTGGGTACACAGCAAGCCAACGAACGGCTATGTATCTCACTCTAACAAATAGCTGTCACATAAATGCTTCGCGTTCTTTGGTCGTTCGTTTGCTCAGTGTGTACCCACCATAACCAGAACGTGTCAAATGTTATCGATATCTCTATAGAACTTTTAGCATATTAAGTTTCTATGGTTCTCTGTGGATATAGGTAACATGTTTAAAAAAAAATGACGATATCATATGTGGGTAGAAATTGTCGAAAGCCAAAAAAATTGTTTTAATTAAATCTCAATTTTAAAAAACACATCGAGGTTATGTCTGCTAGAGTCAGAAAGATTGTGTTTTTAATGAAGCTACTGAGAAATTCTGCTGCAATAGACCTTTTAAAGCTTGTTTATACCTCGATGTGCGAGTCGATACTGTCATACTGCATTGGGGTGTGGGGCGGCGCCTCCAGCTCTGCGCTCCTGCCTCTCGAGAGAGCCCAACGCTTTGTCCTTAAGGTTATGCTCAGGAAACCCCGGCTATTCCCAATGATCGCTCTCTATAAGGCCTCGGACGTCCTAACCGTGAGGCAACTAATGATCCTACGAGTTGCTACTCACGTGCATAAAGATACGGTACAGTCTGAAGATTATACCACCCTATTCCGTAGACGAGTTTTTAAAATACCGGTCCCACGCGTAAAAACCGCACATGCCAGACGTCTTCCAAATTTCTTGCACCCTTTTATTTATAATAAAGTGGTGAAGGCCTGCATGATATCGGATAGTACTCGACGCGAAGCAAAATCCAAAATTGTAAGGTGGCTAAAGGGTCTTAGCTATGTTGAGACGGAAAAACTGTTAGAGGTCGTAAGATAAGTAGTTGTTTTATTAATACGCAACCCTGTAGCCTTGCATACATGTCACTCAATTAAACTCAGTTAAAGACACACACAAAGACACACACACACACACAAACACACACACACACACACATACACACACAGACACACACACACACACACACACACACACACACACACACACACACACACACACACACACACACATTGGTTTGTTCTTATCAAAGTTATTAAGCAAGCCTTATCTGTGACTGTATGTAACCGGCAAATAATTTTAATAATAATTATAATTTTAAGTAACTTTTGTAGTAAAGCCATGTTGAAACCGAATCAGGCCACCACGTGTCAGGCATAGCCTAGTGTGGGGCCGCAGGATAAGCTGTATTATAAAAAGGTTTTCTTTTAATAAACAATTTTTATTTTTATTATTATTTATAATCAGAAACGGACAGTAGGTAACTGAAGGAAAATTCTAAAAACAGTGTCTCTGCGCTTACCATCAGGGAGGCCGTATGATTATCTTGATGCAATAACTGAAGAAACGATGTACCTAACTGCTAATGACTCTGTCCGCAAAGAAGGAAAACAAACAAATCATGATTGCAACACATTTAGATTAGAAATGTACAAGTATAATACAAAGGTCCGTACTACCGATGCATACTAGCAAACAAACAACCAGAAAAAAAACGATGCCAAGTGTTCAAAAGGGAATTAATAAATATTCTTGAATATATGTTACTAGTTACTATTCCATAGATGAGGATCTGAATGATGAATCTTTGCCCAAGTAAAATAATACTTACAGTCGAACTGCGTTAACACATGTAATAATGATAATAAATTATTTAGTGTGAACGTTATTATTAAAAATGAGTGATGATATATTATAATTTCTATAAT